>CM034541.1:15605847-15880847 GCA_020002185.1 Paraescarpia echinospica
AGCAACGGTGGGTCGAACGTTAGTCATTTTGTTTCCATGGCGACGTCGTAGTTTAATCGATTCGGTTGTTAGTCGCAGTGAGCTAGACATCCTTACATCAAAGCGTCCCGACCAGCGCATATTGAACTGGACGCAGTTAGCGTGCCGGCGCTGTAATGCCGGTGTTGGACATTCAAAACATTCCCTCATGGACCTAGTTCAAAACACTCTCGAGTGTGGTCAAACTAGGCTCAACACAGTTTTTATGATGAAAATACGTAGATTATTGAACATCGCATTAGAAAGGCCTACGTTATAACATCATCATGTAAACATATATATTGTTAAAACTTTTTTGTTATGATTGCACGATTAATATTTCATGATGAAAATGAACAGTATATTGAACTTGCGCACTGAGTGTCTTGAACCTGGACTGAACAATCTCTTGAGTGTTTGGAACTTAAGTTCAAAACACTACCGTGGTGTTTTAGGGATGAAAGTCAACTTACCACACCGGTGATTGTAAATCTCTTGATATCACACGGAAGCCACTGGACAGCGCTCCGTTCTTTTATCTGGAGAATTGCAACTTTTTGGGAGAGTTGGTTGCGCAGTCTCACCATAGAATACCGCGTTAAACGTCACACGATATCTGATCTTTCTCTGATACTTCAGGCATTCACACACAAGTTCCTTCAGCATCTCGCTTGTACCATTGTCATTCATCACACATATCGCTTCTCAACGCGTCCCGGTGTTCTTCCTGTTTCTTGAGTTTTGTGGTCCTGTTCGACGTAGACCCAACATTGTAGATTGCGCCTACAGTGGATGCTGCATTTGTTAAACTTCCACGTCGGTCTCCACAAGAATATTCACTTTAAATATTTTCATACTAATCGTTGCGTCTGAATATTTGAACGTCGGCACAAGTTCATTCTCTATCTCGTCAATGCTTGTTTTTATCAAACATCTTCATTACAACTCGAAGAGACGGAACTAATATCGTGACGGTATTGTCCGGACACCTTGTACATCAGTCGGTTGAAGTATTCGCAGGCTTACCGCATGATCCGAGTAGGCTGACTAGTATACCGCGTGTGTGCATAGCCAATCCACGCAACTATGCCGGAAGAAATAGCCTAAAAAACCGAAAGTTTCGTGGAAAGGCGGGGGCGATGTTATCAACCCTCATCTTCTGTTAGTGTTCGCGCGAGTAAGTGAGCGTTGTAATACGTGCCAAACGTTTCAACCAGAAGGCAGGTAAGACAACACGCTTGCTTTCTCCGCTACTTTGGCACTAACAGCGACGAAATCAATAATATCTACCATTGTGTTTTTCAAGGTTGGTGCTGCGTGGCATGACGTGGAGAAATTGTAACTGTAACTGTAACTGTAATTGTAACTGTAATTGTAACTGTAATTGTAACTGTAACTGTAACTGTAATTGTAACTGTAATTGTAACTGTAATTGTAATTGTAATTGTAACTGTAATTGTAACTGTAATTGTAACTGTAATTGTAACTGTAATTGTAACTGTAATTGTAACTGTAATTGTAACTGTAATTGTAACTGTAATTGTAACTGTAAGTGTAAGTGTAACTGTAATTGTAACTGTAAGTGTAACTGTAAGTGTAACTGTATTCAGTATACAGAATTAGCGGTGGTGTAATTTATAGCAATAATTGAAACTAGCGGTCGTGAAAAATGGAGCAAGTTATAGAAATATTTAAGTTGTACCAGGAAATAGAACAAGTGGTCTTGTGAGTTGTATCGAGAGAAGGAATTAGCGGTCTTGTAATTTGTATCAATATATATATATATATACGTATATAAGGAACTAGGTTTTTTTGTAACTTGTAGCAATACAAGGAACAAGCGGTCTTGTAACGTGTGTAGCTATAGATGGATCTTGTAATATGAAGCAGGTTGCCGATGTATCTGTCTTATAACTCATGGTTTTCTCTTGTACTTAGCGCCGCGACGCTCCACTGCCGACCTTGTGATTTCTGGGAACGCCCAGTGTTATCTTCTACCGTGTATCAATAGAGAAGTACAGTACCGGTGTCCTGTCGTGTAACAAGACACGGAACCATCGTTCTCCATGGAACGACCGTAGGGTTTGCGTTGGTTGCGCCGGGGATCACGTCACTTGAATGTATAACCGAAGGCATCGATGCCGCCGTCGTTGGCCGGGTCTATCGCGATACACGCAGCCTCTGTTTACCCAATTAACGAGCATGCGGAGTCGGGCTGTCCGTCGGCCGATCCGTCAGTCCTAAACGCGGCTTCGTCATGTCCGAACCGGCTCTGTCGTCGCTTACCCCTCCGCCGGGGCTGGGCGGCCGACCTCCGCCGACAGTTATCAGGACTAGACCGCCAGTGCCGCTGCTCGGGCGCTCGGTCGGGCGGTCCATCTCGGCGCCGGTGTCCGACTCTCCGCCTATCGCCAAACTGCCGGTCGCGTGTAACAGCAACGCCAACAACGCCACATCGCCCCCCGTCATGCCTGCCTCAGCCGCCGCCGACGCCACCGCCGCCGCCGTTGACGATAAGAAAGAAACGTCCGACGATAAAGGAAGATCGGCGAATGACGCCGCATTGAGAGGGCTCGACTCCGCTACCGAGTGCTGCCGGAATGGTCTGCTATTGCCGTCGGTTCGCAAGCATGGCAGCAAGCACCACGGGCAGCCGCTCCAGCGACCGGGAGCCGGGCGAGCGAGACGTCGAACCGTCGTGAAGTCACCGTCGCCGACGACGACGGCGACAGGGAGCGTGTTGACGCCGCCACGGACTACGAACGAACTCCGCGTGCGTCTGCCGCTGCAGTACGACGCCAACGACGTGCCGCTCATAGACCAGCCCATCACGCCGCCCGGATCGCCTCTCGCCGCGAGGACGTCGTCCTATCGAGTGTTCCCTCCGCGCCGGCTGACGGCCGGGCGGACGCCGTTGACCCGCCACGGCTCGCTCTTGCAGCAGCGGCGGCCGCAGCGACGTCATCCCGGCCACGAGTCGCCGCCCGAGTTCGACGCGAGCGCCAGGAACCCAACGATCACCATCACGATGAACGAGGATGACAATGACAGCGACGACGACGATGATCGCTTCTGTGACGTCACCAAAGACGACGATGACGACAGAGACAATGATTTCATTGACGATTATCTCAAACCAGACGACGAGCAGTTGAACCTGACGAACAACACACACATGCAGTTCATCGGGGACAGCGCGAGCCTCTTCGGCATGACGAAGGACGAGGCGATCGGCATAGAGATCGAACCGACTAAGTCGGGCACGTTGACGACGAACTACCTGAAGGATCAACTCGTCGCGTTCTTCCAGCCGTCGGACAACAAACTTGCCATGAAGTTGTTCGGCAACCGCAATGCCCTTATCAAGGAGAAGATGCGACAGAAGGCAACGGGCAACTGGGTTATCCACCCGTGCAGCGATTTCAGGTGAGCGGATGATATTGTTGTTGTTGCTACTGATGATGTTGTTGTTGTTGCTGTTGTTTTCCTCCTAGTTCCTTGTAAGTCCGGGGTAAGGTTAGCCTCAACGCTCGTCCCCGATTTCTTATTTCTTTTCTGTGTCTTCCCCCTCATTATTCTTGCACTGCTGTCCATCATCGGCTCCACGCCGTTCTATTTTCCTTCTCGTTTTCCACTCCACACCCTATCCTTTCAGATCTCTCGTTACACAGCCCTCCCATCGCGGTCTACGTCGTCCTCGTCTCCTTCCCCTTCCACTCCTAGCATCCGCTTTCTCCAACAACCGTCCTTCTCCAATTCGCTCCACTCGTCGTTGCATCTAGTTTAAACCCCCCACTCTTGGTAACAATTACACATTGCCTCTTCGTTTTGGTAAGCAATTCAAACAAAACCTTATGAAAATGGTTCAGTTAAAAAACTGCTGCGTTACTATAGATATTCAATATAAGTGAATTACATAAATATATTTTTGTTATGTAAACATTAAGATACGACATGAGTTAATACACTATAACATTACGTCAATTAAAATGAATATATCGTGGTAGCATTAAAAAATACGTTTTTGTAACCAGTTGCATGACAACGCGAATTCGTCATGACATTATACTGTAATACGGCATATTTTCTGCGCCGGTTAGTGTTTTGTCATGGAAACTGTATCTGAGACGAGTGATCTTGAAAAAAGTAGTCATCCGATTGTACCATAACTCCACATCTCCGTGTTTGATAACTGATCAAACCACTTCGTACACCTTTACATTGCGAATATAGAGCCATGTGAATGACTGATGAGTAGTGTCATTCTGTAGCGCGTCGTTTATTTAATACAAACTGAATTTCAGCCCGTACGTGGGGGGTTGACAGATGCCATGTTTCGAAAATAAAACATTTACCAGCGACAGCAGGTGAATGTCGCAATCAGAAACGTAATCTCTCCTCGGGTTGACGTACACACGAAGACAGAACATCGCCGACAGAGGCACCACGTTAAATTACGTTTATTAAAATAAAAAAAAAGATAACAATAAAGTACAAACGGATGTTCACAAAATAGTGAACGCCACTGGTTTGAAGTTATCCTGTAACGGGACGTGGACCATATATCCATCATATCGACGACATTTCTCCACCTATTCCGATCTTCTGCAATTGTCTCCCAGTATCGGTTCTTCGTCCCTGCCTTTTCAAGACCCTTTTAACACTGTCCCTCCATCTTAATTTCGGTCTTGTCCTTCTGCTATGAATCATTCATTATACACGGAGAAAAGACGAACTATTACTCAGTTACACCGTTCGGTTTGTCAGCCAATGTATTATTCACACGTGTTCCATATCCATGTTTAGACGTTTTGCGATAACCAGCCACCACAGGTCATTGGATCAGTGGATAACGACTTCAATTGATTGACGTTTCTGATTGTTGCGTGCACACGTACACCACTGAGACGACATTGTCTATTTAACGCAAAACTGCAGCAAACGTTGAGGAAAATGGCAAAATTATACATTGTTTCCGGCGACATTGTGCATTGGTCAGTTTGTATGCAATGTTATCGATTGCGTAAACGGGCAAATAACAAGGAGTCGATTTGATACTGTTCCCGATGAAGACTGCCGATGGTGAATTTCGAATTGATAGTTGTTTAATAAAGAAAATCGTTATTTAATTATTCTTTCGCCTTGATGAACGTTTTCACGAATAGTAGATTTATAATTTTGAATACTGATATAATTATGGTAACTGTTATCACACGGGTTAGTAGTAGGGTTAGTAGTAGGGTTAGTAGTAGGGTTAGCAGTAGGGTTAGTAGTAGGGTTAGTAGTAGGTTAGGGTTATGTTCCGTAAACCCAATGAATTGACTTACTTGACTTGAGTTAGAAGCATAAACCAAATTGACCTCTGTATCTCCCTGGATGTCACACCCCTTTATCTTGTCCCAATAAGGGTCCACCGCTCTGTCGTTAACAGCGGAAGCCCGGTGTTCACACACGAGCGCACGCGCGCACGCACGCACACACGCACGCACGCGCGCACCCACCCACCCACCCACCCCCACACACACACATTACCGGGTTTGCAGTCTTGTCGATATGCCTCTGTTACTAAACATGACGTCTCTGAATCTACCAAAGGCTGGTAATACTAGGGCTATGCTCTGCTAACACCTATTTCTGAGGAGGGCACTGCGCTACCTACTCAAGAACAGAACGCTCCCAATGAATTGACGTGTTGCGAACTTCCCGCTCCCTGTGCACTCGAGGCGCCCATATTGGTTTCCATTTTAAGAGGGGCTAATCGGTAGCGGCTTATCGGCCGAGTGCCTCGTGGTCTATCGACGATGCGTCGACTTGTGTCTTGTGGGATGCTCGGAATATAAGGATCTATTTAAAACCGATACATTGTCAATACAACTAGTTACATTGGTCGTATGTGCAATTTGGCTGTTTACGTATGTTAGCGTGTATTTTTGTTGTAGGCTACCCTGGGATACTGTTTGCGGCTGTTATGTATAGCTTGTTTGAAGACGAGATCATACCGTTATTAATTTGTACTAACTATTGTTTTGTACAGCGGTATTATTAGCTCTTTTTCCTTATACGTTATGTTTCGCCTAATTAATCGAAGGATTTGATTTCCCTTTGAAGCTGCAATTCCGCACTGCTCTGAAACCTTCATATCAGCACTAATGGTTAACCCTAAGTCCTTTTCTTTTACAGTAGTACTTAGTACAGTACCCCCCATTGTATATTCTACCTCTTCGTTCCCATGTGGAAGCATTTACATTTCCCAAATTGAACAGCATTTGCCACTTTTCAGACCATTTGATTAACCTGTCAAGATCATCTTGTAAATGCTGTCTATCTCCATCACTTTTAATCCTTCTAAACACTTTTGTATCATCCGCAAATTTCAACACCTTGCTTGTTATTTCATCATCCAAATCGTTGATATATATTAAGAATAATATAGGTCCTAATACTGATCCCTGTGGTACCCCACTCAATACTGATTTCCAGTTTGAAGCCTCCCCATCAACTACTACACGATGTCTTCTGTCAATCAGCCATTGTTCTATCCAGTTTATTATACCATTTCCTATGCCATGGGCCTTTAGTTAAAGCAGTAATCTTTGATGTGGTACTTTATCGAAAGCTTTTTGAAAATCTAAGTAGACGATATCTACTGGCGATCCCTTATCTACCCACTTAGTGATGTCTTAAAAAAAACATAACATATTTGTTAAGCATGACCTCGCTTTCAAAAAACCATGTTGAGATGGGTTTATCAAGTTTTGTTTAACAAGAAAATCCACCATGTGATCTTTAATTAGTCTTTCTAATAATTTGCAAATCACTGATGTTAAGCTCACTGGTCTATAGTTCTCTGACTTGTTTCTAGAACCTTATTTAAATAACAGTATAATGTTTGCCTCTTTCCATTCTAAAGGAATCTAACTCTTCTAATGACAAATTGAAAACTGTTGCAAGCGGTACGCTAATTTGTCCTACAATTTCCAGTAGTAGTTTGGGCGGAATCCCATCCACTCCAGGTGATTTATTATCCTTCATAGCCCTTATTTTCTGAGCTACCATTTCCGGGTTTACATTGTCCTAAATAGTCTGAATCTGCCCCTTGAACTTAGCCTCTGGTACTGGCAGTGAACTAATATCTTCTCTGGTAAACACTGAACTAAAGTACTCATTCAGGGCTTCTGCCATTAAGAATCCTTCTGATATTATATTTCCAGCACTATCTTCTAGAGGACCGACCTTATCTTGAACTTTCTGTTTGCTTCGAACATACGCATAAAAACTCTTACTGTCATGTTTTATATTACTAGCTAATTGTTGTTCATAGCTTCTCTTTGAATTTCTAATTTCAGCTGTAGCTTGGTTAAGTGCTTCTTTATAACTGTTGTAGTCTTCA
This sequence comes from Paraescarpia echinospica, assembly GCA_020002185.1. Lineage (NCBI taxonomy): Eukaryota > Metazoa > Annelida > Polychaeta > Sabellida > Siboglinidae > Paraescarpia > Paraescarpia echinospica. The sequence continues at coordinate 15,613,256 of CM034541.1, forward strand.
TCATTTCCAGTACATCTATATGACTTCCACATCATTTGTTTATACTTAATTTTTCTAATGGCTTCTTTCGATAAGTGTTTCTTTTTGGACCGTTTCCCTTGTTTTTTGAAGAGTACAAATTTATCGACTATGCACTTAATTTAACTCTTTGATATATTCCAGCATTCTGTTGCTGTCTTATTTTCCAGTCTATCTTTGCTAAATATTTCCTCATGTCCTTATACCTTCCTTTTGTGGAAATTTCTCCTATACTGCTTTTTACTATTCCTTTCTGATTTTACTTTGATGGTAAAATGTATCTGGTTGTGATCGCTACTCCCCAGTGGTTCACATATCTTGACATTGTCAACTAATTCATTCTGTGAGGACAAAACTATGTCTGACACATTCTCACCCCTGGTTGGTTCTAGCACATGTTGAGAAAGGAAAGTATCTTGAACTAAAACTAAAAATTTGTGGTCCTCACTCCCCATACTCTGAAGAGATTTCCATTGTATATGCCCATGGTTAACATCCCCCATAATAATACAGTCCCGATGCCAGGGGTGACGTGTTCAGCAGTCCCAATGACTGGATATTGCGCTATATGAGAGCACACGGCATACCTCTGATGGTGATGTTGCACGATCATTAACGTGTGCGTCTGTCGTACACTTCGCTTTGGATTCCTTCCGCATACTGGTGATGTCTCTGATACACTGACATAGATGCCAGCCACTTGGTGACGGGTATGGTTTATTCTGAGCGGGCCGGTGTAATATAAGGTGGATTCACAGTGTATTTTATGCAGTCAACGAACATTAGGACCCGTTGTGTGGCAATGCATTAGTCCTGTGTGAGTATTATATAGGCGAGTGCAGACGCAGAATTCACCAATTTGCATTTCAAATAACGTACGCACGCACGCACATGCACACTCGCACATACACACACACACGCACGCACGCGCACACACAGACGCACACGGGACCGTGAGAACATAGAACATCAGTGGGAATCTGTTTCAGCACTCACATGTCCTTGTGACGCACCGGGAGCTGAAAGGTGTTGAAGGTTTTTCATATTGTCGGGGTGGGGGTAGTATTGGAGACTGTTTGGATCAACCATGATATGCTGATGCAGTTGCAGCTCGGACTTGCAACTGGTGTGAGAGAAGGGGATGTTATTGCAGATTTTACTGGAATCTCCAACTGCACCACCCTCATCTCTCACAAAAAACTCACAAAATATTGGGGGCTCAGTCCACCCACTCTAAATACTGGGTGAGTCTCAACCCCCAAGCTTTCCGTTTCGACGCCTATATGTAGTTATCGTTGACAACAATTTCTATCTTAAACAGCATACTTCTCAAACATGCAGTTGCTGGTTTTATCGTAATCGCAATTTTTGTCGTTTACGTCATAGGGTACAGGCTGTCGCTCAAAAATGTATTGCGGGAGAATTGTATATTATACTATTGCAAATTCCTTTTTAACAGTTTTGCTCATAAACGTTTCACAAAACGTCAACATGTGTAACACGGTTTGAAAATGGTTTATTACGTTTCTCTCACTCTCTCTTCTGACATTTCAGTATTGACTTACTGCGTATCGTATTATTTTAAAGATCTACACAGTTACCAGGCACTTTTATAGAACCAGCCGATATATTTACATACAAGAAAGCCTCGACGGCTCCGACCATGAAGCACTGGTCAACTTTCCGTTTCCAGAGCTGAAGCAACCATTGCACCAAGGACTATCTCGAGCCGTACCATCCGCTCTCTGGAGTTCACGTTACGTTAGTACGAAACAATATTATTTCGCCGTTAGCTGAAGAAGAAGAATTTGTTTATTTGATTTGTCAGACATTTCCAATAATAGTTTATATTACATGTAACACATCCATGTCAAATGATAATTTTAAATAGTGCAAATTATATACTTATAATAAACATGGTACGTAATTGCCAACATACGGGGGTCACGAGACTCCTCCAAGACTTTGAAAGTCGCTCTCGAGGATATATATGATTTTATATGTGTGTGCACGCGTAGGAAAGGTGCATGTGAGTGTGCGTGCATGCATGTGTGCGTGCGTGATTGTGAGTATGTACATTGTGTGAGCAGGCTTACATGATGATGGTGTTGTCGTTTAGGCACTGTTGTGTACTAACCGTTGGTATTTTCACTCACCCTCTCCAGTTAACTTTTATAGTGTAGGCCTATGCCAATTTCGAAATAGCCCAACATTTTTATTTTTATACGCATCGGAGCTCGTATTTCAGGCGCGTTAGATAAACGTTTCGTGTTAGTATCGTGCGTCAATGCGATGACGTCAACAGTACGGATTTAGACAATCACCGAATGACGCGTGTTCCTTTGCATATAGACCAGTTGGCCCGGTTTCATGAAGCGGCTAAGATCGTTCTTAACGCTAAGATGATTGTCTTAGTAAATTACGCGATTTTTTTAAATATGAACAAACATCGGAGTTACGTAAAACACGTGACGCTAAGCAATTGCGTAACTTTAAGTACGCTTCATGAAACCGGCCCCTGCAGACACAGAACATACTCGCAAGATGTCATAAATTGGGGCGCTTTTATTCAAAAATTATTGACTACGTCGCAAGTCTAGCACTTTGAACTGGGATTTGTCTCCAAATAGCGATCGGGGTAGAAAGGCACGCCTACCAATGCGACTAAAAGCCAACCATTTCCGGCTTTCGGCAGTGAGATGCAATAATTAGCCATATATGCAATTCTAGGTTGAAGCACAGAAATGCCAAATAAGAATTCCCTCGAGCGATGGCGAAAAGTGACGTCGTGGTTCTACATAAACGGAAACACTAACATTAAGACACGCAGCTCGAGTAACTACTGCGCGATTCCGCGCCACGTATCGACCCGTAAGGTTTCAGTTGCGTCAGCTACCTTTTTACATATAATCACTCACCTCCCTTGAGTGCTCCGTATATTTATTGTACTCCCGTAAAATAATGCTGTCTTTTATATAATCAATACTTTCTCTCTACCAAAGCGGTTATATCAAAATGTGTTCTCAATTAGAGTAGGCCTACATAAGATGACCAGCAAATTTCATACGTGTTTTCAACCGACACTTTTAGACGTTCTTCATAACGGCAATTTATGAAGAACGCGGTAGCCATTCTGTATGACCGCTCAACGTGCTTACTATAGGCTACTAACATATTCGAGCGTGAAAGAACATTGTGGAATTCCGGTCTCACGATTTGATATTGTACCCAGTTTTAGATTATCCTTTTCGCATTGCACGTAAGTCAACTTTGTTTACCAATTTTATTTAATCCTAACCGTAAACCTAACGGCCTATTCCTGCTCTATTTAATGAATGTCGCTTATATATACCTGCCCTTTTTTGGTAATTCCCAGATATTCATTAGCGGTTCATCACGCTTCACGTGTCGCACTGTCTCGTCGCGCTGTCTCGGAGCTTGACATCGGAAGACGTTATATTTTTAATAAACTTAATAATGTTATTAACGTTTGAATTTGTAATAATAATGTTAGGCCTACTTATAGTAAATAATTATTAGTAATGTTATCCACACTTGAAGCTTTCATAATAGCATCGCTAATTGTTGCTCCTGTTACTAAAAATAACGTATTGTTAGAACTATTTCACATAGAACAGGAGGTACAAGAAATCATGGCATACACCTACCCGAACAAATTTTTGGGGACGCCGGGTGCTCGCCCTAAATCCGCGCCCTAAATCCGCGCTTGATAAAGCACTCGTATCGCGTGTTCACAAGGGCACTTAGCAATGTATGTCCTGGCCGATATGACTATTAGTGTCTTATCTCGCCGTCTCTCGGAGTGGCGCTGTATCTGGGTGCGAGACACTTGAACCGTGTTTTATTGTCCCCGATTACGCGGTTTCTACCGTTGCTTTCAAGTCTCAAATTTCTGACATCACCCGAAGCCTTCGCTGTCCTCTAGGGCATGGTTTTCACGTGGGCACCGTTTCCATAAGATTTGTATGAGCTAGTAAGCACAGTTTCGCTTTTTAAATTGGTTTGTCTTTTATGCGTATGATCGAATCCGAAAATGCAGACTGGGTCCGCTCTATCGGCATGTATGCGAAGCATCACCTTTAGCAACATATATGAACAATATTATATGCAGTTACAATTGCAAAACTGCATAAGTTATGAGTGTAGCTTTATGCAGAGAATAAGTTTTTCAAGGCCAAACAAACGTGTGCACTGCATCTTACGAAGGACAAAGCCAACGCCGGGTGAACGAACTTGTCTAATACTCTCTTTACGCACGCATTTAATACAAGTGCATCTGTACCAGTACAGCTTGGACCGGTTCAGGTTGTGCAGGTACAATATGCCTCTGTAAAGCTTCGAAACCGCAGCAGGTGGCCTTGCATCCAGATCATTTCAATTGACAGTAGACAACGGTCAAACCACCAAATAAATACACAACAGATTACGCCATCGGAAGGCATGGTTAATCACCGAACGAAATGGCTGACCTTTTGATTACCCGTTGAACTATGCATTTTATTCGTCATGATTATTTGCGCCATGTTAGAAACGCTATTTTGGCCTAGAATTTATATTTAGCTGCGATATTCGTTCGCTTCGTTTAGCCGCCGTCCATACATTGCGCCATTACGTTTTTTCCGAGTTCTGCTTATGAAGACGAACACGGACCGAAGACGTGTTTGTCTTCCACCAAACTACTGCCATTTCGATTTTATCGACCTGGACAACGGCCTCGTGTATTCACACCCATCCAAGCTGTGCCTGTTTCGCATATTATTTTCGGAACATTAAACTCTGAGACCGGAACACGGTGTGACACGCATGTCGCCAGCGTAATCATTTTACACTTAACCGTAACTGGCGAGTAATTGGTCCGTCGGTGTTAGTATATGATGAGGGTTTGATGACGCAAGTCGTTAAAAGAGGTCCATTTCACTATTGTAGACGATTGAAGCCTGCATTATATTGCATGAATAGAGCCGATATATCTTCATCATAGTACGTATTCGCCCAATATGGTTGATATCCGAGAGCATGATACATATTTTCAAGACATCGTCTGTTATTATTACTATCATTGCCTATTATTATTATTATTATTATGTTCTGACGCGATCACATCACCAACCAGGATCTGGACGGCAAGTGGATGACACAGTAAAGTGAAATATAATATACATACATATATATATATATATATATATATATATATATTAATATGCTAACTTTGGATTGTTGTAAGTAAATCTCCCCCGAGGCGACTAGACACGCTCGTCCCTGTCTGTGTTCATTCGCATCCTTGTGTCTTTGTTTTCTGATCTAGGATCATTGTTCTCTGATCTAGAGTCATTGTTCTATGATCTAGGGTCATTGTTCTCTGATCTAGAGTCATTGTTCTCTGACCTAGAGTAATTGTTCTCTGATCTAGGATCATTGTTCTCTGATCTAGAGTAATTGTTCTCTGATCTAGGGTCATTGTTCTCTGATCTAGGGTAATTGTTCTCTGATCTAGAGTCATTGTTCTCTGATCTAGGGTCATTGTTCTCTGATCTAGAATCATTGTTCTCTGATCTAGAGTCATTGTTCTCTGATATAGAGTCATTGTTCTCTGATCTAGGATCATTGTTCTCTGATCTAGGGTCATTGTTCTCTGATCTAGGGTCATTGTTCTCTGATCTAGGATCATTGTTCTCTGATCTAGGGTCATTGTTCTCTGACCTAGAGTCATTGGTCTCTGATCTAGGGTCATTGTTCTCTGATCAAGAGTCATTGTTCTCTGATCTAGGATCATTGTTCTCTCATCTAGAGTCATTGTTCTCTGATCTAGGGTAATTGTTCTCTGATCTAGGATCATTGTTCTCTGATCTAGGATCATTGTTCTCTGATCTAGGATCATTGTTCTCTGATTTAGGATCATTGTTCTCTGATCTAGAGTCATTGTTCTCTGATCTAGGATCATTGTTCTCCGATCTAGAGTAATTGTTCTCTGATCTAGGATCATTGTTCTCTGATCTAGGGTCATTGTTCTCTGATCTAGAGTCATTGTTCTCTGATCTAGGATCATTGTTCTCTGATCTAGAGTAATTGTTCTCTGATCTAGGATCATTGTTCTCTGATCTAGAGTAATTGTTCTCTGATCTAGGATCATTGTTCTCTGATCTAGGGTCATTGTTCTCTGATCTAGAGTCATTGTTCTCTAATCTAGGATCATTGTTCTCTGATCTAGGGTCATTGTTCTCTGATCTAGAGTCATTGTTCTCTGATCTAGAGTCATTGTTCTCTGATCTAGGGTCATTGTTCTCTGATCTAGGGTAATTGTTCTCTGATCTAGGGTCATTGTTCTCTGATCTAGGATCATTGTTCTCTGATCTAGGGTCATTGTTCTCTGATCTAGGGTCATTGTTCTCTGATCTAGGATCATGTTTTCTGATCTAGAGTCATTGTTCTCTGATCTAGGGTCATTGTTCTCTGATCTAGATTCATTGTTCTCTGATCTAGGGTCATTGTTCTCTGATCTAGGATCATTGTTCTCTGATCTAGGATCATTGTTTTCTGTTCTAGGATAATTGTTCTCTGATCTAGGATCATTGTTCTCTGATCTAGGATCATTGTTCTCTGATCTAGGATCATTATTCTCTGATCTAGGGTCATTGTTCTCTGATCTAGGGTCATTGTTCTCTGACCTAGAGTCATTGTTCTCTGATCTAGGATCATTGTTCTCTGATCTAGAGTAATTGTTCTCTGATCTAGAGTCATTGTTCTCTGATCTAGGATCATTGTTCTCTGATCTAGGGTCATTGTTCTCTGATCTAGGGTCATTGTTCTCTGATCTAGAGTCATTGTTCTCTGATCTAGGGTCATTGTTCTCTGATCTAGAGTAATTGTTCTCTGATCTAAAGTCATTGTTCTCTGATCTAGAGTCATTGTTCTCTGATCTAGAGTCATTGTTCTCTGATCTAGGGTCATTGTTCTCTGATCTAGAGTCATTGTTCTCTGATCTAGAGTCATTGTTCTCTGATCTAGAGTCATTGTTCTGTGATCTAGAGTCATTGTTCTCTGATCTAGGGTCATTGTTCTCTGATATAGGGTCATTGTTCTCTGATCTAGGATCATTGTTCTCTGATCTAGGGTCATTGTTCTCTGATCTAGGGTCATTGTTCTCTGATCTAGGATCATGTTTTCTGATCTAGAGTCATTGTTCTCTGATCTAGGGTCATTGTTCTCTGATCTAGAGTAATTGTTCTCTGATCTAGAGTTATTGTTCTCTGATCTAGGGCCATTGTTCTCTGATCTAGGGTCATTGTTTTCTGATCTAGGGTCATTGTTCTCTGATCTAGGATCATTGTTCTCTGATCTAGGATCATTGTTCTCTGATCTAGAGTAATTGTTCTCTGATCTAGTGTCATTGTTCTCTGATCTAGAGTCATTGTTCTCTGATCTAGAGTCATTGTTCTCTGATCTAGGGTCATTGTTCTCTGATCTAGAGTCATTGTTCTCTGATCTAGAGTCGTTGTTCTGTGATCTAGAGTCATTGTTCTGTGATCTAGTTTCATTGTTCTCTGATCTAGGGTCATTGTTCTCTGATCTAGGATCATTGTTCTCTGATCTAGGATCATGTTTTCTGATCTAGAATCATTGTTCTCTGATCTAGGGTCATTGTTCTCTGATCTAAAGTAATTGTTCTCTGATCTAGGGTCATTGTTCTCTGATCTAGATTAATTGTTCTCTGATCTAGGGCCATTGTTCTCTGAACTAGGGTTACTGTTTTCTGATCTAGAGTCATTGTTCTCTGATCTAGGGTCATTGTTCTCTGATCTAGGATCATTGTTCTCTGATCTAGGATCATTGTTCTCTGATCTAGGATCATTGTTCTCTGTTCTAGAATAATTGTTCTCTGATCTAGGATCATTGTTCTCTGATCTAGGATCATTGTTCTCTGATCTATGATCATTGTTCTCTGATCTAGGATCATTGTTATCTGATCTAGGATAATTGTTCTCTGATCTAGAGTCATTGTTCTCTGATCTAGGGTCATTGTTCTCTGATCTAGAGTCATTGTTCTCTGATCTAGGATCATTGTTCTCTGATCTAGAGTAATTGTTCTCTGATCTAGGGTCATTGTTCTCTGATCTAGGGTCATTGTTCTCTGATCTAGAATCATTGTTCTCTGATCTAGGGTCATTGTTCTCTGATCTAGAGTAATTGTTCTCTGATCTAGAGTCATTGTTCTCTGATCTAGAATCATTGTTCTCTGATCTAGAGTCATTGTTCTCTGATCTAAGGTCATTGTTCTCTGATCTAGAGTCATTGTTCTCTGATCTAGAGTCATTGTTCTGTGATCTAGCGTCATTGTTCTCTGATCTAGGGTCATTGTTCTCTGATCTAGGGTCATTGTTCTCTGATCTAGGATCATTGTTCTCTGATCTAGGGTCATTGTTCTCTGACCTAGAGTCATTGTTCTCTGATCTAGGATCATTGTTCTCTGATCTAGAGTAATTGTTCTCTGATCTAGAGTCATTGTTCTCTGATCTAGGATCATTGTTCTCTGATCTAGGGTCATTGTTCTCTGATCTAGGGTCATTGTTCTCTGATCTAGAGTCATTGTTCTCTGATCTAGGGTCATTGTTCTCTGATCTAGAGTAATTGTTCTCTGATCTAAAGTCATTGTTCTCTGATCTAGAGTCATTGTTCTCTGATCTAGAGTCATTGTTCTCTGATCTAGGGTCATTGTTCTCTGATCTAGAGTCATTGTTCTCTGATCTAGAGTCATTGTTCTCTGATCTAGAGTCATTGTTCTGTGATCTAGAGTCATTGTTCTCTGATCTAGGGTCATTGTTCTCTGATATAGGGTCATTGTTCTCTGATCTAGGATCATTGTTCTCTGATCTAGGGTCATTGTTCTCTGATCTAGGGTCATTGTTCTCTGATCTAGGATCATGTTTTCTGATCTAGAGTCATTGTTCTCTGATCTAGGGTCATTGTTCTCTGATCTAGAGTAATTGTTCTCTGATCTAGAGTTATTGTTCTCTGATCTAGGGCCATTGTTCTCTGATCTAGGGTCATTGTTTTCTGATCTAGGGTCATTGTTCTCTGATCTAGGATCATTGTTCTCTGATCTAGGATCATTGTTCTCTGATCTAGAGTAATTGTTCTCTGATCTAGTGTCATTGTTCTCTGATCTAGAGTCATTGTTCTCTGATCTAGAGTCATTGTTCTCTGATCTAGGGTCATTGTTCTCTGATCTAGAGTCATTGTTCTCTGATCTAGAGTCGTTGTTCTGTGATCTAGAGTCATTGTTCTGTGATCTAGTTTCATTGTTCTCTGATCTAGGGTCATTGTTCTCTGATCTAGGATCATTGTTCTCTGATCTAGGATCATGTTTTCTGATCTAGAGTCATTGTTCTCTGATCTAGGGTCATTGTTCTCTGATCTAAAGTAATTGTTCTCTGATCTAGGGTCATTGTTCTCTGATCTAGATTAATTGTTCTCTGATCGAGGGCCATTGTTCTCTGAACTAGGGTTACTGTTTTCTGATCTAGAGTCATTGTTCTCTGATCTAGGGTCATTGTTCTCTGATCTAGGATCATTGTTCTCTGTTCTAGAATAATTGTTCTCTGATCTAGGATCATTGTTCTCTGATCTAGGATCATTGTTCTCTGATCTATGATCATTGTTCTCTGATCTAGGATCATTGTTATCTGATCTAGGATAATTGTTCTCTGATCTAGAGTCATTGTTCTCTGATCTAGGGTCATTGTTCTCTGATCTAGAGTCATTGTTCTCTGATCTAGGATCATTGTTATCTGATCTGGAGTAATTGTTCTCTGATCTAGGGTCATTGTTCTCTGATCTAGGGTCATTGTTCTCTGATCTAGAATCATTGTTCTCTGATCTAGGGTCATTGTTCTCTGATCTAGAGTAATTGTTCTCTGATCTAGAGTCATTGTTCTCTGATCTAGAATCATTGTTCTCTGATCTAAGGTCATTGTTCTCTGATCTAGAGTCATTGTTCTCTGATCTAGAGTCATTGTTCTGTGATCTAGCGTCATTGTTCTCTGATCTAGGGTCATTGTTCTCTGATCTAGGGTCATTGTTCTCTGATCTAGGATCATTGTTCTCTGATCTAGGGTCATTGTTCTCTGATCTAGGGTCATTGTTCTCTGATCTAGGATCATGTTTTCTGATCTAGAGTCATTGTTCTCTGATCTAGAGTCATTGTTCTCTGATCTAGAGTAATTGTTCTCTGATCTAGGGTCATTGTTCTCTGATCTAGAGTTATTGTTCTCTGATCTAGGGCCATTGTTCTCTGATCTAGGATCATTGTTCTCTGATCTAGGGTCATTGTTCTCTGATCTAGGGTCATTTTTTCTGATCTAGAGTCATTGTTCTCTGATCTAGGGTCATTGTTCTCTGATCTAGATTAATTTTTCTCTGATCTAGGGCCATTGTTCTCTGAACTAGGATCATTGTTCTCTGATCTAGGGTCATTGTTCTCTGATCTAGGGTCACTGTTTTCTGATCTAGAGTCATTGTTCTCTGATCTAGGGTCATTGTTCTCTGATCTATGATCATTGTTCTCTGATCTAGGATCATTGTTCTCTGTTCTAGAATAATTGTTCTCTGATCTAGGATCATTGTTCTCTGATCTAGGATCATTGTTCTCTGATCTAGGATCATTATTCTCTGATCTAGGGTCATTGTTCTCTGATCTAGGATCATTGTTCTCTGATCTACGATAATTGTTCTCTGATCTAGGATAATTGTTCTCTGATCTAGGATTATTGTTCTCTGATCTAGGATCATTGTTCTGTGATCTAGGATCATTGTTCTCTGATCTAGGGTCATTGTTCTCTGATCTAGGATCATTGTTCTCTTATCTAGAGTCATTGTTCTCTGATCTAGGGTCATTGTTCTCTGATCTAGGATCATTGTTTTCTTATCTAGATTCATTGTTCTCTGATCTAGGGTCATTGTTCTCTGATCTAGGATCATTGTTCTCTGATCTAGGGTCATTGTTCTCTGATCTAGGGTCATTGTTTTCTGATCTGGATTCATTGTTCTCTGATCTAGGGTCATTGTTCTCTGATCTAGGATCATTGTTCTCTGATCTAGGATAATTATTCTCTGATCTAGGATAATTGTTCTCTGATCTAGGATAATTGTTCTCTGATCTAGGATAATTGTTCTCTGATCTAGGATCATTGTTCTCTGATCTAGAGTCATTGTTCTCTGATCTAGGATAATTGTTCTCTGATCTAGGATCATTGTTCTCTGATCTAGGATCATTGTTCTCTGATCTAGGATCATTGTTCTCTGATCTAGGGCCATTGTTCTCTGATGTAACATTTAACGATGCATTACTAAAACACAACGCTCGTTCCAGGTATATTTTCAGTGGGTAAATTGTATGTTGAGACGTCCCCTACATGGCGCCGCCTATTATGAATTTCAGATCAAAATATCGTAAAGGTGGTATTAGGTATCTTTGGTTTGTTGCTACACAGGTGGGTGTCCATTAGTATTGTAAAGGTTCTAAGATCTCTCTGTCGTACAATCCCATGTCTCCCAACTAACTCTCAGACTACCCGTCATCTACATTCTTCATACGATCTGATCGACGCGAGCAACGCGAGCTCGTTTCTGCAGCGAAAGCGAAAGTTGAGTAATTTCCGGCCTCGCAATTTGATTGGGTCTATTCGTGAGAGAAACGTATTCTCAAGGAGCTCCACATCGTTCGCGGTACAGTCGTGACCACGGTGGTTAGGTGTAGATGATGTTTGACATCCAATGTGATCCCTGACACTACATGAGTTTTACTCATTCTGATCGTCTCTTACAAGTCCTAATTGTCCAGGTGATAATTTCACACACACACACATAGTAGTATACATAGGTCTCCATTTCAACCGGTTTGTTATATTACGTCGTTGATGTAACTGTATATTTAGAATGTGTGTGAGGACGATAGTATTTATATAAACAGCGTGGACTGTCATGGCATGCTGTATCGTTATCGACATTATTTGGGATGATTAAATCACAATTTTATTTATTTTATCGATTTAAGTATTAGTGTAATATAATAAAACGATGATGTTGAATGTCAATGATGGTGATATCAATTATTGTCGACGAAGATGGTAAAAAGTATGATAACGATGTGATGACCACAGTGGTGGTACACGTATATGCCAAACAAAACGTATGTAATATGGGGGGCGATGGTCCGGACAGGCCATCGAGATTCCATCTCTCGCCGTTTCATAACTTGGACCATTTTGTACACCTCAAGCTGGCTTAGCTTTCGTAAGAGACATTGGAAGCAATTTGTACCTTCAATCTGGTGTCTATTCCAGGCAGAATAGAAATATTACAATATTTCATATGCATTTCATACATGCGTAACGTGTCGTGGACTGACATAATGGAGGTATCTATGTTGATCTCACTTGATCTTGCTTCCTGCGGCGGGAACTGCTTCCTGATCTGGCGTGAGAGGGTGCCGAGAAGTCGGTGAATGTCACAGCGCCGTCATCGCTGACTTGCCTGACTTCCAACAAGGGCATAATACAGCGTGTGGGTGGCAATAATGAGAATTATTGAATACTTGATTTGCTGTAGAAACGTCTTAACGCAGTTTTATCTGTACAATGGCTGCCGTCCAACATCAGATAAATTGTGACGAAGCACCCCATAGCGTACTTTCACAAAGTCAACATAATTACTTACGAAACAAGTTGGTGTACGATTGGATACGAAGCATTGACTAATGTTGTTATTCAGAACTGCAAGACTTTATTCAATCTTATGCATAACGTTGTCTTTCTTGCGGAAATGCGCATTAGTGAAATGCCGCGAGACACCAGTACGCACCCGGTGTAATTGATCAACGGCTGGTGTCCAAATGCACCGTCATCGTTGCTTCACTGCACCTGGTCCGTCAAATACGGACCTCCCGATCTCGGCAATGTGTAATTGCTCTTATATAACGAGTGCCGGGCAGTCAATCTGACCTCCCTGACCAGGATGACTCATACCTGACAGACGGAGGTCATGCGGTCGCACCAGGACCCATCACCGTTGACCCACCGTGCATTCCGCGGCAGTTCCGTCGGTGATAAGCCGCCCTGCGTGCCGCCGTCGTCTCACCCGCCGAGCGGCGCGCGATCTCTCCGGCGGCCGTGACGCTATCAGCGGCGATATCGTGCGGCAGCTCACACCTCTACTGTGGCGGCGTTTACCATGCCTGCCAGATTTTGTTGGGCTAAAATTCGTATTTTGAACTTGAAATTCCCTGTACATTGTGCAATGGTATATTAGTCTATAGTATTTGTATTCAGATCTAGCTTCGACATATAGGCATTCCTACAAAATATGCCTGTTCTGTATTTCTCCTGGGAGACCACCGAATCATGAAATCATTTACTTACTTATTTACTTGCTACTGTAAAGACAGAGAGCTACCGGTGCCATCCATCTCTGGTTTCTCTTTCTTAATATAATAATAATAATAATAAGAAGAAGATTTATATAACGCCATGAATCTAGATAAATCCATTCGGAGTCGCTTAGAATACATAGTTATATATATATATTTTTTTTTTTTCTCTGATCTAGGATCATTGTTCTCTGATCTAGGATCATTGTTCTCTGATCTAGGGTCATTGTTCTCTGATCTAAGATCATATATATATATATGTATATATACACACATATATACATATATATACATATATATATATATGTATATATATATATATGTATATATATATGTATATATATACATGTGTGTATATATATATATATATTTATATATGCAGAACATTAATAAGCTACGTAAAATTAATAATATGAAAATAGTTAAAATAAATGACAATATATACACAAATAAAAAAATAGTTTAAAAACATGTACATGTAAAAATATGGGTTTTTCAAAAGTTTCAAAGGTTTCTAATACAACGCCTCCTTTGATGTTCTCGTTGGTGGTATTCTAAAGACATGACCCAAACATCTCCTGTTTTCAATATTGCTGTTTTCATTGGTTCTGTGTTTGCTCTGTTTAGAACTTCTACATTGTTGAAAGATATTCGATGACCAACTGACTGCGTTATACCTACATAAAACCAAACCCGATAATAGATTTTGTTTGGAATATGCGTAGCATCATAACTAGTTTCTCTTCGGCTAATATACGGTTCTTGTTCGATTATAATTTATGCTTTTGTGCGTTATCACGATGTTTATATTTGAATAACATCCACAGTACACGTATAATGGGGTACGTTCGTATTCATTCACAAATCGCATAAATCCATATTGTATTAGGCAAATCTGAACGATGTTTTGCTGTGATCTTTTAACGGCAAGCTCTACGTTTTGTGCCGCGGCTTGGGTTGTGTCTCAATATCTAATCGTACATCTTCACTACCTTCTCGAATGTGGTCTAAACATGCATAGAGACGGTTTTTTGTTAATTAATAGGAAGCGAGCGCAATAAGTCTAACTTTTTGTTTGCTTATCCATTTCCGGACGGTGCAGCCTTGATGGATTGTTCACAGACAGCTCTTTTGTTTGCCAGTCTCCCCACTCGCCAGACGTCTGCTCCCATCCATTCCTCTATGTCCTTCTGCCATTGTCTCCTGGGTCTTCCTCTGCTTCTGCTGCCTTCCACTTTTCCTTCCATTATTAGTCTCTCTAGAGACTGATGCCGTCTAAGTCTAACACATGCATTAAAATGGCGAGAATGATTACAGGGATTTCCGGGTTGATTTCTAGAGGACGTGGCGGCACATTACCTTGTGCAAATACACGATAATCATAGCAGTTAACGCGTCTTACTATAATTAAAATTACCTGCAGTTGTAGTAATGAATTCCTGGTAGTATTAAGAGTAACGTGTCTACTTACGACGGAAAAAACTGTTATTTCTATTACCCGTAAATGACGACAGTGTCACCCTGCTTTGATCTGCTTCGGCTGCCTATTGATCATACATTATCGCGTGCGCGAATCTCGTAATTATTTTCACGCTTCGTTTGTTACTAATCAGTACAGCTACTTGTATCAATATGACGACCGTGGCTCCGCCTATTCATCTACGTTATAATGCCGGCAGTCTTGTATCGGCCGGTCGCAATGTAACGTCTGTTCAGCGTATAGCATAGCTTGGGGCACGAATAAATATAACTACTCTTCTAACCGACGTTTGAAGGTAATTAGCGTGATTCCTCGAAATTAAGCAGACGTGGATGCCTCGATGTCTACTGTTGTTAGCGATGCCTTTACTGTTGTCTTTAACAGTGTCTTGTTATGTTGTTTCGTTGTTGTCGCCCTGTCATGGTCAAAGACAATAGAAAGTTCGAAAAACAAATACCCTTCCGTTTTACTCTGTTTATGGTGAACCGCATCGAAGTCAACAATGGCAGTCCGCTATCGCTGTCGATCTGGTCATTCCACCTCTTCAGTTCTTGGCTGGCTTGTCTCAAGGCATGACCAACAAGATTCTCTCTCTCTCTCTCTCTCTCTCTCTCTCTCTCTCTCTCTCTCTCTCTCTCTCTCTCTCTCTCTCTCTCTCTCTCTCTCTCTCTCTCTCATTCTCTCACACTCTCTCTCTCTCTCTCTCTCACTCTCACTCTCACTCTCACTCTCACTCTCTCTCTCTCTCTCTCTCTCTCTCTCTCTCTCTCTCTCTCTCTCTCTCTCTCTCTCTCTCTCTCTCTCTCTCTCTCTTTCTCTCTCTCTCTCTCCCCCCTAATCTCTCTCCCTCCCACACTCCCTCTCTCCCTCCCTCCCTCCCTCCCTCCCTCCCTCTCTCCCTCCCTCCCTCCGTCCCTCCCTCCCCTTTTTTTGTGTTATAAGGTCGATCAGTTATGGAACCCGGGGTGATTGAGTTGTTATACAAGTCAGGATACGTTTTTTATGAAACTGTGTCGAAACTGTTGTATCGTAAAAACGTTCGTAAACTGTCATAATAACAATTGTCTGTCTAGAGAGAGAGAGAGAGAGAGAGAGAGAGAGAGAGAGAGAGAGAGAGAGAGAGAGAGAGAGAGAGAGAGAGAGGGGGGGGGGGGTGGGTGTTTGCGCGCGCGAGCGTGAGTATGTGTGTTAGTGTGCGTGTCCATATATGCATGAGGGACATGCGTGTGCGTCCGTTCGTGCACGTGTGTACGTGTGCGTATTTCTTTAAACGCTTCTTTAAGTCACATCTGGCGAATGGTTTCCCTACCAAGGATGGACAGTGATGGCCATAATGCACTCATTCTACCACACAGTATACATGGCACATGTTAGCGTAGATTAACCGCATTGCTCTCCCTGTCCGGTCGGATGGCGAGACAAAACAACAGAATCGATAATCTGTCGTGGTCAACACCCGGTCCGTGAAGCGTGGGAGGCACGAGGAGGGACAACAATTCACGCAGAAGCAAATCGGAAGCTACGACACAATTCCACAGCTTGAGTTCGCTTCAGGATTTGGATTTGGGGATTTTATGGTGAATGTATGTACAATCCAACTGAAAAGTTGCAAATAATAATACATTTGTTCTTTATTGTATTCTTATTATATTCTCAGTACTAACATTTCGCATGTATACGATGTTAGCGTTAGGATTTGGGCGAAGATTGCGTTTACCGAATTAGGTGATATTGTCCTTCTTGTGATACAACGGTGCAATCAAACGGCAACATTTTCATGATTGATGTGGTATGTTGAGTCTTTCAAGTGCTATGGTGCAACGTAAGAGATGTTTAAAAGAACAAAAGTTGATGCCTATTGGTGTCTCAACACATACGTTGGCCTTATGGTGTTTAATATGTTTTTAAGCAGAAGCCAGTTTAAAGTCAGTCGCAACAATATTAATTTCTCTGCAGTTTCCCGGTACAATACACATTGATTAGAAGGCATCTTGACTTCGTAGAAACATCGTTTAATCTGTCCATCACTTGGGCCGCGAACACGAGAACGAAGATCAATCGGCAGCGAGCTGTGTATTGATCTGAACCGAACGAGTAAATTAGTTTTGCATTTAGCCTTGTTGTGTGGAGTTTCCTTCATGCAACCACTGCATCAGGCAAGAATGTTGACGCGCATGCACGCACACACATACACATACGCGCATACGTATACATACACGCACACACGAATACGAACACACAAACACATACACACACGTACTCACATAAACAAAGAAACAAACACACACACACACGTGCACACACGCACGCACGCACGCACACGCGCACGCATGCACACACACACACACACACATATACACACGCACTTACACAAACACACACGCGAACATACGTCTGAAGTTCACTCATTACTTGACGTACGTCGTCCAAGACAGAGACTAGATGTACGTCATCCATGTCTGAGACTACACCTATCTCATCCATAACAGAGACTATTACCCTTTTCGTCCATGACGGAGACCAAACCTTCGTCGTCCGTGACATAACGTAGACCTACGATGTTCATAACGGAGACTTGGTATACGACATCCGTATCGGAGGGCAGACCTATGTCATCCGTGACGGTGACTAGACCTTCATCGTCCATAGCGGATACTGCACCTAGTTCTAATTCAACTTACCAACTAAGCCGATCAGCGATAGCTTTGGACGAATGCATCCTGTCTGACCTGGTTTGGTTAGTCTTACGTAACGCCGACCAACCAACGTTTCCATCGGCTGCAGGGGGTGAAAGCTCTGGCCGACGTCTGGCCAACATGCCAGACAACATAACGCCAAAGAAAACTAATGACGCTAATCAATGCATTTGCCTCATCTTCTTCTTCTTTTCATATCTTTATTGTTTTTGTTTAATGATATACAATTCTTGCTTCGTTGATGTATATGTCATTTTACGCATACCGCTTACCGGTGTTGGTAAACAATCAGCTTGGACCAATGTTCGGTCGACTTGGACTAGTCGGAAGACAGATGTACGCATGCGTAACAAGTTATACTCGACAACCACAAGTCGGTGTTATGCTGCGTTCCAATCACCTCGTGCATACCCTTGAACATGACTTCGTAACCCCTACTTGACCCGGTTGCATAAATTTACAAGTGGTAAACTGGGGGGGGAGCTCGTGAACTTTCCAGTTCGCCAAGTCGTGTTTACGATATAAACGAGCCCACTGGAACGCATCATGAGTCTCTAAGTCGAACTGGGTCGTAGCGGACAGTGGTCACATACCCTCTAGACGGACTCATTTCAGTGAGGCGATATCGATCTTTATAACAGCCTGATCTGATCGCAACTACAGCCAAGAACAATTTAGAGAGTTTCATCAATCTACAGCTCGCTAAATGAAACGCACTTTACTCACAGCATCTATATGTCACTGGCGCAATTTGTATTGACGGGTTTTTGTGAATGGCGCGTAAACTTCATTAGTATAGCGGCATCGCTTAGATTCAATACGTTTAATGTGCAATAGGAGGTTCTGTACTAAGTACTACTGTAAAAGAAAAGGACTTAGGGTTAACCATTAGTGCTGATATGAAGGTTTCAGAGCAGTGCGGTATTGCAGCTTCAAAGGGAAATCAAATCCTTGGGTTAATTAGGCGAAACATAATAACATTTTTTTTTATAGTTAAACAGATAGGAGGACTAGAGGACATGAAGTTGCATTAGTAAAGGAGCAAAGTAGATTAAATTTAAGAAAGTTCTCATTCACACAAACGACAGTAAATGAATGGAACAGATTATCTCCTGATTGTGTTGGTGCTAGTAGCGTGAATATGTTTAAAAATAAAATCGACACATACCTTAGAAAGGGCGGGATACACGTAGATAAAAAGTGTTGGACTCTCGATAAGCCAAAACTTGTCCACCTGCCATCTAGAAGTAATTTTCTGGATGGCAATCTTGTTAAATCTTGTTAAATCAATATATAATGTTGATGTTATAACACACGATGAAAAGTTCGGGGGAGAATGAAAGATGGATAAAGAAGGCTGCTGCGGACACACACGCACACACGCGCGCACGCGCGCACGTACACACGCATGCACACACTAATGTGATACTGCGAATGAAGATGACTTTAAATAGACTGCGATGATGGGGCGGGTTGCGATGGATCAACAATATCAGCAGCCACCTGAAGGAACAGAACACCAACCTCAAAGAACCTTTAAGCAATGAGCGACCAATGGATCTGATGTCAAACCATCTCTACGGCTTCGCAGCACTCTCAGAACATTGGCAATGCACACTTAAGCAGATTTGAATTTAGGCGGGATTCTTCCGACGCACTGTCCCGTAAAATTAACCGATGGTTAATTTTAATGTTATTCAATGACGTATTTTGGTGAGCGCCGCCGAAGTTAACTTGGCCTACCTGTCGACAGATACATCCCAAATCCAGGATCTGCCTATGTCGATCCCAGAGCGAACCTACGTTTTGGAACGCAGACACGATTACTCTGGAACGTATTCGGTCGTTCAGTCAATGTGCACACAGTATTCAGTCGCATAATCAAATCGATTCCACAATCCGTTACCAGCGCCTTCGACATCCCGACAACGGGCACTTCGATTCACGGATCCACGGGCACAAGCAAATAGGAAATTACGTCCCCCGAAGATTCGATGTCAGTATGTTGCCGGTTAAACTACCTGCGTCGAGAAGTGGCTACGTTTATACAGGGCTGAGTGAATTAAGCAGATACGAACGAACTTACCCAAAATCAAATCAAATTCAAAATAAATCAGACAAACACTTTATATGTTTATATTAAGTATAAAACGTGTTTAAGAAACGTTTGAAGGGAGTAACATTGAAATAAAACTACTTACAATGTTATATTAATCGTTTTTTTGACAATTGTATCACGTTTTTACATAAAACTATTTTTAAATGGTATAGACGGATAGCAGTATTTATGCTTTAATACATTATGATGAAACTACATCGGAATGAACTTTAAGATGCACAGAGGTCAAATAATTATTAAGCAATCCATTTGTTTTCCATGCTAAATTGTTACAGCGCTACTCGTGTTACAGGACATATTTCAGAAATAATCCTAAATTGGAGTGTCCACTCCACGTTGCTTCAGTTCACTTAGCTATATATAAACGAGTACCTCACTATCAATAGAAAATGGTGAATATATCTAAACGAATAGTTTTCGCGAGATAACTGCAGCATGGCTGAATGCTTCCGTGAAAGAATGTCGCTCACATTGCTTTGTATTTGCTTTCAGGTTCTACTGGGATCTATTCATGCTCATCTTGCTCATAGCTAACCTCATCATTCTTCCTGTCGCAATCTCCTTCTTCAATGACGATCTCAGCCTCAGGTGGATCATCTTCAACAGCGTCTCAGACACCGTATTTATCCTCGACTTAATCATCAACTTCAGAACGGGTCAGTGTCGCTTTCTATGTGGTCGCGTAACGAACATGCTCGGTCTTACGTTTGACGGAGCCCCGTGGCTGAGCATTTGTCTGATTTGTCTTTTGCATTTGTTTATACTAAAAACTCCGCACATTATTTAAGCTGTTAACACACAACACATATGGGCATAAAACAACCGATTTCGCGAAGGGCAAACGAGCCGAGGATTCAACTTTAAACAACATATTGTCGTAGAATACTTAACTAGTTAAATAATACTCATATGCAGAATATACTAGGTATTATTATTACACATAACAAAAATCCAACTAGTGGGAAGGGGAGACCCGCTCCCATACTTACCCTCGACGCTTCGCTCTTCGATTCGCACGTATATAATATTGTTATTCAAAATGGCACGCCCGGCGAAGTTATTCAATTCAATTATATTAACATGATATCATTGTGTGTTGGTTTTTATACTTTAATTGGGTGTAAATCAGTAAACAATGGGACAAATATCCATGGATAACATATCTACTCCACTTTATTGTCTCTAAAAACTCACTCACCATAATTACACAATTACCCGCGCTACCGGCCTGGTGATCATACTGCTACCAACGGGACAGGTTAACCCAACGTCCGCTTGACGGCAAGATAAGATATGCAATGCATTTATACAAATGAAGAGCAGAGGCGATATGTATACAAGGTTTGGTTAATCTGATCAAACGTTGCAGATCTTAAGAGCCACAATTACATACAAATCAATTAAGATGTTCATCCGTAGGTATGCACCAGCATTATGTCTTCATCACATCATATATACACTGGTGTGCGCAGATTCTAGTTGCGACACTGCTGTAATCCTTTTGTTATCTTGGATTCCGGACATTCTTGAAGGCATGCGTTCAGATTAGTCTATCCCAGCAGACAAAGTTGATTAAACGGAACAAGGCCGATTGCTAAAACTCAGATTAGATTTTCTGCGTAAACGTTCACCTTTGTCTCATCCTACGTGTTCCACGATATTAATCTCTCGTGTAAAACTGCCTTTAGCAACAGGTAAACGGATTATGTTGCGCCGTCTGACAATCCGTTCACAGCAAGCGTAATAATTTCATAACGCTAGCTAATAAACGCCTTTGGTGATTCCTCGACAGGAAGCAGACGACACTCAGTGCAAGAACGGCCAGCGTACACCATCGCGTCTTATTGGATACGTGTGTCACGTGATGTAATTGGCGGGTAACATTTGCTGATGGATATCTGAGTGGCGTGTCACCATGTGTGAAGCGTATTGGTAGTCGTTAGATCGAGATGAATTGAAAAATCGTAATTTTGGAGTCGGCTTGCTCGTTTGTTGCAACCTTGTGCACACAGCAAAGGCACACCGATAAAAAGTGACATTCAATTCTCCGTGATCCAACACGTTTGCTCCGTCCAGTATATAAGCATACTACTATGCTAACGTGGAAAATAATGCTGTTAGTTAGTTTAATTAATTACCACCTGGGTCCACCTATATTCGCGTAATTTGACCCGCTGGATTTAGTAAGTTGTGCACGCATATTCGTTGACACATCGACCTTTTCCTCGCCTTTTGTTGGATGCGTGTTACGACATAATTCGAAATGACGAAGTATATATATGAGTTTTTAAATACATCCGTGGTCACCATGAGAGCACATTTGCCTCTAACAAATTAGAGAATCGACGCGAACTCCGGAATGAGCCCCCGGTAGCTTCGTCTCTCGCGCAGTGGACGGCCCAAGACAACACCGTGTAATTCTGCCAAGAGAAGGCGGCGTCTCTAGGTCGGTGGATGACCCTGTGATACATCGTACAAGTCGATGTACGAAACCCACAGGCAGATAACAGCCTAACTGTCAGCAGTTCTCTAAATGAATGAATAGGAAGTGCAGCCCGTGTTATCTATTCTTACGACTAGGCCATCTCCACGGGGCGTTCTTCAGCGTATAACGACGGTTGTTATCTGTCGTGAGGAAGATACGTGGTCTTTCGCTAATATCAGTTGGACTGAAGGAAGCCGTCCGCGGTAGACCGGAATCCCGGGGGTCCCCATCGGAAGCTGAGGGTCGGGACCTTCTAAAATATAAAATTTATTGTCATTATTCATCCCAATAAAATACTCATATTTGTTTTTTCACGTAGAAAATATGGACTCTCGGTAAAAATTCGGTAATATGGAGAAATCAAACATCACAAATTACATACATGATTTCTGTTTCAGCTTCATCAAAGTTTTGTTATGGCGTCTTACGAATTGCTAACTGGCAGCATGCGTGTTGACGTTATGTTTTGGAGTCAAATTTAATTTAATATCAAAACATTATCAAAGTGTTTTTATAGAGTATTTACTGTAAGTGTAAGAAACTCAACAAATAAATTACATTGGGAAAGGTGTGCACAAGGTGGGTAGTTAGCAACATTTACATGATAATCGCGACAAATTACCCAGTAAAAGTAAAGGTAAGTTCTTATATAGCACAGTATCCATTCCTCAAGACTGCTCAAAGCGCTCTGTGGAAGACCTGTTCAATCGAACACCATCTCGACTTCTCTGGGAAGCATTCAACCACGCTGCAATTAATGCGCGAAGACTATTCGTACACAAATATCCACCACTGTCTATAGCCAGGTACTCATTCATACAGCTGAGTGAACTGAAGCAATGTAGAGTAAACGAACTTGCCCAAGGTTCGACAGCGTCGCACAGGATTCGAACCCGCGTTCTCTCAGTCGAGAATCCGGAGCTATTACCGCTGCGCTACTGCGCTCCACAGTAGCCAACAGTACCTGTCTTTTCTATTGTCACTTGTACATCACGCAAGCGGCGACCATCAGATGGATTACATATGTACATAATGTGCTCACGAGTAAAGCAAACGCGTGCATTGTAGCGGGTGTTTCGTTGCGTGACATCATCACGCAATGTGTGCACTCTCGGAAGTGGCGGTACCAACGACATGTTTCACCGAGTTAACATGTCGCGCGCTAAACAGTTGACGCTTGTAATGTGACGAGTTGCACGGTTAGTTTACGCTATCGGCGAAGTCATTTCCCGCTCTCGCGTGCCACTGCTCCAGGCGGTGTGGTAACTCTACACCGCTAGTGTTAAATTAAGGCAACAATTCGCTCTTCAAAGACGTCGGCTCAACCGTACTGTTGTCAATATTGTTGTGCGTGCTAAGTAAGCGTGATACCCTGTGATTTTCTAGCGTTTTATTACACGCGCGTTCAATACAGCAGAACAATTCACCCGTTAAAACCCGCATGACAAACCATTGCGGCAATACAGATCATAGTCTCTAACATTGACACAACAGTTACTGCATATACGACTTCTTAAAAATAAATTTTCGTAATGTCGATTTTAGTATAAAAAATTATTGATATTTGATATGGTATGTTTTAACTGGAAAATGATTTGGCCCATTCAGTGTAGGGGATTTATACGAACCGATCATTATAACGATGTTTGTTGTGATGCCTTTCGACGAAATAGGCATCATAGCGGACAACTTTGCTGACGAGATAATCCTCGAGCCACGGGAGATCGCGAAACGCTACTTCAAGTCATGGTTCTTCCTCGATCTCATCAGCTCCGTGCCGCTCGACTATATCATCCTCTTGTTCGCTCCTGCCGCGAACGTTACACAACTGCTGCATGCCGGTGAGTCAAGGCTTCTTCGTCGTCTTCGACATCTTTTTTCGTCTTCCTGCATATATTTGTCTTCTTTTAATATTCGCCTTCTTGTTCTTCCCCGTCTGTGTCTTTTTGCTTAGTTTTTTTCTTCTTCTTAGTCGTCTTCTATTTCCTCTTTGCCTTCTTCTACTTCTTTTGTTTCTCCTTAGTCATCTTTTTCTTCTTCTTCTAATTCGTCATAGCCTTCTCGTATTCGTCTTCTTCCCCTCCTCCTCATCCACGTTTTTCGTCTTGCCTTCAACGGACTGGACTCTCATGAGTGTATCGTTTAGCCGTGAACTGCCCCTAGTAATAAAACAGGTTTAAACCAGGGTATACTAAAGCAGTTGTAACAACTAATCTCGTGGGTGTTGGGGCTTCAAGGCGTCGCACACGCTAGCTGCACAGTGTGGAAGTTATAACCGAGTCTTTTAAATATATTTTCAGTTGAAGCCACCGAATTGATGGAGGCTGGAAGACGCTATACCTGGTGGCTTTTATTGTTGTTATTGAATGTATATCTAACTGTTCAACGCAGTATACACGCGCGTGTGTGTGTGCTTGCTTCATGATAACTTCACTTCTAACCGGGCTGAGCGATATTATAATTTGTTCATAACTCTACTACACAATCGCTACATTCCAAAGACGTACAAGAGACCGGTGTTCTCGACAGATTTACGAATACACGACCGAATTTTGCAGCCACAATAGTTGAGTAAAACTCGTCAGAAACAAAAAACCTCAAAGCACAAAAATATATTACATTTATTGAAAATCCTTGATTTCTGACCTGGACAGAAGTACAAATTAATCCAATCATTAATATCTCGGAAATATGTCATAAATTATTTATAGCTCACACACCGAACCTATTATGAAATCCCTAAATCTACTAAAACTGGAAGACATCTTTACTTGTCAATGTTTAACTTTCTTTCATAAATTGGTACATAGACGCGTTCCTATATTTTTTAAATCGCTATTTTTACAAAATGCTACTCGTCATGATTATCCTACAACACAAAATCATCAAATTATTATCCCATTCAGTTTCTGCAGCTTCTCTAAATACACTAGAAAGTACTTACTGACATTTTACAAAGAAAGTTGCACGGACAAAAACTACTACATATGCAGTTAGCCTACCAACATACATCAGATACTATTTGTTATATATTAAAGCAGCTTGTAGATTTAACTTAATATATGGTTGTACACCACAATGGGAGTAGGAGAAATGTTTTAGTTAAAATTACCAGTGGGTGGCTCTCATGTTCAGCGGCACATTTGAAAGCCTTAGTGAGAATCTCCCGACAGTTTTTTTAATGAAAATATTCTTACATGTTTTGTACTTATTTGTATTTTATCTGTCGAATAAAGATGTTCCTTCCTTCCTTCCTCCCTTCCTTCCTTCCTTCCTTCCTACGCGTAATCCCCACAAAGTCTCAAATACAACAGACCGCACCAATGTCCATCTAATGATGATGATGATGATAATAAAATGGTGACTGACATGGCCCCGGACGCTGATTGCCAGAACTATTTTGATACTTTACCAAGAAATGTTGTAAAACAGTTTTTGTATTTGACCGCAACATATATACTATCTTTCAGTATGACATGGTCAAAGATACCTTGGCTTACAGGCGTAGAACCTCAGCACAAATTAAATAGCAGCACCAATTAATAGGTTGTACTAAAGAAATTGTGCAAGAAAACAAGTGAGAAAGAAAGAAAGTCAATTATCAGCAAAACAACTTTAAATTCGTTAATCAATATATTGATGCAATCATTATGAGAACTAGACTACAGGCGTCTTTGTGGATACAGAAATGCCGGACGGAAAGGAAACGAGTAAGCGAGGAAAGAAACAGAACCGCCATTAGAGATCTAGGACAAAACGAATGTCTGCAGAGACGACAATAAACCCGGATATTAGACAAAACGAAGAAGAGAACCATTGATCTGATAAAGCAACACTTATTCAACGAAAGGAAGTTTTTTCGTGATTAACGTCGTGTCACAGTTAGGTCGCATCTGCCAGAATGTTTGACAAGAGAATCCACATCATTAGAGCATCCGTTCTGCCGATCCGATTGAAGATAAATGGGCATTCCATTGGCTGCGATCCGTGTAGTTTCACGTATTTGGGTCATCAAAGAAGGTGAACCTGATTGATGTGTGCGTGTGTGCGAGTGTGCGTGTGTGCGTGTGTGCGTGTGTGCGTGTGCTTGGTTGTAAGGAGATGCAAGACGCTCAAGTTGCAATGATCTTCATTATATGATATACTGAGTTGACCATTTAATGCGTTAAACTTGTAATGCTCTCTATGTTCTGAGACGTTTGAACCACATCTTAAGATGTTCTTTTTGTAAATATCTGTATTGTATGAGAACTGAGAAGTTTGGGATTATCAATTACGATTTTCAATTTTCAGTGTAAAAAACGCTAGCGCTATCGTTTGAACGCTCGTTGTCATTAGTTTATTTTCTTTGTTCGGGACGTGAAACACGGATGTTGCTAAGGAGAGTGACAATCAACCACTAGCCTGTAGTGTTGATGCATGGAGGTTGCTTGACCGCAGGCCAATGGTGGATTGTCACTGTCCATAACAAACTCCATATTTCATCGTTCCGACCTTTTTGTCGATATTCGCTTCCCGCACGGAACCACAGTATATCACGCGTTCCTTCACTGCGGATAGAGTTTTTATGAGCACATAAGACATAAGCCCGATGTGCTCATTAAAACCAATGTTGCTCGTTAACAATGATCTTGTAAGCTGACAACACCGTCGGTGTGACAGTATCATGGAACTATTGTCCTTGGCGACATGCCAGCGGCTTTTACCATTTTGAAAAAGTTCCTTAAACTGAACAATGGATTCACGTTAGTGACGGATGTTCTCGTGAGTCCATTATCGTCCACCGGTGTGTCCACGAATAGCTGCATACACTGATTGGATGTTAACATGTTTAGAACGAATGTATTTAACAGTGACGCACGCGGTGGTTAAAGGGTAACATGCATGGTTTATATGAATATTTTATTAATTTTCTATTCTTTGTCTTTGCGGGTTGCAGGACGTGCCTTGCGAATCTTCCGTCTCGTCAAGTTGCTCAGTCTACTGCGGCTCCTGCGTCTGTCCCGTCTCGTCCGCTACATCAGCCAGTGGGAGGAGGTACGAACTGCACTCCCATAGTTCCATTCCGGAAGTACCATTTACCAACATCTTACACACACTAAATAATGTATTACGCAACCAATGTAGGACGTTCAAAACATTCTCCTTTTCAAAACACCAGTTTTCGAAACATGTTCCCAGGTGGATATTCAGATAGGTATTAATCATTTTAAACCAGGCCTGATTTAAGCACCTTTGGTTGATCAAAGTTTTAAAATGATATGGTAATATTGTAACTAAATGATAAAGCGATCATGATTTTAAGATAAAGATAATCCGTCTTGAGCTTGGGCGCTGTAATTATTAAACGTTTTTAACCTGGCCATACTCTGGACAGTTTTGTACCTAGGCTAAGATACCACTGTTGAGTTTTGAACGTCATATCCTGCACTGATTCATTCCGCATCTGCAATGCACGCGCTCCATTCTGAACCATTTCACACGTGCCTCCTCCTAACTTAAGTGACATGTTGGGCAACGACACACGTTCGTCATACAGTATGCATATTATATAATGTACCATGTACAAAACACCCCAAAGCTTTATACCAGCGCTTATTTTTAAACGTATTTGCAAATGTAAATTCAATACGACCGTGTGCGTTCTGTGACAAACTAGCTGCTGCTAGTTAAGATGGCGGATTTCCCCTTCTTCCACCTGTAACCGTTCATATAGGTTTTGAAGTATTTGAAAGAAACAACTCCAACAGTGAATAATTGAATTGGCAAGCGCCTCGACATTTCTCCATTAACGCCGGAACGTGTGACTAGAAATCCATAATTATTGCTGACACGTGTGTGACGTTACGACGCCTTAAGTTGTCGGGTTACCGCAAATGCAATATTCACGCCTTCGGCGATGAAATCTCATTCACAATACACGTTCTGATCACTGAGACGCGATAGCAAACAATGGTGAACACTGGAGCGGTCTTTGCGGGTACAGAGGGCATGCCAGCCCCATGCGTAGATACAGACACCGTGTGTCAACGTTATGGCGACTAATTTGGTTATGTTATAGGGTATCGTCCAAAAACGCCATGCAAGCACAATTATGTGATTTATGAAATTCCGCCATTGCCTCTCACTTTCACTATGCGCCCCTATGTCGCAATTGGACTCGTATTCTTGATAAGTGCACCGGTCCGTCTTGCACGATGTCCCCTATATGTACTTGCCTTGTAGTGAGGACACATTTAGAGAATGTGTCATTTAGTTCTCTCATATCATGTACAGTGTTTTATTTCGAATCCTAATTTACGTGAATGTGAATATCTCACAACCAACCATCCTGCGTTTTTTTCCCACATTTGAACATGGCAAAAATAAAAAACAAGATGTTTGATAAAATGTTTGAACAGCGTCACATGATTTTTACATAAATGCATACATAATCATGGAAATTCATGTTTCTAACACAATTATATTAATTTTTGTAGATACATTATTTACACTTACGCGTGAGTAACGCTGTCCAACACAACTGGAGGTATTTAATCGCTAGATCAAATATGATAATTATTTTATGTTTCTGTTGTTTTCTGTAATACCACTCGATAGTTGATGAGACAATATGGCGACGTGCACACAACCTGTTATGGATTATCACAGGGGCACAATTCGGGGATATCGTAATATATTTATTCGGATGTGGCTGTTTATAATGTGAATGTATTATTTTAACAAATATACCAATGACCGTGTAGAAGCGATTCAAAACAAAAGGCTGACGTCGTACGTTCTAGCAATGTCGCAAGTAGAGTCTAATTCGATTACCGTGTCGGTAAGTAATGTCATCGGGGTCTTATCGAATTGGTCAACTGAGTTGCAACGAGGCCTCTAGAACTCAGAACTCAGAATAAATTTATTTGACCTATAAATACGATACATATACAACGAATAACGCAAGTAATACATAAGGTCGGGAGACTCCCATTAAGATATATAATATCACCTCTAGGTGCGATGGAGCGGACATAGCGTGAGTTCTTCCGAAATCAGCTTCGTTAGCGACGCCCTATAGCAGTAAACAGGGACTACGAGATGCGCTTGGTGCTAATGCCGTATCCGTCGCCGCGGTGTGACGGATGCCCTCGCGGCACTGTCATCATTATGGTCGTGGTCTCTTGGACGGATGCCCTCGCGGCACTGTCATCATTATGGTCGTGGTCTCTTGGACGGATGCCCTCGCGGCACTGTCATCATTATGGTCGTGGTCTATTGCCCAACAGCCAATCAGATGTATCGAAAATTATCGTTGCGCAACCGCATGTCCACTGTTTGTATTTCTCTCTCCGCGTATATATACGTAATGCACTGTAGAAAGACCATATTAGCCGCGCACATTGCAATTACATAAAGGCTGATTGTAATTCCTGTGTTAGAATGTATTTATACGTTATTTATGCTTATGGGATGATCATTCGCGTTTATTGGATTGTTATGTTAAACTAAATGTACATTTACTGAACTCATCGACATATAATGAAACATGTATTAAACTGATTGTTTGAGCATGACCGAATGTGTATGCATTAAAAATATTGGCGGGAAAATCTTGATAGGTGATAGGTCATTATTGAATATATGAGAATAAGTGATTTTGAGTATATAGACTACACACAAAGAAGTATCTACCAAATATCGTAATAACTTAGTTTCAATTTGACCCATGAACCAGTGCGAACGTAGAGTAGTGGCAAGAAGACTGAGGAAAGGAGACTGCGAGGAGGGAAGGTGATTGGAGGGGAAGAAATTGGAGAATTGACGGCAGGAAACGTGACAGGCGTGAAGGTGACAGGGGAGAAAGTGACCGTAGAGAAGGAGGTAGGTGGGAAGATGGGACGGCAGAGGAGAGAAGAAAATGCGATGGGAGGAAGGTTGACAGGACGAAAGGAAGTGAACATAAATGTGGCAGAAGAGAAGTTGATAAAAGGGACGATGACAGGAGGTAAGTTGACAAGAGAAAAGGCGACAGGAAAGAATGGAACGGAAGAGAATGTGACAGGAGAGAAGAGGAAGGAGCTACTATGAGGCAGTGATTGAGGGAGCAATGAGAAAAGAGAGGATGTTCATGGGCGACTCTATTCTGAGAAAGACAGATAAGACACTGAACGAAGGGGGAGGACGTCATTGTTGGTTTACTGGGGGCTAGGATAGAACATGTGACTTAAAGGGTAGAGAAGGTATTGGGACATGGCAAGGGAGGGTCTATACTAGTATACGTAGGGACAAATAATGAAGACATGGAGGGAACAACTGGGATACTAGAGAAGAACAGACAGTGAGGAAGTTAACGAAAACAAGAGTTGAACAGATTATTCTCTCAGGAATTTATTTTGCCAGTAATGGAAGGAAGGGGGCAACATTCAAAAACTGCAAGAGGATGGCGAAAAATGCACTAGTTGAGCAGATGTGTGAAGAAGAGGGGATGGGATTCATATATTTATGGGAATAATTTGTTGTGAAGGAAGATATGTACATGAGAGATAGCCTCCATCTAAGTGGAAAGGGGCAGCGGTTTTCTCAGATAACCTGTTGCGATCTATTGAAAGTGGGACAGGTTGCATTTATTTAAACTAGATGCGCAGGGGGGACTCACAGAGAGGCCTGAAACTGGAGGCATAGATAAAGACAGCAGAAATAAATCAGCAAAGAACAGTTCACGTCTTTTGTAGTAAACAAAAGAAGTGAACTAAACATTATGGTAGAAGATATTGACCCTCAAATTGTATGTATAACCGAATCACCACAACCGGCATATCAGATACCGAATTGGGACTGACAGGCTATGTAATGTTCAGGACATATAGAATAGGAAGAAGGGGAGGTGGAGTTATTTTATATATTAAAGAATCTATCCAGGTTTATGGAATAAAATTGTGAAGAGAAAGTGTAACATAGTTACAGGAAACCCAACGTTAACGGTGGGGTTAGTTTATCGAAGTCCAAACATAAGCATAGAAGAGAATGAAAAAGTACAAAACGCTTAGGGAAGTGAGCAAACGGTACTGTATTATTATGGGGGATTTTAACCATGGGCGTATACAATGGAAATCTCTACAGGGTTCGGGGAGTTCGGACCACAAGTTTTTAGTTTTAGTACAAGATAGTTTCCTTTCTCAACATGTGCTAGAACCAACCTGAGTGAGAATGTGTTAGACATAGTTTTGTCCTCACAGAATGAATTAGTTGACAAGGTCAAGATATGTGAGCCACTGGGGAATAGTGATCACCGGCCTTTTACCATCAAAGTAAAATCAGAAAGGAATAGTAAAAAGCAGTACAGAAGAAATTTCCACAAAGGAAGATATATAAGGACACGAGGAAATATTTAAAAAAAGATTTGAATAACACACTGAAGAATAAGACAGCAACAGAATGCTGGAACATCTTACAGTGACATTGAGTGCATCGTCGATAAATTTGTTCCCTTGAAAAAAACAAAGGAAAAGGTACAAAAAAGTCATAACTACAGACGTATTGGGAATGATGAAGACTACAACATTTATAAAGAAGCACTTAACCAAGCTACAACTGAACTTATAACTTCAAAGAGAAGCTATGAAAAAAAATTTGCTTGTGATATAAAACATGACAGCAAGAGTTTTTATGCATATGTTCATAGCAAACAGAAAGTTCAGGATGAGGTCGGTCCTCTAGAAGATAGTGCTGGAAATATATATAGATTCTTAATGGCAGAAGACCCGAATGAGAATTTGTGTTCGGTGTTTACCAGGGAATATATTAGGTCACTGCCAGTACCAGGGGCTAAGTTCAAGGGGGCGGAATCAGACTATTTAGGACAGTTAATTGAAACCCCCAGAAATGGTAGCTAAGAAAATAAGTGGATGGGATTCCACCCAAAGTACTATTGAAAATTGTAGAACAAATTATCATGCCGCTTGCAACAGTTTTCAAATTGTTATTAGAAAAGGGAGTGGTTCCTTTAGAATGAAAAAAACAACAAATATTATACCGTTATTAATAAAGGTTTGAGAAACAAGAACTACAGACCAGTGAGTTTAATATCCGCATTTTGCAAATTATTAGAAAGACTAATTAAAGATCACATGATGGATTTTCTTGTTAAACATAACTTGATAAACCCATCTCAACAGTGGTTTCTAAAAACGAGGTCATGCATGTTTTTTTTGGAAGATATCACTAAGACGAGGGATCACCAGTAGATATCATCTACTTAGATTTTCCAAAAGCTTTCGACAAAATGCCCCATCAATGAATACTGTTTAAATTAAAGGCATATGGAATACGAAATGGTATAATTAACTGGATAGAGAAATGGCTGATTGACAGAAGACAACGGGTAGTAATTGGTGGGGAGGCGTCAAACTGGAAATCGGTTTTTAGTGGGGTACCACAGGGATCAGTACTGGGACCTATATATATAAACGATTTGGGCGATGATGTAACAAGAAGGTGTTGATATTTGCGGATGATACAAAGAGTGTTTAGAAGGATTGAAAGTGACGGATATGGATATCATTTACAAGGTGATCTTGACATGTTGATCAACTGGTCTGAAAAGTGGCAAATGTTCAATTTTGGGAAATGAAAATGCCTCCACACAGGACATGGGAACGAAGATGTACAATATACAATGGGGGGTACTAAGAACCAATGTAAAAGTAAAGGACTTAGTGTTAACAATTAGTGCTGATATGAAGGTTTCAGAGCAGTGCGGAATTGTAGCTTCAAAGGGAAATCAAATTGTTAGAATAATTAGGCGAAATATAGCGTATAAGGAAAATAACTATTAATACCGCTGTACAATTAGGCCTCATTTAGAATATTGTGTACAAGCGTGGAGGCCATATCGCAAAAAAGCCATAGATGTGCTAGAAAAAGTACAGAGAAGAGCGACTAAAATCATACCAAAACTGAGGGATCGTAGTTACGAAATACGCCTAAGAGAATGTGGTTTACCAACACTAGAGACCAGACAATTGAGAGGAGATCAGATAGAAGTGTTTAAAATATTGATTGGTTATGAAAATATTAATATAATTTTTTTCAGTTAAGAAAGATAGTACTAGAGGACATGAAGTTACATTAGTAGAGGAGCAGTGTAGATTAAATATATGAAAGTTCTCTTTTTCACAAAGGACTATAAATGAATGGAACACATTATCTGCTGAGAGTGTGGATACTAGTAGGTTGAATATATTTGAAAATAAAATCGACGCATATGTTAGAAGGTCGAGATACATGTAGATAAAAAGATTGGACACTCGATAAGCCAAAAGGCTTCCTTGTCCACCTGCCATCTAGAGTTAATTCTCTGGGTGGCAATCTTGTTAAATCTTGTTAAATTAGATATGTCACAATGTCTTAAATTACACGACCAGACAAATCTTTATAACATGCCGGCAAGTCACGATATTCCAGCGGATTATACGTACGTATTAATGATCACCCGATATTAGACACACATATCTTTGTAACACAGATGCAAGACATGCGTATCGGTACACCGGATCATAGACGTACATATCTATGTACACCGGATGTTAGACGTACACATTTCTGTACACAGGATATTATAAGCATGTATCTGCAAGCTGTATGCATCTTTGTACAAGAGCTGTTAGACGTGCGTACCTCTGTACACCGAGTGTTAAACGTAGGCATATATGTACTTCGGATGTTAGACGTACGCATTCCTGGACATCCGGTGTTAGACATGCGTATCTCTGTACACCGGATAATAGACAATCCTGTGTTTGTACACCGAACGTTAGACATGCATATCTTTGTACAACGGGTGTTAGATGTAGTATCTCTGTACATCGGGTGTTAGACATACGTATCTCAGTACATCGGAAGTAAGACATACGTTTATCTGTAAACCGGATGTTAGATATACGTATATCAGTACACTGGGTGTTACACATGCGTGCATGTCTTTGTTCACCGGGTGTTAGATAGACTAACAAAGTACTACGGATGTTAAACATACGATTTAAATGTTCCCGTTATATCATAGTCACAAAATCCGCCTTGCATAATATCCCTTAAATTGAAACAAAAGCAAAAAAGCGACATTTTCACAAGTTACAGCGACAACGCAAATTCGAAGATGAAAATCGTCATTCATTACTGACTATGTAGTACTGACTATGTAGTACTGACTATGTAGTACTGACTATGTAGCACTGACTATGTAGTACTGACTATGTAGTACTAACTATGTAGCACTGACTATGTAGTACTGGCTATGTAGTACTGGCTATGTAGTACTGGCTATGTAGTACTGACTATGTAGTACTGACAATGTAGTACTGACTATGTAGTACTGGCTATGTAATACTGACTATGTAGTACTGGCTATGTAGTACTGGCTATGTAGTGCTGACTATGTAGTTCTGACTATGTAATACTGACTATGTAGTACTGACTGTGTAGTACTGGCTATGTAGTACTGACTATGTAGTACTGGCTATGTAGTACTGGCTATGTAGTACTGACTATGTATCACTGACTATATAGCACCGACTATGTAGTACTGACTATGTAGTATTGACTATGTAGTACTGTCAATGTAGTACTGATTATGTAGTACATACTATGTAGTACTGTCTATGTAGTACTGATTATGTAGCACTGATTATGTAGTACTGGCTATGTAGTACTGAGTCTACTGACTATGTAATACTGACTATGTAGTACTGGCTATGTAATACTGACTATGTAGTACTGGCTATGTAATACTGACAATGTAGTACTGACTATGTAGTACTGGTTATGTAGTACTGGCTATGTAGTACTGGCTATGTAGTACTGGCTATGTAATACTGACTATGTAGTACTGGCTATGTAATACTGACTATGTAATACTGACTATGTAGTACTGACTATGTAGTACTGACTATGTAGTACTGGCTATGTAGTACTGGCTATGTAGTACTGACTATGTAATACTGGCTATGTAGTACTGACTATGTAATACTGACTATGTAGTACTAACTATGTAGAACTGGCTATGTAGTACTGACTATGTAGTACTGACTATGTAATACTGACTATGTAGTACTAACTATGTAGAACTGGCTATGTAGTACTGACTATGTAGTACTGACTATGTAGTACTGACTATGTAATACTGACTATGTAATACTGACTATGTAGTACTGACTATGCAGTACTGACTATGTAGTACTGACTATGTAGTACTGGCTATGTAGTACTGACTATGTAGTACTGACTATGTAGTACTGGCTATGTAATACTGGCTATGTAGTACTGACTATGTAGTACTGACTATGTAGTACTGACTATGTCGTACTGGCTATGTAATACTGGCTATGTAGTACTGACTACGTAGTACTGACTATGTAGTACTGACTATGTAATACTGACTATATAATACTGACTATGTAGTACTGACTATATAGTACTGGCTATGTATTACTGACTATGTAGTACTGACTATGTATTACTGACTATGTAGTACTGACTATATAATACTGACTATGTAGTACTGACTATGTAGTACTGGCTATGTAATACTGACTATGTAGTACTGACTATGTAT
Source organism: Paraescarpia echinospica (assembly GCA_020002185.1). Lineage (NCBI taxonomy): Eukaryota > Metazoa > Annelida > Polychaeta > Sabellida > Siboglinidae > Paraescarpia > Paraescarpia echinospica. The sequence continues at coordinate 15,649,089 of CM034541.1, forward strand.
TACTGACTATATAATACTGACTATATAGTACTGACTATGTAGTACTGGCTATGTAGTACTGGCTATGTAATATTGACTATGTAGTACTGACTATGTATTACTGACTATGTAATACTGACTATGTATTACTGACTATATAATACTGACTATGTAGTACTGGCTATGTAGTACTGGCTATGTAGTACTGACTATGTAGTACTGACTATGTAATACTGGCTATGTAGTACTGACTATGTAGTACTGGCTATGTAGCACTGGCTATGTAGCACTGGCTATGGATATTGACACGTTGCAATATAAATAAAAATAACTTATATAATTTAAACTGGAATAAAATATAATTAAAACCTCTAAGAAAGGGTTAGCAAAAATGGGTGGGTTACTGTCGCAAACTAGGCTAGTGTTGCCAGTTTGGCGACAGGCCAATAGAGAAGAGTAGAAGTTTGTAACAGCAAGCGTTCTAATCAGTGCAGTTTTAATGATATATCTTCAACACGGTTATTCTAGTAAACCACTAATATTTTTGACTGTAGATGCGAATGGATAGTTTTTCTTTTTCTTTTAGACAAATAGGCCAAGAAAGCCTTTTGTTTCGCCTTTAAGCACGTTATGGTTTGATATTGACGCCACCAAACAGATGTAAGAAGTATTTAAATATATGATTCTATGCTAGATGATTATTATCATAAATCAAAGGATATCATACAATATTCCAAGTTTACTATTACGGAAGACCACGTAAGGACGTTCATATTCCAGACTCGTATCTACACAAAACTCTTGTAACTGGTTTATAATTAAATATAAAATCATGCTTTCGTAACCGTAACAAAGTATAACAACGTGAATATATCGTTATATACTTGTGCTTCGTTTATGTTACGCGGTGATGCGAAGATCGTACATTGGTAACGCGCGAAAGCACAAGTGTTGACGACTGGTGAACTGATAGTAATGCGCCTGCATTCTGACCAGAAACCAACACGACGACACCTACCGAGCACGATGTGAACTACGGCTAATGCGGTTGCGCCTTGCGCCAACCGGAAGGAGTTAAAGGAACAAACGAGGCGATGACAATATTAATGACATTATCGCCGCAGATGCGAAGCGATGTGCCATTACGCGAGGACGAATCAGCGTCGATTGTCCGTCGAGACTTCAAGACTCGTCCGGCTGCTGTCCATGCTGTGATTACGGCGATCAGACAGGTCTCATCCGCGCGCTATGCGGCCAGTCACTTAGAAGGGACGACGCCTGGAGTGGCCCATCGTAGGCGGCCACACAGCCTCCAGGTCGATGGGTCGTTCGCTGCTAGCTGTTGTTAAAAGACGGAGGCGACGACGATTTTTATAATAAATAATGTGTCGCGGTTTCGGAACATTACATTTTTAATATCCAGCGGAATGAGCAAATATAAATGATACAAAGCATCCTGGTGTGGCTATGGCCTACTAATGTGCAATTGAACGGATTTCGGTTAGGTTTTCTTATAATCAGGTAACGCGTTAACAGGCCCGGTAACACTCTTCGACTCTTGACTTGCTTAAGCACGAACCACTGCAAAGGTGGGCGGTTTATTCCAGATTAGTTTCACAATTAATCCACTTGACTTATATGTCAGCAGTAGTATCGTGGCAATATTAGCCGACGCTGTTTTGTGGAACTTAATCCGTGACCTTGGCGTCCGGTTGGTGATGAAGACAGTTTGATGTTGAATAAACCAGCGGTATTTAACCAGGGAGTAATTACCCCTTTGGGGATAATTCGGGCATTTTTTTTGGGTAACATAAGCTTTATAATATATAAATTGTTCACGATAACGCTCTTATAGCACGACATATTGTGTACATGCCACGGAACGTACATGCCATTCCACACAATTATTATATTTGCAGCGGGGAGGGGTGTTTGTTGGCTTGATGTATTTAGCGTTTAACCGTTATTCCTTCTCGATGTGTTGCAGCAGGAACTGTGGCCTTGCACCTTGCTGAAGGGACGTTTTTTATGAACACGTTCACATATAAACTTCGCGTTATTTTGTAGCCACTTTATTATTGTCCAACTACGGTATGGATGATCCTACTTGCGTAGACTAACACTGAAATATCCACTAATCGTATAAATAGCCATAATTATGTAAAACGAAACTGAAATGTCTATTTGTGGTATTGATGATCATACATGCAGAATCCTAACCCAAAAGAAGAAATACAGTCGCAAAACACCGATTGATACTAATGACATCAACGGCGTCAATGTTGGGCCCACCTTGCAGATGTTTAAGCAAATGGCATTATACGATTCGGTAGATGGCTCTATCGGTAGCATAAATACAGTGAACTCCCAATAAGGACATATGATATAAGAAACATCCGTTGAAAAGGAACACGTTTGAAAAATCCCCTTTCTGGCATGATCTGTTAATATATACATGGATATAATTAATTCAGGAATACGGAACAGTTTGGCCAAGTCCAAAGGTGTTCTCATACTGTGTAATTGCGAAGTTTGACTTGTCGTCAAAAACGCTTATCTCAGGATTTCAGCAACATATTTAAATAACACACATAGTTCCATTTGGGGATATACTTTCGTAGCCACATCGACCCAAATTTACGAGTGATATCAACGTGTAATTTACACAAACGTCTTGTCATTTCAATGTGGAGCATATCAATGTGGGGTATGTCTTGATTGCAAACTGGAGAAACTGAAACAAACATAGTATGATTCCAATCTGGAATAATTGTCACAAAAATGTCATGATTCTTTCGTGGAGCAATTGTTACACACCATGTCGTGTCATGATTCCAAACCCGAGTAACGGACACACACACACACACACACACACACACACACACACACACACACACACACACACACACACACACACACACACACACACACACACACACACACACACACACACACACACACACACACACACACACACACACACACACCGTGATTCCATTCTGAAACAACACACACATACATGTCATGATTTCGGTCCTTATTAACTGACCGTCGAGACAATCCTGCCGTTATTCCAATCCGGAAAAATGGTCACAAACATGTCAAGATTCCAGTCTGATATAATTGACGCAAACTTTTCATGACTCCAATCTGTAATTCAACTAAAAGAGGGCCAACACCCGAGACTAAACACAAACCTTTCAACAACTGCATGCGTTACCACCGCAACCATTATCGAGTAACCCGTGTGTGCAATACCGGAACCAGAAAATCGGGACCGGAAGGACAAAACCGGAAGGACGGAACCGATGCAGTGTGAGGGCAAGGCGCTTGTTTCAGTAACATTGACATAACCTCTCACCCTCTCGGCAGCACCGCCATCTAAATTAACACGTGCATTGCCATTTTGCACGGCCGTCGTTATCTCAGTCGGTGAAAATAAATGGAGAACATCGCCAAATGGCTGTCTTAACGCAGCAGCAAGCTCTATGCGATTGGTAGCTCTGTACATTTCTACCGGTTCTGATAAAATGCACAGATGCTATCGTAAATTTAGTCATAGCTCACGCGTATGTGTTCCCTGACATGTATGTCTTACCACGCGCCAGTCGTTCTGATTGCGGCTATTCGACGTTTTCGCAGGTTCTAATAAACCGGAAGTTAATTTTGATCATTAAATACTCACCCGGATTATAATTACGGTTGTCTATTCGCAATTGAAAGGAGTTGTCTGAACACAGATCGGCCTGTTTGGTGGTTGTTTGAGTGTGATTGAGGCTGTCAGCTGTAACGCCTGGGTACATTCACATTCTGATATATGCAGACATTTTTTATTCAAGAAACAACAAAGCTGATTTCGCTATACATTAACTATATTTACAAAAAACTATATGTAAATATGTAGCTGAATATGCCGCTACAAATAAACCATTACGCGTTTCTAACAGTCTCTCAAACCATAAAAAATTATTAATCTTCGCAATGGTTTATTTTATGGAAATGTTGGTTTGCTTAAAATAACTTATCGGAACATGTCATGATTCCAATCTGGCTTTCCTGAGACACCCGTATAATTATTGCATTGTGGAATAACTGACACCAGCACATCATGACTCCAATGTGGGGTTGTTGACACAAATATGTGGTGGTTCCAATTTGGAGTAATTGACAAAAGTACATCATTTCAGTCTGAAGTAACTTACACAAACATGGCATGATTCCAATCTGAAGTAATTAACGTAACCGTGTTTGGTTGTTATCTGGAACAATTGGCACGTACATGTCGTGATTCCGTTCTTTATTAACTGTTCATTGAATCATACCGGTATTCCAATCTGAAGTAATTGATACAAACGTGTCATTATTTCAGTCTGAAGTAATTTAAACAAACTTGTTATGGTGCCAATCTGAGATAATTGTCACAAACACGCCATGATTCCAGTCTGACGTAATTGACACACAAGTGTTATGATGCCAATCTGAGGTAATTGACACAAACGTGGCATGATTGTTATCTAGAGCAACTGACACAAACATGTTATGATTCCATTCCCAAATAACGCACATTCACGTTATGATTTTGTTCCCGATTAACTGGCCATTGACACGAACATGTCATTATTCCAGTCTGAAATAATTACCATTTTGTTATGATTCCAGTCTGGAGTAATTGACTCAAACATGTACTGATTCCAAGTTGGAGTAGCTGATGCAAACATGTCCTGATTCCAAGTTGGAGTAGCTGATGCAAACATGTATTGATTCCAAGTCGGTGTAACTGATGCAAACACGTTACAATTGTAATACACTGTAACTGCGTTGTGCTGCGGCAAGGTCTCTAGATTAGTTATTTAGCATTAAGTATTGTTCCAACGTAGGCAAAGTGGTTGGTGATGAAGCATGGCATGACACCGTTCGCCATCTAGCGGATAATAATGCATTACATGTTGTCTCCTAGCGAAGTCGACGGCGTACTGTGTACGACGCCATATTAAGACGTAGACGTTGTAGAGCACAATTTACGACTAACTATTGGGTATTATATGAAATACATTCACATCTGACAAAACCATCGCTAATCCAGTTAGTAAAAACAAGTATGTCCCAAAATATGTGAACAAATAGTACGTAGAAAAATCAAATATTAATTTAAGTACTGGGTCTGCTTTAATTCGCATATTTATTACTTTCATAAATAGTTGTCGTAGCTATTGATACATTTTACGCCTACCACTGAGTATGGTGTTCTTCCTATTAAACATCATTATGCAGGTTGAGTTGTTGCACATTAATACCATAACTTCATGTGGTTATATTTTAAATTTGGCCCATTATCATAACAGCATTTCTCATATCGCATGCGGTGTTTCTTCTGAGCCATGGCAACAGATTGTCTGTGACAGTCGAGTATCATTGTATAACGTTGCCTGCTCCATGATGTTTCCTTCTATCCAGAGTGTCAGTAAATAATTTACCTTTCTTCTGTGCTCCTGGCGTGTAACCTAACCACTGTTAGACAAAGACAAATTGACATCACCATCAATGTTGTGATCGGGTCATTGTGTTACCATCGCGACTAGAATGCACAAGTAAAACACGAAAGATTTAGGACGGTGTCGCCTAGGAGAATGACTCGAACTATGAAACACTGCGCTAAGTCAGGCATCTTCATGACGCCAGAACCGCCTTTACAGACGAGCAATTGTTGAGACAATGAAGAGCACGCGTGTCCACCAGTCATTTATGGATATTAACCAGGCTTGCTCGAATAAACATGTTGTGCACAACAGCAGGGTGTCCACTTTATATATCGTTGCTAACTGTAAAATAAACCGTAGTCTGCCCAATTTTCTTCCAGTTCCTCTACGTCGCTGGCAAATTCATGCGCATTGGAAACCTCGTGTGTCTGATGCTCTTGCTTGGTCACTGGAACGCGTGCCTGCTCTGGCTCGTCGCCTTCTTGCAGGACTTCCCACCCGATAGCTGGGCTTCCACCAACGAACTACAGGTACCCCGATCCCGGCTGTTAGCCCCAAAAGCCGCTTGCCCTCGGCTTGTGCACTCGGCAAAGTTTCGCATTCGTATGATCGTTCACAATTTTGTGAATCATCTGGGTTGTTTCCCGCATGAATGCTGGCGTCAACATTCACTGGTGTGTTATGAGCTGACATCTGTGATATTGCGAACCTAGTTGCATTTTTAATAATAATAACGATACTAATAATATATTATATTTGGTAAAGCGCCAGATCCAAAATTGTTCATGGCACTTCACTTATATAAGTTGGTGTCATGTAGCTATCCCAATTCACCAATCGGTATCAACGAAAAAAGCCGCGTTAAGCAAGTTTGCTCGATTAGTAGTTTCACCGCAGGAAACATGTATTTTTCTCATATGAAATCTAAGAAAAGAAATGTGGTAACGCTAAGACTATCATGTGTTACGCCGGTTTGTTGGAGTGCATAGCCTGGTTGGCAAGCGTTATTTGTTCGACGTTCCTCTCCGTCTGATGTCTCGCACACGGGGCACGTTTAATTCTCATCTGTGCCAACGCAGAATCAACTGCGTCGATGGAACCGTCGCTGATGTTTGACGTGTCACGAATGTTCGATCAGGGTGTCAACCACCGGAAGACACTTATGTTAATCGAAGTAATCGAAATTCGTGCAACAAGGCCACGCCAGTAAAACAGTAATCCACCAATCAGCGATCGGTTCGATCGACGACACTGAAGCTGGATCAACCTGCTAAATGGTTGACCGGATCCGGCTGAACTCATTTAATGTGCAATTTTCAGCGCGGTGAAATTCTCCAGTTGTCCACGTGTTAAATCAGCGAACCGTTTGCGTAGTAATCTTTTCGGTGCGCAAACATTTGCTCGTGCAATGAAATCCAGCGAAGCATATGCGCTCAAATTGATTTAAGTGTCGGATGGTTCACGCTCGATTGCGTGGCTTTGACCTTTGGACGTGCTCATCCGCCATTCCACCTTTGGCCATCTAAGACCCAAATGATTACAGCATCTACTGCTGATTGTATAGTTTTGTACGCGATTTTGGCTTCCTGTTTATATCTTGCATTCTTTGTGATTTGGGAGTATTTGGTTGAACACATTGCAATGGAGAGACAATTACAACTCGAACAAAACAGAAACGTGAAAGTGCAAACTTTCGTTACGACACATTGAACTAGTCGAACGTTTGTCCACGCAGTATGACGCTATATGTGCTTTCTCGTAAGTAGAACGAATCTTCCAGGAACTACGTGCTACACGCGGTCCAGGCAGCTTGGTTTAGGGCACGTGAACGCAGTGCAGGTAAAATATGAAGGGTTACCATCGATAAAAAAAACCTCTAGCTGCGTCATGTTGAACTGCAAACATTCCGCGCGTTCATTGTGTCGCGACACAAATTGATAAATGATTGACATATTCGCGTGTCGTTTTTGTTCTGTAAACTTTAGTTGTCATTGCAACGAAAGCAAATCGGAATGCACGTAAATTGGCATAACAATTTGTATCACCTGCAGAATATTACCGCGGAGAAATGACATTAAATAACAGTTCAATCTGTTTTGGCAAACGGAACACATCATCAGACGCGAGTGTTTATACTTTAGCGATTACGCCATTTCCGACGAAGTCACGTGAGATGTCTGGCGAGGAATCGCCTGCATGAAACCCTGCACTGTCATCGATGTACGTCCATGTACGCACTCTTTTTCGTCGTTTTTATTTATATCTGTTGTAGTGTGATTTCGTTCAGTAATTACGTTGCGCGTACATGTTGTGCCGGAGGATGAAAACCGAGTGTTTTGTACGAATCTGTTGATCAATACTCGAGAATCAGTTGTCATCCAGGATGCTCTGGTACATAAGCTAAGAACTTAATACGAGCACTGGATTTCAAGGAATATATTTCAGAACATAGGCGGAGTATGTTCGCGGGTCCCCATAATTCGACTGTTCAATGACCTCTTTGACAAGGGGTTATAACAGTCATTAATTAGCTCGGTCAGCTAAGAAAGCTGGCGCCGTCTTGCACTAAATCACTGACACGTTTATGCTGATCAATTATGGGAAACTGTACAAGTGGATTCACAGGGACCATCTGTTTGTAGAAATTACTTGTGTTACTTGTATTAATTTATTTTGTGGGCGCGCACTCGTGTGTGTGCGTCTGTCTGTCTGTGCGTGAGCGAGCGCGCGTGTGCGTGTGTGTGCGTGTGTGCGTGTGTGCGTGTGTGCGTATGCGTGTGTGCTTGCGATTGTGCGTGTGTGTGAGTGTGTTTGTGTATATGGGTGGGGGTGTGTGCACGCGTTTGTATATTTTTATTATATATATATATATATATATGTCCTGATATGACATTCCATATATATACATTATATATACATATATATATTATATGGAATATCATATCATGAGATTAGTTTCTTCATTCGTTCGTTCGGTCATAACACCTATGTCTCGGCGACGCGCTAGACGGTGCGACATATGTCTTTAACGATTACAACGAAACTGTGGATTCCGCGTAAATGGGGGAGGGGGTGGAGCACTTGGACAACCACGTTCAAGTCTAAGTACACCATTTACAGTGCATATCAACATGATTTGATGAGCAAAGTCCCTCGGTATAGTTTTAGTTATTTTTTAAACTTGATTATTAGCGGCACTGGTCGGCGCCTTTGCTATCCAGCGGTTTGAGTCGCGAAGTGACAGTCACCGGTGCTCACAGTAATTCAATAGGCGGCGCAGCAGAGCTCCCAGAAAACAAACCAAAAAACCGCACACAAAACATAAACATAGACATTAAGCATTGATGGGCTACTGGATATACCATACGTGCTAGGAAACAACGTATCACATATGTCCAAGGAAGGATTCCCAGAGAAAAAAGTTGTAGATGATGAACTGGGCGTGTCCGCCGGCGGAAAGCTCTGCAAGAGTCTGATGTGGTCAGTTTTGGATGCTGATCAGAAGATTAAATACGAATGGGAGCATGGAAAGTTGATTCTTGGTCAGAGATACTGTTTCTTCTTTGATCGAATATTGTCTGCATGTAAGTATGCATTACGAGGCAATGGTTAGCGAATTCGTTATCTGTTATCGCTCATTCTGAGTGCGTATGCACTCAGGTGCAATTATTGTAAGTTTTCATTGGCGAAATCATAGTCAGTTTCTTCACTTTTTAATTTCAAATGCGTAAACAAGTTATTTGATATCCTGTACAATGACTACCATGTATAGCAAGGCTCCGTATTTGTTTGTTTTCGGAAATGACAGTACGCAGTGCTCTGGTTTGCCGATATAAGAACATTTGTTTCCGTTTGTCTGATAAATGATTAGGTTTCTGTCACCACTACACACACACACACACACACACACACACACACACACACACACACACACACACACACACACACACACACACACACACACACACACACACACACACACACACACACACACACACACACACACACACACACACACACACACACACACACACACACACACACACACACACACACACACACACACACACACACACACACACACACACACACACACATTGCATTGTATGGCCGAAAACGGCTGTGCTTCAGTTCCCCTTTAACAGAATATGAAAAAGGTAAAGGTAAGGTCCTATATAGCGCAGTATCCAGTCCTCGGGAGTGCTCAAAACGCTTTAGACTTTACTCCCTGGCAGACCTGTTCAATCGAACACCATCTCGACTTCTCTGGGAAGCATCCTGCCACGCTGCAATTAATGCGCGAAGACTATTCGTACACAAATATCCACCATTGTCTATAGCCATGTACTCATTCATACAGATGTGTGAACTGAACCAATGTAGAGTAAACGAACTTGCTCAAGGTTCGACACCGCCGCACAGGATTCGAACTTGCGTTCTCTCAGTCGAGAGTTCGGAGCTCTTACCGCTGCGCTACTGCGCTCAATCAGTCAGGCAGTCAGCTCCACTGGTGTTGTGTTATGAGATAATACAACACCAGTCAATCGCTCAATCAATTTATTAATCACTCACTCACTCACTCACTCACTCACTCACTCACTCACTCACTCACTCACTCACTCACTCACTCACTCACTCACTCATTCACTCACTCACTCACTCAGTCACTCACTCACTCACTCACTCAATCAATCAATCAATCAATCAATCAATCACTCACTCAATCAATCAATCAATCACTCAATCAATCACTCACTCACTCACTCACTAAATCAATCAATCAATCAATCTCTTCATCAATCACTCCGTCACTCCATCACTCACTCACTCACTCACTCACTCACTCACTCAATCTCTCACTCACTCATTCCATGACTCACTCATTCACTCACTCACTCACTCACTCCATCACTCATTCCATGACTCACTCACTCACTCACTCACTCACTCACTCACTCACTCATACACTCACTCACACACGTGTGCGCGTTTGTGCGTGTGTGCGTGTATGCGTGTGTACGTGTGTGCGTGTATGAGTGTGATCGTGTGCGCGTGTGCGCGTGTGCCCGTGTGCCCGTGTGCGCGTGTGCGTGTGTGTGTATTAGTTTAATAATTCGGTGGTGTACTAATTTAATACCTCTGAAACTTCATGTTTCGGAAAGTCACCTCCCGAATTAATAAAGAAACTGCATGTAGATTTTTTGCAAAGAAACGTTTACAAATCGCTCGATGAATCTGTAAAACAATATGCAAACTTGTAACTTGTTGGTATGAAATATATATCGCTGTTATCATGAATTTTTACCACACTGGCACATTTAAGGTCAAGGTGACACGAGTATAGTGCAAAGCATTGTGGGATTGTTATTATAATTATATTTATAAGTAGCATATAAACGACATTGCAACAATATCCGAGCCTCCAATAAATTTGTTATGAGAGAAATCGCCATAACAATCCATGAGATAAAACCAATATAACACAATACCAATTAAATAAATGATGCAAATAATTGTGTGTGTTAGTGTATATATACAAGTGTATATATATATATATATATATATATACATCATTTATTTAAAAAGTGAATCCAAATAACAGCTATTGCAATCATTTCTTTAAAACATATTTTTCAGATTCAGTAACGTATTCGTATAATTTGGAATACAGAAATATGTCTTTATTAACTTGTGAGTTAATCCTGAGTTGAAAGGTTAATATGAACACGCACAACGTGGTGGGACCGCGCTCTCACGGCACCTACCGGAGAGGCGGGACGCCAGACCAGATTCCACCGGAAGTCATACTCCGTCATTGTGGGTACACCTGACAGACCGTATTGCGCTGTCTCTTTCAGTTCCTCAGTATTGCCGGGATGTTCATGCGCATTTTCAACCTCATCTGCCTGATGTTGCTGCTCGGGCACTGGAACGGTTGCCTGCAGTTCCTAGTTCCCATGCTGCAGGATTTCCCCGCCAATTCATGGGTCGCCCTTAATGAACTGCAGGTACACGCTGACGATTGGCTCAAGAAATCACGTTCGCTTCTCTGCTCACGTGCGTTTCGGAGTGATTCTGCCGCCACTAACAGCACGAACGGGCATTGGCGTCGCGGTGTGCACGTCATAGGCCAATGCCGTTTTACGTACTACTAAGTCACGCGCGCGCGTGTTTGTGAGTGTGAGTTTTGCAGCAAACACGCTATTTGTGTGATCGAGGAGAGCAGACTTTGTAGTTGGAAACAACATCGAAACAATCGAAAAGGTTCCCTTAGTCCGCAAAAATTGTTTTGTCAGCGGACTTTCTGCTTCCGCGCATTCATTTTGAAAGTGCTACGACGCGAATGTTCGTCTCCTACTGACCATTACTTGGTTCGCTTTTGCTTTTTCAGTTAAGGCCGTTATTTCTGCAAACTAATCTTTAGAGTTTGCCGGGCAATATATAAGTTATAAAAAATGGTGTGAAATGTATCGTTTCCGCACCGTGTTCACGTTTACGTTACTTGTTGTTCTTGGTTATTTGCACCGTGTCGCATGCTAGACGGTTGTTAGATTGTTCTGGTGTTTGTTGTTTATTTGCACAGTGTCGCATGCTAGACGGTTGTTAGATTGTTTTGCTGTTGTCGTTGTGTATTCAACGTTACACGAAGCACGCCAATAACGATTGAGTGGTTGTGCACGTACGTGTTCTTGTTTTAGTGCCAAACTGCCAAATATATGTGCTGATATCGTATTATAACTTATTTTATTTTTTTGAAATGTTTTAGTTTAGCCCGCCTTGCATTGTACTGCATTCGTGTTATTACAAATAAGTTACAAAACCATTACTGTAAATACGTAATATTAGGTACTCTACGATAATATTATCAAATGTATCGGCATCAATGTTAATAACTACACTGTTACATGTATCAGTTTATCATTGAACAAAATCGGTTTATTTAGGAATTTTGTTTACTAAAATAGTGATAATGGTTTCTATTCAAGAACATTCGCAACGTTACACAGTGTACAACATCTTGAATATTTTTCGCTGTCGTGTGTACGTATGTATGTGTGTACGTAGCGCCGTATAGAATGGGTCGCTTTTGCAGCACGCCCATTGGTTGGACCAGTACACGTGGGCGCTGTTCAAAGCACTCTCGCACATGCTTTGTATTGGGTACGGCCGCTACCCCCCGCAGAGTACGACGGACGTTTGGTTGACCATGGTCAGTATGCTGACCGGGGCGACATGCTATGCACTGTTCGTTGGTCACGCCACCACGCTCATCCAGTCGTTCGACACGTCAAAGCGTCTCTACAGGGAGAAGGTGGGTAGGAACGACAGCACAAGCACAGTAGGGGAGTCGACTACGTGTGTTGTCTCGGTCAATGGTATCATCGTACACTAGTATTCGTCTGCGTTCAAGCAAAATTCTACGTAGGCAATTACCTCGTATTTACCGTGAATACGACTTGCTGTGCTCGAAAGTTCTGAAGCAGCCCGACGTCACCTCTTATTAATTTATTCAAATGGATCACGTACGTGTGCGCGCGCGGTGTGTGTGCGTGTGCGCGCGCGGTGTGTGTGCGTGTGTGCGTGTGAGCGTGTGTACGTGTGCGTGTGCTCGCGCCTTTGTGTACTCGCTCGAGTGTGTATATGTGTGTGTGTGTGTGTGTATGTGTCCATGCGTGCGTATTTTGTGTGTGTGCGCACGTGTTTTATATGTATGTATTGATGTTTGTGTGTCAGCGTATGTGTGTGCATGCACGGGCGTGCGGGTGTGCGTGTGCGTGTGCCTGTCCGTGTGTGTGTGTGTCTGTGTGTGTCAGTGTGTGTGTCTGTGTGCGTGCGTGCGTGTGTGTGGTGTGCGTGTGTACGGGTGTGCGTGTATTCAGTAACATAGACTGTGTTATCACTGTCTTTGCCCGTTGTAGTTCAAGCAGGTGGAGGAGTACATGAGCTACCGGAAGTTGCCTCGCAACCTTCGGCAAAAGATCAACAACTACTACGAACATAGGTACCAGGGCAAGATGTTTGACGAAGCAAGGATTCTCGGAGAACTGAACGACTGTCTCAGGGAGGTAGGTCGATCTTTGACAAGGTTCAAAATTAAAATTTCAAATATTTAAAGAGTTTGCTACCCAATGTAAACCCCAGATCGCACACGGAGAAGGATTTTCATGTAAGTTTAGCCTGCCCTCGTGTACCTATCAATGTTTTGTTTAAGCATTCCACACGTCTGTCGTACACAAAAAGTAGACAATGTTTTATATATATATATATATATATATATTCATTGATTACCTTTCACCAGGTCCTGTACTTTTTGTGTGTAGTAATTCACCACTGACACTAATTACATTCTCTGTAGGATTTAAATATTGTTGCATTGATAATTACTGCCTGCAACACATACACACAGACACACACGCACAGTTGCACGCACGCACACGCATACGCACAATTTTCGATATATTTAACCAATATTCCGATGGTAGTAAACATGTGTTGTGATGGTGGTGATCTTCAGTACAATATAACCGATGGTAATCAACGTGTTGTACTTTACCCGCTGACAGTCAACGTGTTGTAAGTTTCCGTTTCCGTCCGTCTAGGACATCGTCAACTACAACTGTCGCGCCCTAGTAGCGTCGGTGCCGTTCTTCGCGCACGCAGACCCAACGTTCGTGTCGGAGATTGTGACGAAATTGCAGTACGAGGTCTTCCTTCCGGGTGAGTACATCATCCGCGAAGGCACGGTCGGCACGAAGATGTACTATATCCAAGAGGGAATCGTCGACATCGTCACGAATGACGGCGAGGTTGCCACCAGTCTCTCGGACGGGTCTTACTTCGGAGGTGAGTCGGCGTCACAATCGTTGTTGTCGTCGTCTTCTCCTGCTCCGTCTTCTTCTTCTTCTTCTTCTTTATCGTCTTGTCTCCCTCCTTCTTCTTTGCTTTCTTAGTTATCATGTTCTCCTCCTCTTTCTGCTTCGTCTTTGTTGTCGTCTTCTCCTCTTCCTTCGTCTTCTTCTCCTCTTCCTTCGTCTTCTTCGTCGTCATCTACTCTTCCTCTTTCTTCTTAGTCTTCTTCGTTTTCCTCTACTTATCCTTCTTCTACTTCGTCTTATTGTTGTCGTGTTCGCCTCCTCCTTTGGTTTCTTCTTTTTCTTCTTCGTTGTTGTTGTGATCTTTTTCGGCGTTGTCGTCGTCGCCACCATCGACGTTGACGTCGTCTCCTTTGCCATACCGGTTGTCATCGTATTCGTCATATCCGTTGTCGTTGTACGCATCATCATTATAGTCATATTGAGTCTCTCTTTAACGGCAATTATTCAGTTAAAGACAAAAATGGCTTAAAACGTCGTATTTTTCTTCCGAATTTTCGACATATTCAGTACCTTCTCATCACGTCCTATTAGTCTTATTTTTTTTTTTTCTGATTCATCATTTTCTTTGTCGTCTTGTTTTTCATGCTCAATGTTTTCCCATTGTTTGCATTCTCTGTCTTTTCATCTCTATAAGTACCACTTACTCAACTGAAGACAAGAACATTATCTCGATCTTTATAATCCCATTAACCTTTCATTTACAATCCACCAAAAACATAATTATTATGGTACTTACAACTACGCACTTAGTACCTTGGGCATAAGGGACGCTGCAGCTGCGATATTTCGTCATTCTTGTCTGTCAGTGGCTATGGTGAGGAACTCTGGCACGCACTCGACCGTCTACTCCTTGACATTGTCGAACCAACATTTTATCTGCTGTCCGCGGCGGCGTCTGCCCTCCACGGTGTTCTGAAGAATCGTTTTTCGGGAGACTGACATGTCTTGTTACATGCCCAAACCATGCCAGTGTTCTTCTCTTGGCAACTGCACGTAGAGGTTCTTGTGGGCCCACCAGGGATTTGCTCACCATATATTCATTCAGTTTCCTGAAACACTTGGTCTCAAAGGTTTTAATATTTTTTCTCTGTATGAGCATGAAACGGCTCACAGCCGTACAGAAAAATAGATAGTACAAATGATCTGAACAAACAGTACTTGGTTGTGAAGCTTATGTTACTACTTCTCCAGATCTTTTCCAACCTTGCTATGGCTTCCATTGCGGAGGCGATCCTGATATGTATTTCTGTGGTACAGCAACCGCTTGAGAATTACTCTTAGCATGATCTTGCTGGGATGGCTGACTAGACTGGTCGTTCGATATTTACTGCACTGTTTGTGGTTCCCTATCTTGGGCAGCGGAATGATGAACGACTGTTTCCACTCCTGTGGCCACTCTTTGGTCTCCCACATCGTCTGGCACAAGACTGTGAGGACTGTTGTTGTTTCAATAGCTTTGCAATTAAAGTCAACCTAAAACAGTCCCAAATTAT
Source organism: Paraescarpia echinospica (assembly GCA_020002185.1). Taxonomy (NCBI): domain Eukaryota; kingdom Metazoa; phylum Annelida; class Polychaeta; order Sabellida; family Siboglinidae; genus Paraescarpia; species Paraescarpia echinospica. The sequence goes on from CM034541.1 coordinate 15,664,914, forward strand.
GTCCACATACAATAAAGTATAGCACTTTAATCTCGCTAATATGCTCACCTCGTTATTTAGGTAACTTTTGTCCAGCCCCAAAGGTGACCTTATTAGTAAGGTTCCACTGTATTATGACAGTTTATGACAACAAATTGCCGCGCCACCTAGCGGGTAAGCCTGATGTATGCCTGTAGAGATCTGCCTGCTGACGAACGCCAAGCGAGTGGCGAGCGTGCGTGCGGAGACTTACTGCAACCTGTTCTCGTTGTCCGTCGAACACTTCAACGCGGTGCTCGAGCACTACCCCGTGGTCCGTCGCACAATGGAGAGCGTGGCCGCAGAGAGACTCAACAAGATCGGCAAGAACCCGGAGATGGTGAGCAGTCGTGGCGACATGAAGGTACGTACGAGGAGCAGGCTGGACACAACACAACAAGTCGGTTACCAGTGCAGGCAGGAAACATTCCCCATCCATGCCTTAGTCATGCTTTATTAGCATACATTGTCATTGTATTCATTGCAGACTTTGTGTAATATAGTAGCACTGTAGCAGCTTAGTTTAGGAGATCGCATTTTAAGTACGGTTACGTGTAATGTGTTTCTTCACCAGCAACCTTGTGTTCTTTGCTTACTGTTGTAGTATCCTAATTATGTGGGTAGATACATATGTGCTGGAAACAGCAATCTTAGATAATATAATTTGCACCTGTTTTCCGCTTTAACCGGCCTGAATAGTGTGCCCCGTCTTGTAACTATGTGACTTGTCTCAGCTTACCATGTGATCATGTTAGAGCCCCATGACATAACCAAATGTGACTTGTCTCAACTCTCTGTGTGACTTTGTTAGCGTCCCATGAGTTATCTATATACGACGGGACTCAGCCTTCTGTCTGACCATGCTGGTGTGCAATGACCTATAAGCATATATGGCGTGTCACCGTTGTTAGTGTGACCATATTAACGTCCCACGACACAGCAATAAGTGACATGCTTTAGCTCTCCGTCACTCCGTGTGACGATCTTCACGTCCCACAACTTAGCAATAAGTGACGTGACTCAAATGTACGTCTGTCTACATTAGCATCTTATGACCCAGCTATATGCGACGTGTCTCAGGTCTCCGTCTGACCACATTAACATCCCACGAGCCAGCAATACGTGACGAGCCTCAACTGTCCGCCTAACTATATCAACATCCCTCGACCAAACAATACGTGACGTGCCTCTACACTCCGCCTGACCATATTAACATCCCACGAGCCAGCAATATGTGACCTGCCTTGGCTCTCCGTGTGACCGTACTGATATCGCACAGTCTAGCTATCTGTGTCATGCCTCAGCTATCCGTGTGTGATTCTTAATATCCCACAACCCAGCAATAACGCCCATTGTTTCTCCGTCTGATCGTATTAACAGCCCACAACCCAGCAATAACTGACTCCAATTATATATCCGTCTGATCGTATTAACATTCCACACCCCACAATCCAGCAATAAATGACGTGTCTCAACACTCCGTCTGACTATATTAACAGTCCACGACCCAGCAATAAGTGGCGAGCCTCAACACTCCGTCTAACTATATTAACAACCCACAATCCAGCAGTAAGTAACGCCCATTGTATCTCCGTCTGATCATATTAACACCCCACGACCTAGCAAAATGTGACGCGCCTAAGCTCTCCGCCTGATCATATTAACAGCCCACAATCCAGCAATAAGTGACGTGTCTCAACACTCCGTCTGATTATATTAATAGCCCACAATCCAGCAATAAGTGACGAGCCTCAACACTCCACCTGACCATATTAACATTCCACGACCCAGCGATAAGTGACGCGCCTTGGCTCTCCGCCTGACCATATTAACATCCCACAACCAAGCAATAAGTGACGTTTCTCAGCTCTCCAACTGACTATAATTATTAACATCCCACGACCTAGCTATCTGTGACGTGCCTACGCTCTCCGTGTGACCACATTAACATAGTACAGTCTAGCTATATGTGCAGTGTCTTAGCTATCCGTGTGTCAATGTTAACACCCCACACGACCCAGCAATAATTGAAGCGCCTGAACACACCCCCTGACCATATTAACATCCCACGCGACTGAGCAAGTGACGTGCCTCAGTCTGACGCTCGCTTGCAGGACGACATCTCCGCAGTGCAAAAGTTCATCGAGGAGACGACACCGCTCGTCTCGAGCGAGAGCGACAGCTCCGTCGACCGACACAGCTCACACTCCGAATGTCCCCGGCGACGTCGAGACGTCTTACTCAGGGCAAAGCAGGTACAATAGACCGGAGATCATCCGAGAAATGGCACCTCTGGTACAGCTCTTTGTTGATCACGTCAGTGTCTGTTATTTCATAATTATTGTCTCGTTAAAGGGAAAGCACGGCGATTTGCATTGGTTGAACTATTCGCAGCTGTTTGGGGATTTCCATAATTAAAATGCCCGAATTTGCTGTGTAACAAATGTCAAAGTACGTCTAACAATGTTATACATCATGTTTTTATGTTTATAGTTGCATAGTTACCAATATTAATGAAAGTTCATGCAATGGAAACTGGACATACCATGATATCATCCGGATAAAACGTTATATATTAACTTCAAATATGATGATACTAGCCAAGTTACCCGACCTTGTCCGGGGAAAAGGCAGTTGCCCACGCTAGAACTGTTTTGAAATTGTGACCATCCAAGATCCCACGCCCGGACGAATTTCGGGAAAAAAATCCAAATCTACAAAGCACCCCAATGGGCCCGCTAAATCGCACACAAAATGTTGTGCTGCTGAAAGGACATAGCTGAAGTCATAGGCTTATATGTTGCTACGCCCTTCTCAAACTAAACAAACAGAACAAAGACAATACGAATTATAAGTAATTTAAAAAATAACATTCGCAACTCATGTATAAACTTGTTACCATAGAGCTTGTGTTACTAATAGGTGGGTTTAACTAAACATCTTCTTCAATTAACAATTCACAGATATGTAGAAAGTAATGTCAACTTGAATGCTTTTTAAATTGTGTTAAACTTGGAAGCTGAGTCAATGTATTTGCTAAATTGTTCCACGTTTTTATACCCTTGACTGTGAGTGACAGCAGTCGGAAGGTGGTGTTTGTCTTATTAACATAGAACAGTTTGCTTTGTCTGGTATCATGCATGTGCATAGCTATCGTTGGTCCAAATAATACTTGAACACGACCATTTAAAGAATAGTTGTTTGCTTTATGAAGTATAATCATAGTCTTGTATTTAACTAAATCAAAACATTTAAGCATTTTTGAGAAATGGAAAAATACAGATGTATGATTGTGGTAATTAAGGTTATAAATAATTCGTATAGCGTATTTTTGTAACAGAGATAGTTTTCTGAATCTAGATGGAACATTATTTCCCCAGATCTCACAGCAATGTGACATATGTGGTTCAACAAGTGAATTATATAATGTGTGTAATGCTTGAAAATCAAGAACATGCAAACTTTTATACCAAATTGCTATGTTGAAAAAACTTAAATTGTAACCTCAAGATCCTCATCCCCCATCGAGTATCGAAAAAATCGAAATCAACGTACCACCCCAATGGGCTCCACTACAACCCAGTATTAAATAGCAGCCCCGTGCATGCAACACTGACGGAGATAAGTGTCATTTAAAAATTGAGAACCCAAGATCCCCGCCCCCGTATGAATTTCGAAAAAGACTCAAACTATGAGCCACATAGGCCAAGATCCCCGCCCCCGTATGAATTTCGAAAAAGACTCAAACTATGAGCCACATAGGCCCGTTACATCACATGCACAAACATTTCCTTCTCATACATGCAAAACTAAGGGAGATATGTGTCCACGGGCGGACGGATGGAACGACGGACGGACGGACGGACGGACGGACGGACGGACGGACGGACGGACGGACGGACGGACGGACGGACGGACGGACGGACGGACGGACGGACGGACGGACGGACGGACAGGCAGGCAGGCAGGCAGAGAACCATATTGTTTTGTAATATACATATTGGCCGGTCTTTTAACAATAAAACGCTCACGATGTATGACGAACATAACACATTTTAATTCTACGTCAAATCGTGATGTTATCTAAAAATAACAGGAAAAATATATACGAAGAGGTTTTATATGATCTTTATTATGAAAACCAACCAATATGTTATGAATATTAATATACTCTAAGTTGAATACGAAAATAAATGTTCGCAAAACAACCAATTGATACCGTCGTGCATTCCCTTTAAGAAGGCACTGTTTAATACTAACGTAAATTGAACCGGTGTTAATAGATGATAATAATATGTTACCTATTGAAAATATTCCTTGCAACAAAGAACCATTATTCGAAGTAAACAAATTAAATAATTCATACACTTGTAAAAATCCGACATAGCATAGATGAATGTGAAAATATACTGATGCTTAATACTTACTTATATAAGTTTGCATAATTTTATGTGTAGGTTACACCAAAGATTCTGATTTTATTTAAAGCATTACAAATACAATAAATATGGTATAGTGTAGACGGCTGTAAATACAGGTTACGTTGATTTATTTGTGTGTGTGTGTGTGTGAGCGTGCGTGCGTGCGTGTGTGTGTGTGTGTGTGTGTGTGTGTGTGTGTGTGTGTGTGTGTGTGTGTGTTTGTATTTTGTGCGCTTGCGCGAGGGCTAGTCCGTGTGTACGTGATGTGCCAAGGATTTCTGGTTTTGATTGGAGGGACAGGAACAAGAAATCATTATTTGTTATAAATACAATAAAACAAACGGTTTTAGAAAATATAAATATATATAAAATATTTCCCCAATTTTAACAATCACTCGTGTCTTTTAGCAATATCTTGGTAATCAAATTAATAAGCCGCGATATGACGACGATCCAATTTTCATTGATTTTTGTAGGTTTTGCGGAAATGCCGTTCGGAAGGAGATTTCAACAAGACGAAAGGAACGAAGGAGTCGTCCGTTTGACTATTTTGTGATTCAAAATACGGCAAGACGTAACAATATACAGACTAACCGCTAAACCCGTACTTCGGATGTGCATACTTCTAAATGCAGTGAACATTTCATGCAGCACCCGGCATTGCGCCGTATTACGAGTGCTCCTTAAGCGGGAGGGCCATGATATCCGACTGCACATGCGCAGAAACGGCAACATATGACGGATACCTACTTGCTCGCATGTTGTTAACGGTTGATATCCATCGCGAGAAGACAATGTCCAGATGTGGCCGCACAGTGCCGCCACCTGGAGTTGGTAACATGGCAGCGGACACAGACTACAAAACTGTGCGGGGTGATTCGCATTATTTACAAAACACCAATACTGCTAGGGTTTGCTTAGGCCAACGCGATGCGGTGTCTGTTGGAGTATTTATGTATGCCTCCGACTGTAGTCGATAAGAGTCGCTCAAGGAAATGTGGGAGAAAGTCGCAAAGACCCGTGCTATGCAGTGTCGCCATGCCGAACCGAAGAGGGCGCTACCTTCCGTCGCCGTAGTGATACGAACAAGAATGTAGTAGCGAGGGTTCTTTACAACGAGGCACAAAGCTGTGCACGCATCTGTGACTTATTACTTGCAGTGCGTGTAAACGTGCAATCTTGCGTCACCAGCATGCATCCACGCTTGCGTGCCTACAGCTTCGTGTTAATGTAAGTCTCGCTCAAGTTAGCTGCCAAGCCCGCTCGCAACTGCAGCTCGTTTAATCAATCGACAATTCCGTCCGCCTGTCCCCAACCGCGACCAACCCCGTTTACAAATACAAACCACCCACATTTGCATTCTAGCGTTCGGACTTGCCCCTCAATTAACCCTGCCCCACCCAGCAACCTGCGAACCTACCCACCCAGCCAAGCAAGCGACACATCCATATACCTGACTCCGTTAACCCGATCATCTAATCCTTCCTTCTTACCCACCCACGCACCCATTTACCCATCCACGTAGCCATCAACCAACCCTTAAGCTCCGCCTCACCCGTTGCAACTTATTCGGAAATAACCAAGCTAAACACGCTAACCAAGGTGTTATTGACATCGAACATACATTGTACCTTTAAAACTATCGTCTTAAAACTACTTTCATATACAACACAAGTTTTCCATGTGACGCATCAACACTGGTTTTGTCGAATCGATACATTGAATGGAGGCAGCAAGTTGCCGCAAGATGGCGCTTCGTGGAAAGGTAATATTAGTCGGTCTGCATACAATATCCACATCAGACCTAGTAAATATCTAGGGGTACATCCCCTCAGCTTACTACCCAAGTCTATACCCAATGCCCAGTCAGCGTTTAAGCTGGTTCGGTTAGTCATACGACAAAGCTTAGCATCGGGGGACATGTTTACGTTTAGAAATGAAGGTTAGGTTTGTGGTTGCCCATATACAGATAATCGCAGTAATTTCGCTTATATTGCGTTTCTCAGCTAGGTAAGATCATCTAATGATAGAAACATATCATTGTTTGTTCTTTTCTGTCATAAAATAAAGTAATGTGGCTCCTTAGAGCCGTTTCATAATCTTCATTATTACTCGCAACAGAGTTTGGCTCGTATTGTTAAAGGATTTCAGTGACACATGCCTAAAAGTTCGTACGGAAATGTAGATAATCGTATGGAAAGAGAGATAATCTTAAGTAGAAAACAACAAACACATACTTCAGAAATCCATAGTACCATGGAAACAAACGTATGCGCACCAGTATGAAGAGTAGGTTTATGTTGAAGAATCAGGAATTAATATTAATTTGTTCTATTACATTTGTAGAAATAAATATCAGTGTAAATATATGTACATGCACAATACAATTTACCAATTCGTTTTGAATCAGCCTTAGGAAACCGGTCAATCACGTGACCACACACTGCGTGCCTGTTTATGTATTTACGTGTAGCGAAAGTCAACAGACATGCGGTAGGAATCTTAGGATGTTTCGGGCATTGTTAGTCGGCCATTACCAGATGTAGACATGTGGCACTCGTTACTTAACTGCTCGTTGATTTACTAGAATGTTGCATCGTTATGTGATGACGTTTGTAATAAAATCTACCTCACCAACACTACATGTTTATTTTAATTCGGCAATCAATCAAACGTGCGTGCGTGCGTGCGTGCGTGTGTGTGTCTGCGTTTCGTATTTGTGTCTGTGCGGGCGTATGGTGTCTGAACCTCTGTTTTTCTCTGTCTGTCTGTATGTCTGTCTATCTGCCTGTCTGCCTGCCTGTCTTGATGTCTGTCTCTCTCTCTCGCTCGCTCGCTCGCTCGCCCCCTCCCTCCCTCCCTCCCTCCCCCCTCCCTCCTCCCTCCCTCCCTCCCTCCCTCCCTCCCTCCCTAAAGGACATAAAGAAAGTTCGTCTTAAATTAACATTTATTTTAAAGTATGAATTATGTTGTGTCACACACACTTTGAAGGCAAACATACACAAATAAAATGTAAATATTATGAGGAATGGTAGGTACTATTTGTGATAACTGGCCAGATACGTCGCGAGCTTTATAAAAAGTTTCTATGTCTCACATTATTGGATGGAAAAAGTCGTATAACATGGATTTGTATAAAAGGGATCAATGGAGGTCACTCCGGCCTAATGTTTAATGACCCTTCACATACTGGCACATTTAAATAAGTTGACATAACAACAAAGAAATACTGTAGTGCAACAGTTTAATTTATGATTAAAATTATGTTCAAACCACCTCCGTGTATAACCCGCCCCCCGATTCCGACCCATATGTGAACCATTTCTGCACTTCTTTATCCCTGTGTCAATCATTTTCTTACCAATCACAAAACACCATCACATATGGCCAAGCCCGCCTCCTGGTTCCAACGCAATGAATACTTACCCGGCAGGGGGAAAGTCTAATAACTCGCAAGTAGTCGAGAAAACATCTCTCAACAGACAAATTACATTAACAAGACGCGTCAAATATTCACTGACTGTTCAAGCTTGGGAACTAACAGCGACTACTGTGCTACGTAGCTTGTTGTTAAGGTGAATGTGATCTGCTGAATGAAGCACGCGCCATCGTGGTGCTATTTGTGGCGTTGTGTACGTCGATCGGTCGACCTGCCGAGGTCTGTCTACTGAAGCGTGGCCGACTCGACGGGGACAACTACTCACTCGCCACTTGAACGAGTATCTGATACAAAAGGCAAAAAATACAAAATAAACAATGAATTTGTGATATGAAATTACATCGGCATCAGTTATGCTAATTTCATATCTACAGTTTGCTGAATAGATAATCTAGGGATAATCATAAATTTATGCGTGGCTATATTGTAAAATTAATATTGCTTGTTCTATGATATTCCTTTTATATGTTTTAATAATGTCTCAATACCACCAAAACCCTGCACATGAAAACAATACAAACTAACTTGTTATAACTCTACGCAAAACATATAATTAAAGTAACCGTTAACATCATTATAACAAGGACACACATAGTTGGTTTTGACAGTGACACCCACGGTAACTCAAGACACTGATACTTGAAATTTGTGTTCTACACATTGCGCGCGCACGGCGTATGAATACCGGTAACTTTCTTCCGGTTCACTAACTTCCTTCTGGATACCCATTTCCTGTGGGCTGGTGATTTCCTTCATGTTAGCGGCTGCATTCGTTAACATTAACCTATTTTTAAATGGGCCCGTTTTGTGTTATTCGCAAGTGTTCTGTACACTCACAACGCTCTCGATAATAGTGTTACTTAAACCAGATACAGTGCATATGAAACTGCAAATTGTTGAGGCTTCGTATTGTTAATACAAATCGGAATAAACTTAATACCTTATTTGGTTGTACCGTATATAGTATAACTAATAGTTATCAAATACATGTAGTCATGGTAAATAAACATAATTTTATAACGTATAGTCCTGAACGCACTGGTGTTCAACTCAATTAATCTTTAGTCCATGACTAAGTCACCGACTCGTGATGAAAGTACACGTACAGTGCATATGAGGGCCACTCTCCAAAAATCTGACATTTCGTTTTTAACTTTCCACGTTGTATTATATCCTATTATTTCCTCATTTGTGTTCTCGCAAATAAAAAACAGCCAAACTTTAACAGGTTACGCTCTATATCAAGCTAAAATGTAGATTGAGACAAAATAGAGAACACAATTATTTCAAAATGTATGGATGCATAGGTAATAATCAATATTACCTGTAAGAATTGTTTCCATTTAAATAAAAACTGTTAAGAAAAAAACGTCATGTCACATACGATCACGCCATGTTTTTTTGTGAAATGCTGTATTTTTTTAAACAGGTAATAAACAGCCAATAGAGAACCGAAGTGATGACGTCACGCCGCTTAGCAATTTAATTGGCCAAGGCGGTTCCAACAAATGTTTTCAGCCTCTGTTAACATTCTGTTACGTTTTGTTCTATACTGTAATCAATAATCTGAAATTCATACGTGTACTTCGTCTGATTGTCTCTCTACTTTCAAGGCACGCTTAAAGACTCATTTTTTTAGACTCTCGTTCTTGTCCAATGTGGCATAGTTTACTCTCTGCATTGATTTGTTTTATATCTCTTATGTATTAATTAACCTATTTATATATTTATTTTATACTTACATGTACATTAGTTCAGTTAAATGAATTGACAATGTCTTATTTCTACATAGAACTGTAGCTATGATCATTATTTTAATATATTTATTTAATTACTGTATTTATTCGTATTTTACTAATATTTTAATATTCTTTTAGAAAATGCATGCTTATTTAGCCATCATTAATACCTCTATCTGGGTTTTACATGTTGTAAAGCGCCACGAACAATTTATAATTGGATCTGGCGCTATATTAAATAAAATATATTATTATTATTATTACTTCTTTGTGGTTCCCATAAATTGAAAGTGAGAAACAAAAATGGGCGATAGAAATTTTGTATTTTTAATATTCTGGAAAGAGAAAATAATTGTGTAATTCTATCACATTGACAATATCGGTCGCGGTGTAATACAATTTTTTGTTGTGCATGTCGATATTTCACCGCAAAATGCGAAAAGGAGACCCAGTCAGTAGCTATTTATTTAAAGTACGAAATTGTCAATATCGATGGATTCGATAATATCGTGAAATACGTTTCAGGCTGAGAAGTTAGGGAGCGGTCATTATATAAGTTATAGTTTTAGGTCACCATCAAGGTGGATGCAATCGGATGGTTTTGGGAAAACTTATGTGGGGATACAGTTGGGCAATTTAGCGAGCCTCAAGAGGGGTGCAGTTGGATGTTTTGGTGAGCCTGCTGTTGGAGGATTTTGATGATAAATTCATCGCGTTCCGACGCATATATAAAATTTCAACAACACGACTACTGACATATTTTAAAATATAAATATGCTGTTAGCAAAATTACTAACAATACGAAGTTAATAAACACATTACGTATTTAATTAACAGTAACGTATGTTAAATATGCAGCCAGTGCAGAAATAGAGGCCTGCTGACGCCATTAGTCATATTCGAACAAACGTTAGCGATGCTAGCGTTTTTTTTCAATGGTAACCTCCCTACAAAATGGGTTTTTATTAATTGTGAACTAACATGGCTACCCATAGATATTCAGGAAGTGGTCCCCGTGGAATATGAACGGTTTTCTCAACATAATATTGTTTAGAATATCTGATTATTATCTACAGTTGTCAGACTTTTTTGGAGAGTGGCCCATGAGGCAATGTAAATACACGAGTAACAGAATGGCCATCCAACAGGGTACAGGGATTATAAATATTAGAAACTTCACAAGAAGAAGTGTGAATGAATGCCATTTATTGGAATAAATTACCCAAACGGCAGTCATGTCAATAAGTATAAATTATTTTAAAGGCCATGATATTGACATATATTTAACTAATATAATTTTACCACGAAATTGGTTAGAAATGTTGTTAGAAAATGCCCAGCTATATTGTCAATTTTGGTATCCCCCGCGAAATAATGATCATTTACGTTACGAATCCCTCGCATCACGTGTCAAATTTACGCTGCAACGCCTGCCCATTTGTCACTTGCTTGTGAAGGAAGTGGTCTTTATGTCGCGGGGGACCTCGTTGCATTGGTTGGTGGGTCTAACTGACGCAGTTAAAATTAGGGCTAGTAAATAAACTCTAGGGTTTCTATTTTCGAATTAATGGCCCGATCAAGATGAAACCAACGCCAATTAATAAAATTCGTTTCTATTATAAACTTATTGCCTAATCAGTTGCGTGCATGTAATAGTGTACACGTTCTGTTTGGACGGTTTTTCATTCGACTGATTTGTTTTTTGTGCCAGAATCAACATGTTGTTGACATTGTGCTAAACTTCAGTGTTGCCGTTTTAAAACGTGAAACAAATTATATATATATATGACCATGTAATATTTTTTGTTAGTAAACATGTTTTGAAAATTTTGGTATTTAAATTATGACCCACCATGCAAAAATGAGACGCTTCTCGAAAATAATATATGTTGTTTTTATTGCAAATTCGAATAGAGCACATTCAGAGAGAAACAAAACAAATACCCAATGTATCCTATGTTCACTTTATTTCCAGAGATACAGCAATTTGAATCTTAAAAATGCGAAAAGTATGGTTTGGAGAAAAACTTCAAAGTTTTCATTCTATATTCGATTTAATCGGCTTAACAGAAATATTTAGAATTCGTGATTCCCAGCAATACAAAATAAGTGGATACCATAGTTTATTTTTTAATACAAGATTTCAAAATGATGATGGGCATGGTGGAGTTGGAATATATATCAACGAAAGCTTCATCTACTGTAAACGTGAAGATCTCTCTATATTTATTCCCCATGTTTTTGAATCTATATTTTTTTAAGTTCAAGGTAATCATAATAAACCTTTTATAGTAGGTGTAATTTATCGTCCTAACTCTGCTCCTCGTGCAGATATCGATATGTTTATAAGTAAAATAATAGAAATACAGGATAAAATATCAAATGAAAATAAAACTGCTTATTTAATGGGCGACTATAACATTAATTTGCTAAACTTTGTCACCCATCAAAAAACCAATGACTTCATAGATAATGTAATATCCCAAGGATTTATTCCGCATATAACTAAACCAACACGAATAACATCATATTCGGCAACACTTATAGACCACTTATACTCAAACCATACTCATCCTAGTTATGAATCAGGGATTATTATTACTGATTTAGCCGATCATTTTGGAATATTTCATATAATTTATGGCACACCTCGTCCACAAAAATCAGTATATAGGCAGGTACGACAGTTGACCCCACAAAACATTGCATCATTTAGAAATCTATTAGATATGGCTGATTACTCAACTGTACTATCCACTGCTGATGCGAATGAAGCTTATGATAATTTTATGATAATATACAAATCACTTTTCGAAATATCTTGTCCAATTAAATCTGTGAAAGTTAAAACAAAATACATTAAACGAGAACCATGGATTACGTCAGGCATATTGACTTCATCTCTAAATAAAGCAAAGTTACTTCGAAAGAAATTAAACAGACATAATCCAGAAATCATCAATAAATATAGAGAATATTGTAGAGTCTTTAATAAGATTAAACGAGCAGCAAAAAATGCTTATTATACAGAAATGCTAGAAGAACGTAAGCACAATATAAAAGAAACATGGGATGTATTACGACAAGCAATACATAAACAAAAAGAATTCGCCAAACTACCTGAAACCTTCATCATAAACGGACAAGAGAATTCAAATTTAAAACAAATTACAGAAGAATTTAATAATTTTTTCGTTGGAATAGGTAAATCGATGAGCAACTAAATAGCTCTTCCAGTTAAGCAATTTGAAACACACCTAAGAGGAAACTTTCCCGTAAATTTTTTAATGCAACCAACGCAGACAACAGAAATATAAATAATTGTACGAAAACTTAAAACAAAAAGCACTGAAGGTTTCGACGATCTATCCACTAAACTACTACAAGCGACCATACATGAAGTAGCCACTCCGCTTGAGCATATACTAAACCAATCCTTTGCCACGGGAATTGTTCCTGAAAACTTAAAAACTGCAAAAGTCATTCCCGTCTTCAAATCAGGTAACAATAAACTGTTCAACCATTATAGACCTATAAGTATTCTACCCACGATTTCTAAAATAATGGAAAAAATCGTATGCAATAGATTAATAATGTTCTTAGAAAAATATAACATTTTGTATAAACATCAATATGGGTTTCGTGCAAAGCATTCTACTATTCAACCAATACTACACCTGCTGAAAGATATTGCAGAGGCAAACGATAAAATAACAAAAGACCTTACATTGGCTGTGTTTCTGGACCTTTCAAAGGCATTCGACACAATAAACCATGATATTTTACTGTACAAACTAAACTTCTATGGAATTCGGGGAATAAGCAATAAATGGTTTGCAAGTTATTTATCAAATCGAAAACAATATACTGAGATACACAAATGTCAATCATCTCCAAAAAACATAATAAGTGGAGTGCCCCAAGGATCCATAATTGGACCAATCTTATTTTAAATTTATATCAATGATATAACTCACTCTACGTCTCTGAATCTATTATCATTTGCAGATGACACAACTGTATACCAATCAGGTCCTCATATTGATAATAATTGACAGCGTAAACAAAGAATTAATACATTTGTACGATTGGCTTTGTGCCAATAAATTGTCATTAAATATAAAAAAGACAAACTTTTGCATATTTAGTCCACCGAATAGCAAATACCAGGTAAATAACTGTATTAAGATAAACAGTGAAATTATTAATCATGTTGGAAAGGATGACAAAGAAGAATCGGTGAAGTTCTTAGGAATACATATTGATAAACATTTAACATGGAAAAAACATATCAACATAATCAGTTCTAAAATATCTAGAGCAATTTTTGCAATTAATAGAATGAAACATTTTTTGCCACGCAGTGCTTTAAAAACTCTATATTATACCTTGATTCAAATTCACTTAACTTACGGTGTACAAGCATGGGGCAATGGAAATACCATAAAAAAGATAGACATATTACAAAAACGCGCTATACGAATAATTAACAAAAAAAGATATAGAAGCCACACCGATCCTATCTTTAAATCTGAAAAAATACTTAAAATCACTGATATTCACAGGTTGCATGTCTCACTATTTATGTATGATTATCACCATAATACACTGCCTAAATCCTTCAAACACTATATACCAAAAAAGAATCTAGCCACTAACACCATAATTACTAGACAACGTAACCTCTTATATAGAGAGAAGCCCAGAACCTATTTTTCATCTAAATTACCTAAACACCATTTTATAAAACTATGGAATAATCTCGATTATAAGTTACAAAACGTCAAATCCAGACAACAAATGAAATTTGTATTATCCAATCAATATCTAGACAACTATCTTAGCCACGTGCACTGCCTAAATCCCAGATGTGCGGAGTGCAATTAAATATTTGTTTACTTTATATATTAATGTTTGGATCCGCACAAATTTCTTATAATTGTTTTTCTAACAGTAATTTCCTACAATAATTCGTTTCTCTCTCCATCGCATCCCCAGTCCGTTATCTTTCTGTTGTCATACAAAAGATATCATACACTCGTGATAATCATCGTATACGTATGCGTAAATATAATTCGAAATATATGTTTATGGGGTCACAGGAAGACGGCATATTACATGCCTTGTGACCACCATGCAACACAACTTTATTTTTAAACGGTTGTATTGTGTATGTATACTGCTATGTTGTTGTTGTTGCAAAATAAATTGATTTGATTTGATTTGATTTGATATTTTGGTTATGCTTTTCTCACTGTCAAAACATCAAAATAAGCACACTTAGATAACGTATATGCCATGTATAATGACTAATGTTAGAAAGTTTAATCAATTCCGGATCATTTCACGATTGATACTCCTTTAAAAAACGCTTGAATTGGGCTTCAGCAAGAAGCGTCTCATTTTGAAATGCATGGCGAGTCACAATTGTTCGCAGTTTTCAGCGTGTATTCAAACTATTGTATACTTCCGTAAAAGTCAACTGATCCTACGTGCGGGAGTTTGACTTACCTGGCCAATTTTCTCACTGTCAAAAGATCAAAATAAACACATTTAGGTAACGTCTAGATGCCATGTATAATGACTAACGTTTGAAAGTTTAATTTACATACCGGATCATTTCTGGGAAATATTTCCAGGCCGAATTGCAAGACTTCAAGATATTGGGATAGATTGCGAATAAACGTATAGCAGGTATAGGTGTAGTAGGGGTGAATATAAAGTTTGTAACATTCGTAATTTCTGTAAGAACTTTTCTTACTGTAGAAATAGGATATTTACTTAGGCACAGGATAGACAACAGACACGTGTATTTACACTGTACGTGGTGGAATAACGCCAACATTAATTTAATGTTCAAATACACATCCTCAATGACATATGGACAAAAGACAAAAACATGACACTCGTATAGGTAGTATAATTATTATATTCAATGAACAAAACATTTCTGGGTATCATTCAGTTTGTAGAACATAATATATGATTTGTTTTGTAATGACTGATATATAATATAGTTTTATTACAATAGTTGTAGTCGTATGCATTCAGCTACAAATTAGACGTGTCTATTCAGATTAACTTAACACTCTTGTAGTTGTTATTTGTCCATAGCTGGGACATGGGTTGGTGAAAAGGCAGAGCATATCCATACGCCGGTGGGTCATGTACGTTTCACATCTGGGACACCATGCTGCTCCGAGATCCCTCGTTTAATCAGTCTGGTGTCCTACAGTGACCGCTATCCACCGGTTACCTCGTGGAGGTCACAACGAGAGTCTTGTTTACTGGCAGACACGAACGAAATATGCTTGCCGTTTCGTCTAAATCGCCAAGCTTATCTATCCATAACCTACCACCAGACTCATCAATAAAACCTGTGCCAGCATATTAAACAGCACGAACCAGTAAAATGTTAAGCTCTGAAAAGAGCCGTTTGTTTTCATGGTGTAGACGTAGGCGGCATCGGCCTCTCCGTCGTCTCTGCCCTGTAACATTTGGAAAACTACAAATACATTATGCATGATCACACACATTATGACGACAACCTAGACAAGGTAATTACAACTAGATACATTCCAATCGACTACAAGAAAACCACACATGCAATAGGAAAATATTGTGACAACATTAATAATAACTGAATACCAAATGGTTTAGGAAGTTCGTGTTGCTGTCAAAGCTGGGCCACCAGAATGCTTGAAACTACTTGTTGGTGGTACATCTGAAACAGAATACAAAACAGCAGCAGACTTTTGCGTTACAATGTCTGTGTTAAAAGAACATGCAATGTCTCTTACTCAAAACAACTCTTCTGTTGACTAACTGGGCCAATTCTGGGTTTAACATAATCGATTACTGGCCTCACTATATTTTCACAACCACCCTCGCCACATGATGTATTCATTTTCTTAGTTTTGTGTGTGCCCGACCTATTGCCACGCTTTAAAGTTTGAAGGCCAATATTTTATGGAGGAGGGGATAAAATGAGTGATGAACTGAGGGATGAAGAAGTGAGGGATGAAATGATGGAATTAGAAAGGGTGAGGTCAAGGGAGGTAGCGAGGTAGAAATGTACCTAGGGGAGGGACGGGTGCATGTAAAAAGAGAGTGGGTACGGAGGAAGGGATACATGTAGGGGGATGGAAACGCAGGGGAGGTTGGGTAGGGAGGATGTTGGTAGATAAGGAGGGATGTATGAGGGAAGGAGGGAGGGAGGGAGGGAGGGAGGGAGGATGGAGGATTGGTTTAGATCATTGTATCTAGGAGACATTTCTTTAGAAGTGAATGCCTCTTTTTTGCTGACCGATTTTGTGCAGTCACCAAAGGAGATATGATCCCAAGACATGTTTCCATATCTACGTAGGATCAGTACCCTGATGTTCATAGGTGTTTTCAATTTTGTCATATTTATCATGCACTGTCTGTTGAAATCAGTGGCTGAAACCTGCTTGATAGTTCGACCACGAAATGAGCTTCGTGTGCCGTGTCGAGAAACAAATGTTGATGTGACTGTTTTTGATAACCCACGTGTGCAATGATTCAAATAGGCGTGTTTTGTTGTCGAATACAGGCATCAGTAAAGCAATTTTGTGGTTTGCATACTGACATATTTTAACAAAATAATGCTGTTGTTTTATTTGTTGTTGTTGTAGTAGTAGTAGTAGTAGTAGTAGTAGTAGTAGCAGCAGGAGTTGTAGTACTATAAGTAGTAGTAGTAGTAGTAGTAGTAGTAGTAGTAGTAGTAGTAGAAGTAGTACTACTACTACTAGTAAAAGTAGTACTGCTACTACTACTAGTAGTAGTAGTAGTATTTGTAGTAGTCATTGTTGTTGGTGTTTTGTTGTTGTTGTTGTTGATGATGATGTTCATGTTGATGATGTTCTTAATATGCAAATGTCGGTATAGTTATCTTGCATCATACCGCAATAGACTGCATAGTAGTAGTTGTAGTAGTCATTGTTGTTGTTGTTTTGTTGTTGTTGTTGTTGATGATGATGTTCATGTTGATGATGTTCTTAATAAGCAAATGTCGGTATAGTTATCTTGCATCATACCGCAATAGACTGCATATTAATATCGACACATTTGAATGGGTTATCAAGAGATGATCTAAATTTGTTTTCGACAAATCGTCTTGTGCAGTATAAAGTATATCTATTATAACATGCTGACAGACCAAGTTTATATAAACGAGCCAGTGTTAATTGTTAATGATTCGAACAGGTTCCGTTTGTTTGCACGGCAGCGCGCCGCTTTCGAAGGCGTGGTCGCGGGTACAATGTGAATTGTAACTTCAAACGAATGCTTTTAAATTGTGGACAGTTAAGGACGATACTTTTCACATAGCAGCTCTATTAATTAGACTAACGACATTTGTCTTATTCGTGTAGCAGCTCGGAACATTACGAACATTTTTTTCCTAGCTGCTTTGCGTATTAATATGGCTATTTATATATGTGCGCGCGCGCGTGTGTGTGTGTGCGTGCGTGCGTGTGTGCATGTATATGAGTTGTGTGTTTTGTTTTTACATTACTCTATTAATTCGCCAATTCGTTAAAGCTATCTTGTAAATACTCTAAGTTTCGGCAAGCCCTATAAAAATACATACATAATACAATTTCTAACAATCTACAGGTGACATACTTATTAGTTTCACTGCCCTACTTATTGGTGACACCGACGTACTTATTAGTGACACCAAAAAGGGGATATTTAATTTTAAGAAATTCCTAGGGCCGGACTGAAACTACTAATTCCAAAACAAGCATAGATTGATCACCTAATACTAGCTAACATAATGTCGTTCATGTAATTCTTCCAGTCCATCGGATTCATACTTATGATCATTTTGTTTTCTTTCATTCTTACAACTGCGTGGATAATTGTGTTGTGTTTTGATTACGAACAAGTGACAGTGTGCTTTGTAAAGGCGATATTAGTATCAAGTAGAATCGTCGCGTTGTGACTGCGTGCCTCGTGTGTTTGATGTGACTGCGTGACTTGTATCTATGTTTCGACTGTGTGCCTTGGGTGTTTGTTGTGACTGTATGCCTTCTGTGTTTGTTGTGACTGCGTGCCTTGTGTGTTTTTGTGACTGCGTGCCTTGTGTGTTTGATGTGACTGCGGGCCTTGTGTGTTTGTTGTGACTGAGGGCCTTGTGTGTTTGTTGTGACTGCGAACCTTGTGTGTTTGTCGTGACTGCGTGCCTTGGGTGTTTGTTGTGACAGGAGGCCTTGTGTGTTTGTTGTGACTACGTGCCTTGTGTGTTTGTTGTGACTGCGTGCCTTGTGTGTTTGTTGTGACTGCGTGCATTGTGTGTTTGTTGAGATTGCGGGCCTTGTGTGTTTGTTGAGATTGCGGGCCTTGTGTGTTTGTTGTGACTGCGTGCCTTGTGTGTTTGATGTAGTAGTATACTAGGTTAATCAGCAAGGTACGGATCCGTTTTTCTGTTGAGCAAGAGCAAGAGCAAATGACGTCATACCTAGTTCAAGGTCAAAGATCAAATATGTTGGTCAATGGCAAAGATCAAGTGGCGCCCCCTGCCGAATAGACCACGCACTAAAATAGCGCCTAGCGGAATTTTGATAGATTAAAACAGCGCCCCTATTGAAATGTTGATTAACTAAAAAATAGTGCCATCTAGCGAATTTTGAATCACTAAATAGCGCCCCCTATCGTAATTTTGATTAATTAAAAATAACACTCCGAACGGAATTTTCATGAACTAAATAACTAGACCAAAGTTCTAGGCCAATGTTTGAGATATAAAAAATAGGTCAAAGACGTAAATAAATATATGTTTTTCATATTACAATTGCCGCGTGCGGGAATGACAATTTGTGTACTTTTTTCGGCATGACCAGTCTCTGAGGTGGTCCAGTGCGCATGGATTCCGTTTTTCCGTTAAAGGAAGAGGAACAAGTAGTTCCGGCTGCCATGTTAAAAGATAGGGAAATACCCGGATGTTGCACTTGCACCGACGGAAAAACACAAATACCAACTGTGTATTTTCCCATGTTAAAGGATAGGAGGTTTTTCCATGTTAAAGGATAGGAAGTTTTCCCCATATTAAAGGATAGGAAGTTTTCCCCATGTTAAAAGATAGGATGTTTTCCCCATGTTAAAAGATAGGGATGTTTCCCCCTGTTAAACGTCAATTCCATTAATGGTAAAGGTATACGACGAAATAATTTGAACCTGTCACACACGAGACTAGTTGGCCCGTAATAGGCTAGTGTTATAGTGAGTGGAAAATTCCCCACTCAGTTTTATTCTAGAAGTTTCTTTGGTACTTTTTGGTTTGTTTCGAAACGTGTCTGAACTTGTTTGTTAGTTGTGCGCGGGAACCACAATACGATTGCGTTGTAGCGAAACATTTCGTCGTTGAAATAAATGGTCGGCGCAGAAGTCGTATGCGCACGAGCGGAAATAGATAACCGAATATTTCATTACTTAAGCGAAACATTTGGTCGCTGAAATATTTGGTAGATTTTGACCTATGACCTTTACGTATTGTGTAGTGATGAAACGCACGAGAGGAAACAAATAGGCCAACTATTTCATTAGGCTACATACACGAAACGTTTGGTCCGAAATATTTGACTGTTACGTTGCCAGTTGTCGCTGTGAATGCAAGCTTGCTTTTGATAATATCATCATAGATTAACTGTGTTATTAATGCATGAATAATTAATTGGGGCCAATGTCACTGCAATTACTGAATTAGCCTACATTTAAGAATATGGGAACGACTGTTATATAGTTCGTGTTCATTATAAGTTTATAACTGTAATTATGCACACGATTGTGCATAGTTAAGTTCAATTAAAAGTTGTAGGCTGCATATAAATAATTTTAATAATAATAACAAATAATGAAATTACTAAGGATAGTATTATTATTAGGATATTATAATTACTATACTGGGCAAAATCTACAGATTCACGGTCTGGTGATGTTTGTTTTGTACTGACAATTGAATTGGGAGAGAATATGTGATATATTAGTCATGAATGAATGTGTACAATTTATAAAAATGGCTTTCATAAATCTAATCTACCTGTAATCGTAATAATTTTATTATTATGCCCAATGATACATGTTTAGCTTTGATCACATTTAGCCTAGATTGTGAGTGCATTAATTGAGTAGACGTAAACGTCAAATCAATTGTCACACAGTTTATTCATGCACACCTTCCTGATTATAATATTATAACTGGTTTGCTAAACAAATATGATTCAGTGTCCTTATAGTGTTATAATTCAATGTCCCTGGAGTTCTCTAACGCAATGTTCGTGGAGTTCTAGTACTTAACAACAATAATGATTAACCAAAAGCATATATATACCAAACATTCAGTTCTAACTAAAGTTATTCAACATGCCACTACCAACGTTCACAATTTCTTTTCCAATCACTTTGCTAGGAATGATCGTGAATGTCATTTCATAAGTTAAGTGTTTCACGTGCTCTATGGTTTCTCCCTGATCTACGAAGATTTGCACTGGTTATAATAATAATAAAGGTTCTTTTACCGCGCGATCCCTAACTAATAGTTAATCAATGCGCTCACAATATAGAAACATTATAAAAACAATTAAAATAACTGGTTGTACAGTTCTGTTCAGATGTGTGAGAAGATTCCATCTCTGGCTGAGTTACGTCATGCGGTACGTCACGTGGTACGTCACGTGGTACGACAAGCGGTACGTCAGGCAGTTCTGCATGAACAGGTTCCTCCGGAGGCAGTTTGGGAGACAAATCAAGAGGCAGTTCAGGAGATGGTGTCTTCTCCGGCACCGAGCTATCACCAATCACACAACGACTCCTCACATGATCAATGTGTCTACGCACTACTCTCCCATCCTCGAGACGAACGTGGACTGAATGACACGGGGCCAGTCCGTTCCACGATAACGTCACTGATCGATTTTGTTTTGCCACTGAAGTTTATAACTTGTTCTACAACAACACCGGACGCAACCTGCTGGAGATCGGAAGCGAGGCTCTGTGTAATCGACTTCCAGCAAGGCCGGAACCCAATGTCTTGTGGGCCAACACCACGTTGAAGATTCCTTGACGGTGTCACACCTGCCTAACCTACAATTGCATTGGCTTGTTCTTCGTTCAGGCCGAGGGCTTCAAGGGTTCGCCCAAACAGAAACGGCTCTATAACAAGCCTCTTGTACGATGCACTGCAATGGAATGAATAACATATCTAAAGAGAAATCATGTACAGCCTGATACAGAAGATACATACAATTAACACAAAAAACTGCACTGTTTCCAATTTGCATTATTTAAATCGATCAAGTAGTCTCCAAGGAATCAGAATAACACCTCCCTTACAAATGTGTTGCTTAATGAATTTGTTACTTGAAGTTAGTGATATGTCAATCCGCTCGTGCACCTTCATTATTCTGACTATGAAATTCAAATAGGCTATTAAAATAGTACAGAGTTCGGCGCAAAAGAACGTTAGATTTGACGAGCCATTGTATAGAGACAGCACTTTTAAAAGATTGTATCGATATGACATCTAGTAAGCATATATCGTTAGATTATACCTACTTTCACCTTAAAAGCTTCACAATCCAGGTGCTAGTAAGACGTAATGCACTGAGTTAAACAAAGTAACGACTGCCATAACTTGGACATACATATATATCCATGTATAATTAGATCAATTATCCTTATTCTTGTAACTTACAGAGATGACAATTTTCTCAAATTGTCTGGCACCAGATATCACGTTTCGGTGGAATATATCGCTGTTTGTATTGTGGTCTCGCATGCCTGCTTTGCCTGCATAAGCAGAGCTGCCGCAACCTAAAACATGTGAAATGTGTCAGCAAAAAATTCATAAATAAATACCCTTGTCTATGAGCAATGCAATGCATCAAAACCAAAAGGATATTAAAAAAGAAAGGAAGGTATAGAACAAATAAAGCACAATGAATTATATTTTAACAAAACATTTCGTCGTTGAAATATTTGGTCGGCGCAGAAGTCATAAGCGCACAAGCGGAAATAGAAAACCGAATGTTTCAGTACTCGTAATTTAAATCAGCTTGATTTAAATCGCCAACCCTACACATGGGTATGCCATGTCATGGGCAACATGGCAAATAGTATCACTACAAGCTATAGTGTATTATTACCATATTCCGGCTCAATAGTTATGTGTACAGTACAGTAACTTATAGCATTTTAGTTTTGGGACCGACTATTCACACTGTCACAGTCAATGCTAAATTGGCGGACTAGCTAACCGTTATTGGTCACCAAAAAACATGAGGCATAACTGTTCCATATGCCAGGGGGAAAGTGTAGGGTTAGCTTTAGCCTTTCTAAAGGTTATTTGGAAATAATTAAGGTAGCACTATGTTTGTATTTACAATTGTATTGTATATAAATCTATCTGTTCGTGCTGATCGTCAGGTGTAAATAGCCTAGACTGCCTATGGGTATGCCTATGGTTTGGCTATGGCAGCTATGACTACGTCTATGTAGGGCGCAGTGGCTCAGGGGAAGAGTCCTGGGCTGCCGTGTCGATCAGTTCACTCAGATGTATGAATGAGTACCTGGCTATAGACAGTGGTGGATATTTGTGTGCGATTAGTCTTCGCGCATCAATTGCAGCGTGGCTGGATGCTTCCCACAGAAGTTGCGATGGTGTTCGATTGAACAGGTCTGCCTTGAGCAGTCCTGGGGACTGGTCGGACACTGCGCTATATAAGAACTTACCTTTACTTTTATGTCGTGTATGCTAAACTTTACAGGCTTAGACCTTAATTGCATAATTTAGGTATAATCATTGCCATCAGCCTGTACCCTACACAGCCATGGTCATGATATAAGGTAATACAATTATAGGTCGAGGCTTGGGAAAAGCAAAACATATTATTGTTGATAATGTAACCTTAACTTAACCCACAACCCTGAAACTAACCCATGGCTATGTCTCTATGCCCATGTCATAGCCATAGGGACATAGCAATGGCATAGGCATAGTCATGGCATAGCCATAGGTTATAGGCATTGCGGGCATAACAGGCAGTCTTAGTATCAGATTAAGACTAGTCTCAAACTCAGCCTAAGCCTAAGGCTAAACCTAAACAAAGTGAAAGAAGTGTTGCAGCCGGGGAGGGGGGGGGCATGGATATCATGCAAGTGTCAGTCAGTGACACTGACAGCGTCAGTGAACACGCTAGAGCCTAGCCCTAGGCTATCCGTGTGTGGGCCACAGAATGACAGATCAGATGGGTACAGCGACCACGTCCAACCATAGCTCTAACCCTTCAGGTGTACATGTAAAAAATACATTAGGCCAAGTAAAAAAAGAAAATAGTTTCTCGTCCGGATTTTTTTTCAAAAGGAGGCGGGAGGCCCTTGTTATTGACTATTTGTCAATATTTTGTTATTTTTTAAAGATGGCCGCAATGTCTTAGATGTTAAGTGTTACTGATTTAAAGACACTATTGCTTGTCCGATGTAACGTGGAACATACCAGGGCTGTGATGTATGTTACTATAATTACTATTATTTTAGCTGGATTGACAGATAAACAGAAAAAATTATGTGGAATATATATGTCCCATGTTACACCGGAATACAATTTAAATTGATTAAATAAACAAAACACAATGTTAAATGTATTTAATACACAGCAAAAGGTGCCACACTGTACGGATTTCCTGCATACAATACGGATTTTTAAAAATATGGCAATATCCAGTTTTAATACGGATTTGCTACAAAATGTAAGCAAATGTTAATTAATGTAGGTATATTTAGTAGCATGGTAAATGGCGACACTCGCTCGGAACAAGCATGTTAACCACTACAAAAATACTAATGTTTCAAGTTAAAATATGCATTTCAGAACACAAAATGTGGCATGTCTGTAAAAACAACCATCCATTGCCAAACGTACACATGCACATCATTTGCCTGCAGGTTGTCGAGGTGCGAAGGCTCTAGTCACTTTCTTCTTGGCCACTTTGCATTTCACCTCACATTCCTCACAAAGAGGATAATGGCCAACCGATGTTGTAATGTTATGTTACATAGTACGACGCCTCAATGGGCATTTTACATGTTAGTTTGTCGTTGACCTTCACTATGTCAAATGTGTTCCCTTCTCCAGGATCATTGACGTCTTTGAAGCATGCGCCACATGAGTGTAACATCACCTCCAAGTTCCTCTCCAGTTATTATTTCTCTTCTGGTTTGAGAACGCGGGCAGCATAGAGGACACGTCATTTCAGACATCCTTCACACTTATAAAAATTGAAAGTGGAGAAAAATTGCAATTAGCCAGTTCACAATAAATAAAGGCATGGTTTGACTACTTATCTCTCTGTTACAATTGATTGGGTGTTTATAACCTATGTGGTTAAACAACCAATCACAACATAAATATTTCAACCATGACAAGTTGGAGGGCAGAGTCATACCATCTTTGATGCAAAGTTGTATGCGTTGTCATAAAGCTTTGTTGTGATGAACATATATATTCATTTGTAAATAATGAGTCATTCCAATTATTCAATTTTTGGGTGTGACATGTACTGCGATTATCTCACTGACGAGGTAATTGACACAATGTCTGCTAGACAGTCGTTCGGGTTTGCCGACACGTCCAACTTGTCCTTACTTCCACCAATGTTCACTTTTACCTGAAGACAAAATAAAAGAAATGAGACCTTAAAACAACAACCTTTTCCAGAAACCATTTGTCAATTGACAAATCTTAATTGGCTGAGGCTATATTGAACAAAACAACACAAATAATCAAGTAAGAAAAGGGTGAGTCGGCCTACATTGAAACGTTTATAATATTTGTGCCCGAGCAGTAGGCTATCATGGAACGATTTCCAAGGAGTTGCAATCCAAAATATTCCTCTGGCTACCTTTCAAATATTTCGTTTAAGCTATGCAACATATTGCTGTATTTTATTAAAAGTACACTTGCATTTCAAAATGTTACTTATTTCCATGAAACATGCGAAAATTACAAACTAAAACAAAACAAAAAATTCATACAACTCCGCATGGTGTCACTAGTAACAGCCTTGTTAGACAGTCACCATAATTTAATAAACCGCACAAATCAGCATGTCATGCCATATTTAAACTACTTCAGTAATACTTTTATACACTGTTGCTAACAAAGTTGTAATTTTAAGTAATCTTCAATGACTTGGTACATTTGTGGCGGGTCTAACCGGTGATTATTTACACTAGTAGCGCCAAAGTGTAGACTCGAGCGAAGTCAACGCAAAATATACTGACAGGCCTCGAATTTTATCAAATTGAGGGCTTTTATACTTTTTAGGGGGCACATAATATAAAACACGACCAGTTTGACCGTGAACAATAGCTTAATTTCCGAGGCAACGCGGCCAGTTGCCAGGGCATTTCGGCAAATGGCCGCGTGCTGCCACACAGTTCGAGATGAGTACCGACCTGTGACGTTTGACAGCGTTCTGCTGAACTGATGTCTTCTCCGTCATCAAATTCCCCTGACAGAAAAGCTCTAGGAATGTCTGCTTGCCATTAGGTACCGTCCTAGCATACCACGGTTTCAATATTGCGGTGGACCTACGAATTCGCAAGCAAACAAACACCAACATATTCGGACTAAAGATGGCCGACAATAGCAGACATGTCGCGCAAGTGCTATAGTTTCGTGCCCGTGATTAGCCTCGATTCCAGACTTGAGTATGCGGTCCTTGGAGCACGGGGCACGCAACAAGCCAATATCGTTCCCATTTTAAACTCTATAGAAGGCATACACAGATCTGAAAAGCGTTTAAAATAGAAAATTTTGTTAATAGTAAATAGCAAAAAAAAGGAGGCGACAGCTAAAAAGGAAGCGGGCGGGGACGAGAAACTATTTTCTTTTTTTATTTGGCCTTAGTCCAATACAAATGGGAATTCCAATATCATTCGGAACTTACAGTCACCTGGGCACGCTGCAACATCCAACGACCGAATATTTCTGTAAGCTTGCCGGGAAATTTGCACGTGACTCAATGTGACCCATATAGGGCACCGTGCATGCGCACAATTGAAAATCGACCATATATTTCAAGACGAAATGTTTCAGTACAGCGTAATACCACCGTGCGTGGATAAAAAAAAAAAACCGTACTGGAGATGTGTCTGGACTTGTTTGTTTGTCGCGTGCGCGAGCGCGCGCCCCAGTTTGACCTCATTAAATTGGTTCGCGTAGTAATTCGGTACGCGTGGTAAATAGGTCGTAATCTTAGTGATTTGGTTAGCCAACAGTTGCGAGAACTATATTGAAGGCCTGCTATCGTCAAACCGGTATGAACTGGTAACGATTGCTCTCTGTGTTAGAAGACCATCCGAGTATTTTGTTCCATGTTAAAACAGGAGCTAGAGACACTTTGCATCAATACCGACATAGTTAATACTCTTTTCGTGAGAATAGCCATAGGCTACCGTAGGCTGTAGACAGTGTAGTATTTCCATACTGAAGCTGGCCGACAGCATTTCTGCCATTTACCGTACAGCCATTATTACATGTCTACAACCTCCCTGTCGTAGTATAACCCTCTACTATAATAAGTTTCATTTGCAAGAACTTATATTAGTTATTAAGAAGAAGTCATAGTGAAAAATAGAGCCACTTACATAAGTTACAAGCGAAATTCCAACCTCCGAGTGATTAAACCCGAGTGGCTTGAAGTGTACATCCAGATGCATTGACACAATATCAGCGTTCATGCCATCAATTAAATCCATCATAAGTGCTGTTATCGAATTCCCATCCATCGTAAAACTATCGAATGCATGCTATAATCAAACCGGTATAAACCAGTATAAACTGGTAATGAAAGGTCTGTGTATTGAAACATCCGGGTATTTTTTCTATGTTGGCGTAACTAAAATTTGGTGTTATGATAAGACGTAGACATTCGGTCGCCATTTTGCAACAACCCTAATACCATCATATCTAATACTCTTTTTATACTTTACTATATCACTGGACAAGTCTACAATCTCGTCGTTTATTGTTCAAACTGATATTAGACCGTTTCTAATATCAGTTTAGAAACGGTCTAAGGCTTTTGGGGCTAACAGCCGGGATCGGGGTACCTGTAGTTCGTTGGTGGAAGCCCAGCTATCGGGTGGGAAGTCCTGCAAGAAGGCGACGAGCCAGAGCAGGCACGCGTTCCAGTGACCAAGCAAGAGCATCAGACACACGACGTTTCCAATGCGCATGAATTTGCCAGCGACGTAGATGAACTGGAAGAAAATTGGGCAGACTACGGTTTATTTTACAGTTAGCAACGATATATAAAGTGGACACCCTGCTGTTGTGCACAACATGTTTATTCGAGCAAGCCTGGTTAATATCCATAAATGACTGGTGGACACGCGTGCTCTTCATTGTCTCAACAATTGCTCGTCTGTAAAGGCGGTTCTGGCGTCATGAAGATGCCTGACTTCGCGCAGTGTTTCATAGTTCGAGTCATTCTCCTAGGCGACACCGTCCTAAATCTTTCGTGTTTTACTTGTGCATTCTAGTCGCGATGGTAACACAATGACCCGATCACAACATTGATGGTGATGTCGATTTGTCTTTGTCTAACAGTGGTTAGGTTACACGCCAGGAGCACAGAAGAAAGGTAAATTATTTACTGACATTCTGGATAGAAGGAAACATTATGGAGCAGGCAACGTTATACAATGATACTCGACTGTCACAGACAATCTGTTGCCATGGCTCAGAAGAAACACCGCATGCGATATGAGAAATGCTGTTATGATAATGGGCCAAATTTAAAATATAACCACATGAAGTTATGGTATTAATGTGCAACAACTCAACCTGCATAATGATGTTTAATAGGAAGAACACCATACTCAGTGGTAGGCGTAAAATGTATCAATAGCTACGACAACTATAATCGTTGCAAGGAATGCATCATTCAACGGCAAGTTGATGACATAGATAAGTACCAACAAGTTGATGACAAAGATAAGTACCAACAAGTTGATGACATAGATAAGTACCAACAAGTTGATAACATAGATAAGTACCAACAAGGAGAAACTTCAAAGTAATTATTAATATATTATAGGTATCTTAATGCAATTGGTCTAAAGCTGCGGGGAAAATGACGCCAACATTATGTTTATGAAAGTAATAAATATGCGAATTAAAGCAGACCCAGTACTTAAATTAATATTTGATTTTTCTACGTACTATTTGTTCACATATTTTGGGACATACTTGTTTTTACTAACTGGATTAGCGATGGTTTTGTCAGATGTGAATGTATTTCATATAATACCCAATAGTTAGTCGTAAATTGTGCCCTACAACGTATACGTCTTAATATGGCGTCGTACACAGTACGCCGTCGACTTCGCTAGGAGACAACATGTAATGCATTATTATCCGCTAGATGGCGAACGGTGTCATGCCATGCTTCATCACCAACCACTTTGCCTACGTTGGAACAATACTTAATGCTAAATAACTAATCTAGAGACCTTGCCGCAGCACAACGCAGTTACAGTGTATTATAATTGTAACGTGTTTGCATCAGTTACACCGACTTGGAATCAATACATGTTTGCATCAGCTACTCCAACTTGGAATCAGGACATGTTTGCATCAGCTACTCCAACTTGGAATCAGTACATGTTTGAGTCAATTACTCCAGACTGGAATCATAACAAAATGGTAATTATTTCAGACTGGAATAATGACATGTTCGTGTCAATGGCCAGTTAATCGGGAACAAAATCATAACGTGAATGTGCGTTATTTGGGAATGGAATCATAACATGTTTGTGTCAGTTGCTCTAGATAACAATCATGCCACGTTTGTGTCAATTACCTCAGATTGGCATCATAACACTTGTGTGTCAATTACGTCAGACTGGAATAATGGCGTGTTTGTGACAATTATCTCAGATTGGCACCATAACAAGTTTGTTTAAATTACTTCAGACTGAAATAATGACACGTTTGTATCAATTACTTCAGATTGGAATACCGGTATGATTCAATGAACAGTTAATAAAGAACGGAATCACGACATGTACGTGCCAATTGTTCCAGATAACAACCAAACACGGTTACGTTAATTACTTCAGATTGGAATCATGCCATGTTTGTGTAAGTTACTTCAGACTGAAATGATGTACTTTTGTCAATTACTCCAAATTGGAACCACCACATATTTGTGTCAACAACCCCACATTGGAGTCATGATGTGCTGGTGTCAGTTATTCCACAATGCAATAATTATACGGGTGTCTCAGGAAAGCCAGATTGGAATCATGACATGTTCCGATAAGTTAGTTCAAGCAAACCAACATTTCCATAAAATAAACCATTGCGAAGATTAATAATTTGTTATGGTTTGAGAGACTGTTAGAAACGCGTAATGGTTTATTTGTAGCGGCATATTCAGCTACATATTTACATAGCGAAATCAGCTTTGTTATTTCTTGAATAATAAATGTCTGCATATATCAGATTGTGAATGTACCCAGGCGTTACAGCTGACAGCCTTAATCACACTCAAACAACCACCAAACAGGCCGATCTGTGTTCAGACAACTCCTTTCAATTGCGAATAGACAACCGTAATTATAATCCGGGTGAGTATTTAATGATCAAAATTAACTTCCGGTTTATTAGAACCTGCGAAAACGTCGAATAGCCGCAATCAGAACGACTGGCGCGTGGTAAGACATACATGTCAGGGAACACATACGCGTGAGCTATGACTAAATTTACGATAGCATCTGTGCATTTTATCAGAACCGGTAGAAATGTACAGAGCTACCAATCGCATAGAGCTTGCTGCTGCGTTAAGACAGCCATTTGGCGATGTTCTCCATTTATTTTCACCGACTGAGATAACGACGGCCGTGCAAAATGGCAATGCACGTGTTAATTTAGATGGCGGTGCTGCCGAGAGGGCGAGAGGTTATGTCAATGTTACTGAAACAAGCGCCTTGCCCTCACACTGCATCGGTTCCGTCCTTCCGGTTTTGTCCTTCCGGTCCCGATTTTCTGGTTCCGGTATTGCACACACGGGTTACTCGATAATGGTTGCGGTGGTAACGCATGCAGTTGTTGAAAGGTTTGTGTTTAGTCTCGGGTGTTGGCCCTCTTTTAGTTGAATTACAGATTGGAGTCATGAAAAGTTTGCGTCAATTATATCAGACTGGAATCTTGACATGTTTGTGTCCATTTTTCCGGATTGGAATAACGGCAGGATTGTCTCGACGGTCAGTTAATAAGGACCGAAATCATGACATGTATGTGTGTGTTGTTTCAGAATGGAATCACGGTGTGTGTGTGTGTTTGTGTGTGTTTGTGTGTGTGTGTGTGTGTGTGTGTGTGTGTGTGTGTGTGTGTGTGTGTGTGTGTGTGTGTGTGTGTGTGTGTGTGTGTGTGTGTGTGTGTGTGTGTGTCCGTTACTCGGGTTTGGAATCATGACACGACATGGTGTGTAACAATTGCTCCACGAAATAATCATGACATTTTTGTGACAATTATTCCAGATTGGAATCATATTATGTTTGTTTCAGTTTCTCCAGTTTGCAATCAAGACATACCCCACATTGATATGCTCCACATTGAAATGACAAGACGTTTGTGTAAATTACACGTTGATATCACTCGTAAATTTGGGTCGATGTGGCTACGAAAGTATATCCCCAAATGGAACTATGTGTGTTATTTAAATATGTTGCTGAAATCCTGAGATAAGCGTTTTTGACGACAAGTCAAACTTCGCAATTACACAGTATGAGAACACCTTTGGACATGGCCAAACTGTTCCGTATTCCTGAATTAATTATATCCATGTATATATTAACAGATCATGCCAGAAAGGGGATTTTTCAAACGTGTTCCTTTTCAACGGATGTTTCTTATATCATATGTCCTTATTGGGAGTTCACTGTATTTATGCTACCGATAGAGCCATCTACCGAATCGTATAATGCCATTTGCTTAAACATCTGCAAGGTGGGCCCAACATTGACGCCGTTGATGTCATTAGTATCAATCGGTGTTTTGCGACTGTATTTCTTCTTTTGGGTTAGGATTCTGCATGTATGATCATCAATACCACAAATAGACATTTCAGTTTCGTTTTACATAATTATGGCTATTTATACGATTAGTGGATATTTCAGTGTTATTCTACGCAAGTAGGATCATCCATACCGTAGTTGGACAATAATGAAGTGGCTACAAAATAACGCGAAGTTTATATGTGAACGTGTTCATAAAAAACGTCTCTTCAGCAAGGTGCAAGGCCACAGTTCCTGCTGCAACACATCGAGAAGGAATAACGGTTAAACGCTAAATACATCAAGCCAACAAACACCCCTCCCCGCTGCAAATATAATAATTGTGTGGAATGGCATGTACGTTCCGTGGCATGTACACAATATGTCGTGCTATAAGAGCGTTATCGTGAACAATTTATATATTATAAAGCTTATGTTACCCCAAAAAAATGCCCAAATTATTCCCAAAGGGGTAATTACTCCCTGGTTAAATACCGCTGGTTTATTCAACATCAAACTGTCTTCATCACCAACCGGACGCCAAGGTCACGGATTAAGTTCCACAAAACAGCGTCGGCTAATATTGCCACGATACTACTGCTGACATGTAAGTCAAGTGGATTAATTGTGAAACTAATCTGGAATAAACCGCCCACCTTTGCAGTGGTTCGTGCTTAAGCAAGTCAAGAGTCGAAGAGTGTTACCGGGCCTGTTAACGCGTTATCTCATTATAAGAAAACCTAACCGAAATCCGTTCAATTGCACATTAGTAGGCCATAGCCACACCAGGATGCTTTGTATCATTTATATTTGCTCATTCCGCTGGATATTAAAAATGTAATGTTCCGAAACCGCGACACATTATTTATTATAAAAATCGTCGTCGCCTCCGTCTTTTAACAACAGCTAGCAGCGAACGACCCATCGACCTGGAGGCTGTGTGGCCGCCTACGATGGGCCACTCCAGGCGTCGTCCCTTCTAAGTGACTGGCCGCATAGCGCGCGGATGAGACCTGTCTGATCGCCGTAATCACAGCATGGACAGCAGCCGGACGAGTCTTGAAGTCTCGACGGACAATCGACGCTGGTTCGTCCTCGCGTAATGGCACATCGCTTCGCATCTGCGGCGATAATGTCATTAATATTGTCATCGCCTCGTTTGTTCCTTTAACTCCTTCCGGTTGGCGCAACCGCATTAGCCGTAGTTCACATCGTGCTCGGTAGGTGTCGTCGTGTTGGTTTATGGTCAGAATGCAGGCGCATTACTATCAGTTCACCAGTCGTCAACACTTGTGCTTTCGCGCGTTACCAATGTACGATCTTCGCATCACCGCGTAACATAAACGAAGTACAAGTATATAACGATATATTCACGTTGTTATACTTTGTTACGGTTACGAAAGCATGATTTTATATTTAATTATAAACCAGTTACAAGAGTTTTGTGTAGATACGAGTCTGGAATATGAACGTCCTTACGTGGTCTTCCGTAATAGTAAACTTGGAATATTGTATGATATCCTTTGATTGATGATAATAATCATCTAGCATAGAATCATATATTTAAATACTTCTTACATCTGTTTGGTGGCGTCAATATCAAACCATAACGTGCTTACAGGCGAAACAAAAGGCTTTCTTGGCCTATTTGTCTAAAAGAAAAAGAAAAACTATCCATTCGCATCTACAGTAAAAAATATTAGTGGTTTACTAGAATAACCGTGTTGAAGATATATCATTAAAACTGCACTGATTAGAACGCTTGCTGTTACAAACTTCTACTCTTCTCTATTGGCCTGTCGCCAAACTGGCAACACTAGCCTAGTTTGCGACAGTAACCCACCCATTTTTGCTAACCCTTTCTTAGAGGTTTTAATTATATTTTATTCCAGTTTAAATTATATAAGTTATCTTTATTTATATTGCAACGTGTCAATATCCATAGCCAGTGCTACATAGCCAGTGCTACATAGCCAGTACTACATAGTCAGTACTACTTAGTCAGTACTACATAGCCAGTATTACATAGTCAGTACTACATAGTCAGTACTACATAATCAGTACTACATAGTCAGTATTACATAGTCAGTACTACATAGATGGACAATCACCTGGCACTGATAACATCACTGCAGAGCTAATAAGAGCAAGTGGCGAAGCAGGCGTGGATATCTATCACACATTATGCAAGAAAATATGGAGAAGTGGAACATGGCCCATGGACTGGAAACGAGCCATCCTTATACCAATACCGAAAAAAGGTGACATTCAAGAATGCTCAAACCACAGGACTATATCCCTCATCAGCCATGCGAGCAAAATTATGCTAAAAATCATAATGAAGAGAATCACAACAAAATTAGAATGTGAAGTCAACAGAACACAAGCTGGTTTCCGGACTGGAAGAGGAACAAGAGATCACATTTTCAACCTGAAGATGTTAATTCAGAAATGCAGAGAATTCAACCATGACCTTAGGATTTGTTTCATAGATTATTCCAAAGCTTTTGATAATGTTAGTCATCAACATATATTGATACACATGGGGTTTGACCAGAAAATTACATCACTTATCCAAAATTTATATATTGGACAGCAGTCTGCAGTGAGATTAGAGTGTGGTACCACAGATTGGTTCCCAGTCGGAAAGGGAGTGAGACAGGGGTACATTTTGTCCCCCCCACCTATTCAGTCTATACACAGAGAATATCATGAGAGAAGTTGAGACTGACATGAGAAGCAAGTTTTTTAATGGACTGAAAGTGAATGGACAAGAGATATATGAATTGAGATATGCCGATGACACAGCGTTAATATCCGATACAAAAGAGGGATTGGATAAACTGATAACTACTGTTAAAGAGCACAGCGAGAGGAAAGGACTGAAACTAAACGTAAAGAAGACTAATATTATGGATGTGAAGGGATGTCGAGAACTATCAGAGGTCACAGTAGATGGCGAGGAAATAGAACGAGTTGAAAGTTTTGAATATCTGGGGTCACTGATAGAAGCGGACGAAGATGGGACGAAAGAGATCAAGCGGAGGTTGGCAATGGCGAGTAAAAAGTTGACGGAGATGAAGAAACTGTGGAAAGCAACCAACAAAGATATGAAACTACGAATTATCCGAGTCTGCATATTTCCAACGGCTACATATGGATGCGAAACCTGGACTCTTAATAAGAACATTACTAAACGTATCAATGCATTTGAAAACAAGTGTTATAGAAAGATATTACGAGTTTCGTGGACTGAACGCAGAACTAACGAATCCATCGCAGCAGAGCTTGGTGTTATACCAGGGACTTTATTGAACTTTGTAAAGAAACATAAACTAAGTTATTTCGGCCATGTGAAACGGCATCAGTCTCTAGAGAGACTAATAATGGAAGGAAAAGTGGAAGGCAGAAGAAGCAGAGGAAGACCTAGGAGACAATGGGGGAACGACATAGAGGAATGGATGGGAGCCGACGTCTGGCGAGTGGGGAGACTGGCAAACGAAAGAGCTGTCTATAGACAATCCATCAAGGCTGCAACGTCCGGAAATGGATAAGCAAAACCATGATGACTACATAGTCAGTACTACATAGTCAGTATTACATAGTCAGTATTACATAGCCAGTACTACATAGTCAGTACTACATAGTCAGTACTACATAGTCAGTATTACATAGCCAGTACTACATAGTCAGTACTACATATTCAGTATTACATAGCCAGTAATACATACTCAGTACTACATAGTCAGTACTGCGTAGTCAGTATTACATAGCCAGTGCTACATAGTCAGTGCTACATAGTCAGTACTACATAGTCAGTATTACATAGCCAGTACTACATAGTCAGTACTACATAGTCAGTATTACATAGACAGTACTACATAGTCAGTATTACATAGTCAGTACTACATAGTCAGTACTACATAGTCAGTATTACATAGTCAGTACTACATAGCCAGTTCTATATAGTCAGTACTGCATAGTCAGTATTACATAGTCAGTACTACATAGCCAGTACTACATAGCCAGTATTACATAGTCAGTACTACGTAGTCAGAACTACGTAGTCAGTACTACATAGCCAGTATTACATAGCCAGTACGACATAGTCAGTACTACATAGTCAGTACTACATAGTCAATACTACATAGCCAGTATTACATAGCCAGTACTACATAGTCAGTACTACATAGTCAGTACTACATAGTCAGTACTACATAGCCAGTACTACATAGTCAGTACTACATAGCCAGTACTACATAGTCAGTACTACATAGTCAGTACTGCATAGTCAGTACTACATAGTCAGTATTACATAGTCAGTATTACATAGTCAGTACTACATAGTCAGTACTACATAGCCAGTTCTACATAGTTAGTACTACATAGTCAGTATTACATAGTCAGTACTACATAGTCAGTGCTACATAATCAGTACTACATAGTCAGTACTACATAGTCAGTACTACATAGTCAGTAATGAATGACGATTTTCATCTTCGAATTTGCGTTGTCGCTGTAACTTGTGAAAATGTCGCTTTTTTGCTTTTGTTTCAATTTAAGGGATATTATGCAAGGCGGATTTTGTGACTATGATATAACGGGAAAAATTAAATCGTATGTTTAACATCCGTAGTACTGTGTTAGTCTGTCTAACACCCGGTGAACAAAGACATGCACGCATGTGTAACACCCAGTGTACTGATATACGTATATCTAACATCCGGTTTACAGATACACGTATGTCTTACTTCCGATGTACTGAGATACGTATGTCTAACACCCGATGTACAGAGATACTACATCTAACACCCGTTGTACAAAGATATGCATGTCTAACGTTCGGTGTACAAACACAGGATTGTCTATTATCCGGTGTACAGAGATACGCATGTCTAACACCGGATGTCCAGGAATGCGTACGTCTAACATCCGAAGTACATATATGCCTACGTTTAACACTCGGTGTACAGAGGTACGCACGTCTAACAGCTCTTGTACAAAGATGCATACAGCTTGCAGATACATGCTTATAATATCCTGTGTACAGAAATGTGTACGTCTAACATCCGGTGTACATAGATATGTACGTCTATGATCCGGTGTACCGATACGCATGTCTTGCATCTGTTTTACAAAGATATGTGTGTCTAATATCGGGTGATCATTAATACGTACGTATAACAAGATTTAACAAGATTGCCACCCAGAGAATTAACTCTAGATGGCAGGTGGACAAGGAAGCCTTTTGGCTTATCGAGTGTCCAATCTTTTTATTTACATGTATCTCGACCTTCTAACATATGCGTCGATTTTATTTTCAAATATATTCAACCTACTAGTATCCACACTCTCAGCAGATAATATGTTCCATTCATTTATAGTCCTTTGTGAAAAAGAGAACTTTCATATATTTAATCTACACTGCTCCTCTACTAATGTAACTTCATGTCCTCTAGTACTATCTTTCTTAACTTAATTTTTTTTAAATTAATATTTTCATAACCAATCAATATTTTAAACACTTCTATCTGATCTCCTCTCAATTGTCTGGTCTCTAGTGTTGGTAAACCACATTCTCTTAGGCGTATTTCGTAACTACGATCCCTCAGTTTTTGTATGATTTTAGTCGCTCTTCTCTGTACTTTTTCTAGCACATCTATGGCTTTTTTGCGATATGGCCTCCACGCTTGTACACAATATTCTAAATGAGGCCTAATTGTATAGCGGTATTAATAGTTATTTTCCTTATACGCTATATTTCGCCTAATTATTCTAACAATTTGATTTCCCTTTGAAGCTACAATTCCGCACTGCTCTGAAACCTTCATATCAGCACTAATTGTTAACACTAAGTCCTTTACTTTTACATTGGTTCTTAGTACCCCCCATTGTATATTGTACATCTTCGTTCCCATGTCCTGTGTGGAGGCATTTTCATTTCCCAAAATTGAACATTTGCCACTTTTCAGACCAGTTGATCAACATGTCAAGATCACCTTGTAAATGATATCTATATCCGTCACTTTCAATCCTTCTAAACACTCTTTGTATCATCCGCAAATGTCAACACTCTTCTTGTTACATCATCGCCCAAATCGTTGATATATATAGGTCCCAGTACTGATCCCTGTGGTACCCCACTAAAAACCGATTTCCAGTTTGACGCCTCCCCACCAATTACTACCCGTTGTCTTCTGTCAATCAGCCATTTCTCTATCCAGTTAATTATACCATTTCGTATTCCATATGCCTTTAATTTAAACAGTATTCATTGATGGGGCATTTTGTCGAAAGCTTTTGGAAAATCTAAGTAGATGATATCTACTGGTGATCCCTCGTCTTAGTGATATCTTCAAAAAAAACATGCATGACCTCGTTTTTAGAAACCCCTGTTGAGATGGGTTTATCAAGTTATGTTTAAAAAGAAAATCCACCATGTGATCTTTAATTAGTCTTTCTAATAATTTGCAAAACGCGGATATTAAACTCACTGGTCTGTAGTTCTTGTTTCTCAAACCTTTATAAATAACGGTATAATATTTGTTGTTTTTTTCATTCTAAAGGAACCACTCCCTTTTCTAATAACAATTTGAAAACTGTTGCAAGCGGCATGATAATTTGTTCTACAATTTCCAATTGTACTTTGGGTGGAATCCCATCCACTTATTTTCTTAGCTACCATTTCTGGGGGTTTCAATTAACTGTCCTAAATAGTCTGATTCCGCCCCCTTGAACTTAGCCCTTGGTACTGGCAGTGACCTAATATATTCCCAGGTAAACACCGAACACAAATTCTCATTCGGGTCTTCTGCCATTAAGAATCTTTATATATTTCCAGCACTATCTTCTAGAGGACCGACCTCATCCTGAACTTTCTGTTTGCTATGAACATATGCATAAAAACTCTTGCTGTCATGTTTTATATCACAAGCAAATTTTTGTTCATAGCTTCTCTTTGAAGTTATAAGTTCAGTTGTAGCTTGGTTAAGTGCTTCTTTATAAATGTTGTAGCCTTCATCATTCCCAATACGTGTGTAGTTATGATTTTTTTGGTACCTTTTCCTTTGTTTTTTTCAAGGGAACAAATTTATCGACGATGCACTCAATGTCACTCTAAGATGTTCCAGCATTCTGTTGCTGTCTTATTCTTCAGTGTGTTATTCAAATCTTTTTTTAAATATTTCCTCATGTCCTTATATATCTTCCTTTGTGGAAATTTCTTCTGTACTGTTTTTACTATTCCTTTCTGATTTTACTTTGATGGTAAAAGGCCGGTGATCACTATTCCCCAGTGGCTCACATATCTTGACCTTGTCAACTAATTCATTCTGTGAGGACAAAACTATGTCTAACACATTCTCACTCAGGTTGATTCTAGCACATGTTGAGAAAGGAAACTATCGTGTACTAAAACTAAAAACTTGTGGTCCGAACTCCCCGAACCCTGTAGAGATTTCCATTGTATACGCCCATGGTTAAAATCCCCCATAATAATACAGTACCGTTTGCTCACTTCCCTAAGCGTTTTGTACTTTTTCATTCTCTTCTATGCTTATGTTTGGACTTCGATAAACTAACACCACCGTTAACGTTGGGTTTCCTGTAACTATGTTACACTTTCTCTTCACAATTTTATTCCATAAACCTGGATAGATTCTTTAATATATAAAATAACTCCACCTCCCCTTCTTCCTATTCTATATGTCCTGAACATTACATAGCCTGTCAGTCCCAATTCGGTATCTGATATGCCGGTTGTGGTGATTCGGTTATACATACAATTTGAGGGTCAATATCTTCTACCATAATGTTTAGTTCACTTCTTTTGTTTACTACAAAAGACGTGAACTGTTCTTTACTGATTTATTTCTGCTGTCTTTATCTATGCCTCCAGTTTCAGGCCTCTCTGTGAGTCCCCCCTGCGCATCTAGTTTAAATAAATGCAACCTGTCCCACTTTCAATAGATCGCAACAGGTTCTCTGAGAAAACCGCTGCCCCTTTCCACTTAGATGGAGGCTATCTCTCATGTACATATCTTCCTTCACAACAAATTATTCCCATAAATATATGAATCCCATCCCCTCTTCTTCACACATCTGCTCAACTAGTGCATTTTTCGCCATCCTCTTGCAGTTTTTGAATGTTGCCCCCTTCCTTCCATTACTGGCAAAATAAATTCCTGAGAGAATAATCTGTTCAACTCTTGTTTTCGTTAACTTCCTCACTGTCTGTTCTTCTCTAGTATCCCAGTTGTTCCCTCCCTGTCTGCATCATTTGTCCCTACGTATACTAGTATAGACCCTCCCTTGCCATGTCCCAATACCTTCTCTACCCTTTAAGTCACATGTTCTATCCTAGCCCCCAGTAAACCAACAATGACGTCCTCCCCCTTCGTTCAGTGTCTTATCTG
Source organism: Paraescarpia echinospica (assembly GCA_020002185.1). NCBI lineage: Eukaryota > Metazoa > Annelida > Polychaeta > Sabellida > Siboglinidae > Paraescarpia > Paraescarpia echinospica. The sequence goes on from CM034541.1 coordinate 15,705,031, forward strand.
TCTTTCTCAGAATAGAGTCGCCCATGAACACCCTCTCTTTTCTCATTGCTCCCTCAATCACTGTCTCATAGTAGCTCCTTCCTCTTCTCTCCTGTCACATTCTCTTCCGTTCCATTCTTTCCTGTCGCCTTTTCTCTTGTCAACTTACCTCCTGTCATCGTCCCTTTTATCAACTTCTCTTCTGTCACATTTATGTTCACTTCCTTTCGTCCTGTCAACCTTCCTCCCATCGCATTTTCTTCTCTCCTCTGCCGTCCCATCTTCCCACCTACCTCCTTCTCTACGGTCACTTTCTCCCCTGTCACCTTCACGCCTGTCACGTTTCCTGCCGTCAATTCTCCAATTTCTTCCCCTCCAATCACCTTCCCTCCTCGCAGTCTCCTTTCCTCAGTCTTCTTGCCACTACTCTACGTTCGCACTGGTTCATGGGTCAAATTGAAACTAAGTTATTACGATATTTGGTAGATACTTCTTTGTGTGTAGTCTATATACTCAAAATCACTTATTCTCATATATTCAATAATGACCTATCACCTATCAAGATTTTCCCGCCAATATTTTTAATGCATACACATTCGGTCATGCTCAAACAATCAGTTTAATACATGTTTCATTATATGTCGATGAGTTCAGTAAATGTACATTTAGTTTAACATAACAATCCAATAAACGCGAATGATCATCCCATAAGCATAAATAACGTATAAATACATTCTAACACAGGAATTACAATCAGCCTTTATGTAATTGCAATGTGCGCGGCTAATATGGTCTTTCTACAGTGCATTACGTATATATACGCGGAGAGAGAAATACAAACAGTGGACATGCGGTTGCGCAACGATAATTTTCGATACATCTGATTGGCTGTTGGGCAATAGACCACGACCATAATGATGACAGTGCCGCGAGGGCATCCGTCACACCGCGGCGACGGATACGGCATTAGCACCAAGCGCATCTTGTAGTCCCTGTTTACTGCTATAGGGCGTCGCTAACGAAGCTGATTTCGGAAGAACTCACGCTATGTCCGCTCCATCGCACCTAGAGGTGATATTATATATCTTAATGGGAGTCTCCCGACCTTATGTATGTATTACTTGCGTTATTCGTTGTATATGTATCGTATTTATAGGTCAAATAAATTTATTCTGAGTTCTGAGTTCTAGAGGCCCCGTTGCAACTCAGTTGACCAATTCGATAAGACCCCGATGACATTACTTACCGACACGGTAATCGAATTAGACTCTACTTGCGACATTGCTAGAACGTACGACGTCAGCCTTTTGTTTTGAATCGCTTCTACACGGTCATTGGTATATTTGTTAAAATAATACGTTCACATTATAAACAGCCACATCCGAATAAATATATTACGATATCCCCGAATTGTGCCCCTGTGATAATCCATAACAGGTTGTGTGCACGTCGCCATATTGTCTCATCAACTATCGAGTGGTATTACAGAAAACAACAGAAACATAAAATAATTATCATATTTGATCTAGCGATTAAATACCTCCAGTTGTGTTGGACAGCGTTACTCACGCGTAAGTGTAAATAATGTATCTACAAAAATTAATATAATTGTGTTAGAAACATGAATTTCCATGATTATGTATGCATTTATGTAAAAATCATGTGACGCTGTTCAAACATTTTATCAAACATCTTGTTTTTTATTTTTGCCATGTTCAAATGTGGGGAAAAAACGCAGGATGGTTGGTTGTGAGATATTCACATTCACGTAAATTAGGATTCGAAATAAAACACTGTACATGATATGAGAGAACTAAATGACACATTCTCTAAATGTGTCCTCACTCCAAGGCAAGTACATATAGGGGACATCGTGCAAGACGGACCGGTGCACTTATCAAGAATACGAGTCCAATTGCGACATAGGTGCGCATAGTGAAAGTGAGAGGCAATGGCGGAATTTCATCAATCACATAATTGTGCTTGCATGGCGTTTTTGGACGATACCCTATAACATAACCAAATTAGTCGCCATAACGTTGACACACGGTGTCTGTATCTACGCATGGGGCTGGCATGCCCTCTGTACCCGCAAAGACCGCTCCAGTGTTCACCATTGTTTGCTATCACGTCTCAGTGATCAGAACGTGTATTGTGAATGAGATTTCATCGCCGAAGGCGTGAATATTGCATTTGCGGTAACCCGACAACTTAAGGCGTCGTAACGTCACACACGTGTCAGCAATAATTATGGATTTCTAGTCACACGTTCCGGCGTTAATGGAGAAATGTCGAGGCGCTTGCCAATTCAATTATTCACTGTTGGAGTTGTTTCTTTCAAATACTTCAAAACCTATATGAACGGTTACAGGTGGAAGAAAGGGAAATCCGCTATCTTAACTAGCAGCAGCTAGTTTGTCACAGAACGCACACGGTTGTATTGAATTTACATTTGCAAATACGTTTAAAAATAAGCGCTGGTATAAAGCTTTGGGGTGTTTTGTACATGGTACATTATATAATATGCATACTGTATGACGAACGTGTGTCGTTGCCCAACATGTCACTTAAGTTAGGAGGAGGCACGTGTGAAATGGTTCAGAATGGAGCGCGTGCATTGCAGATGCGGAATGAATCAGTGCAGGATATGACGTTCAAAACTCAACAGTGGTATCTTAGCCTAGGTACAAAACTGTCCAGAGTATGGCCAGGTTAAAAACGTTTAATAATTACAGCGCCCAAGCTCAATACGGATTATCTTTATTTTAAAATCATGATCGCTTTATCATTTAGTTACAATATTACCATATCATTTAAAAACTTTGATTAACCAAAGGTGCTTAAATCAGGCCTGGTTTAAAATGATTAATACCTATCTGAATATCCACCTGGGAACATGTTTCGAAAACTGGTGTTTTGAAAAGGAGAATGTTCTGAACGTCCTACACTGGTTGCGTAATACATTATTTAGTGTGTGTAAGATGTTGGTAAATGGTACTTCCGGAATGGAACTATGGGAGTGCAGTTCGTACCTCCTCCAACTGGCTGATGTAGCGGACAAGACGGGACAGACGCAGGAGCCGCAGTAGACTGAGCAACTTGACGAGACGGAAAATTCGCAAGGCACGTCCTGCAACCCGCAAAGACAAAGAATAGAAAATTAATAAAATATTCATACAAACCATGCATGTTACCCTTTAACCACCGCGTGCGTCACTGTTAAATACATTCGTTCTAAACATGTTAAAATCCAATCAGTGTATGCAGCTATTCGTGGACACACCGGTGGACGATAATGGACTCACGAGAACATCCGTCACTAACGTGAATCCGTTGTTCAGTTTAAGGAACTTTTTTAAAATGGTAAAAGCCGCTGGCATGTCGCCAAGGACAATAGTTCCATGATACTGTCACACCGACGGTGTTGTCAGCTTACAAGATCATTGTTAACGAGCAACATTGGTTTTAATGAGCAAATCGGGCTTATGTCTTATGTGCTCATAAAAACTCTATCCAGCAGTGAAGGAACGCGTGATATACTGTGGTTCCGTACGGGAAGCGAATATCGACAAAAATGTCGGAACGATGAAATATGGAGTTTGTTACTACAGGCTAGTGGTTGATTGTCACTCTCCTTAACAACATCCGTGTTTCACGTCCCGAACAAAGAAAATAAACTAATGACAACGAGCCTTCAAACGATGGCGCTAGCGTTTTTTACACTGAAAATTGAAAATCGTAATTGATAATCCCAAACTTCTCAGTTCTCATACAATACAGATATTTACAAAAAAAACATCTTAAGATGTGGTTCAAACGTCTCAGAACATAGAGAGCATTAAAAGTTTAACGCATTAAATGGTCAACTCAGTATATCATATAATGAAGATCATTGCAACTTGAGCGTCTTGCATCTCCTTACAACCAAGCACACGCACACACGCACACACGCACACACGCACACACGCACACACGCACACACGCACACTCGCACACACGCACACATCAATCAGGTTCACCTTCTTTGATGACCCAAATACGTGAAACTACACGGATCGCAGCCAATGGAATGCCCATTTATCTTCAATCGGATCGGCAGAACGGATGCTCTAATGATGTGGATTCTCTTGTCAAACATTCTGGCAGATGCGACCTAACTGTGACACGACGTTAATCACGAAAAAAACTTCCTTTCGTTGAATAAGTGTTGCTTTATCAGATCAATGGTTCTCTTCTTCGTTTTGTTTAATATCCGGGTTTATTGTCGTCTCTGCAGACATTCGTTTTGTCCTGGATCTCTAATGGCGGTTCTGTTTCTCTCCTCGTTTACTCGTTTCCTTTCCGTCCGGCATTTCTGTATCCACAAAGACGCCTGTAGTCTAGTTCTCATAATGATTGCATCAATATATTGATTAACGAATTTAAAGTTGTTTTGCTGATAATTGACTTTCTTTCTTTCTCATTTGTTTTCTTGCACAATTTCTTTAGTACAACCTATTAATTGGTGCTGCTATTTAATTTATGCTGAGGTTCTACGCCTGTAAGCCAAGGTATCTTTGACCATGTCATACTGAAAGATAGTACATATGCTGCGGTCAAATACAAAAACTGTTTTACAACATTTCTTGGTATAGTATCAAAATAGTTCTGGCAATCAGCGTCCGGGGCCATGTCAGTCACCATTTTAATATCATCATCATCATCATTAGATGGACATTGGTGCGGTCTGTTGTATTTGAGACTTTGTGGGGATTACGCGTAGGAAGGAAGGAAGGAAGGAAGGAAGGGAGGAAGGAAGGAAGGAACATCTTTATTCGACAGATATAATACAAATAAGTACAAAACATGTAAGAATATTTTCATTAAAAAACTGTCGGGAGATTCTCACTAAGGCTTCCAAATGTGCCGCTGAACATGAGAGCCACCCACTGGTAATTTTAACTAAAACATTTCTCCTACTCCCATTGTGGTGTACAACCATATATTAAGTTAAATCTACAAGCTGCTTTAATATATAACAAATAGTATCTGATGTATGTTGGTAGGCTAACTGCGTATGTAGTAGTTTTTGTCCGTGCAACTTTCTTTGTAAAATGTCAATAAGTACTTTCTAGTGTATTTAGAGAAGCTGCAGAAACTGAATGGGATAATAATTTGATGATTTTGTGTTGTAGGATAATCATGACGAGTATCATTTTGTAAAAATAGCGATTTAAAAAATATAGGAACGCGTCTATGTACCAATTTATGAAAGAAAGTTAAACATTGACAAGTAAAGATGTCTTCCAGTTTTAGTAGATTTAGGGATTTCATAATAGGTTCGGTGTGTGAGCTATAAATAATTTATGACATATTTCCGTGATATTAATGATTGTATTAATTTGTACTTCTGTCCAGGTCAGAAATCAAGGATTTTCGATAAATGTAATATATTTTTGTGCTTTGAGGTTTTTTGTTTCTGACGAGTTTTACTCAACTATTGTGGCTGCAAAATTCGGTCGTGTATTCGTAAATCTGTCGAGAACACCGGTCTCTTGTACGTCTTTGGAATGTAGCGATTGTGTAGTAGAGTTATGAACAAATTATAATATCGCTCAGCCCGGTTAGAAGTGAAGTTATCATGAAGCAAGCACACACACACGCGCGCGCGCGTGCAAGCACGTACGCATGCACGCGCGCAAAAGGACACAGATGCATTAGGATGTATACTGCGTTGAACAGTTAGATATACATTCAATAACAACAATAAAAGCCACCAGGTATAGCGTCTTCCAGCCTCCATCAATTCGGTGGCTTCAACTGAAAATATATTTAAAAGACTCGGTTATAACTTCCACACTGTGCAGCTAGCGTGTGCGACGCCTTGAAGCCCCACACCCACGAGATTAGTTGTTATAACTGCTTTAGTATACCCTGGTTTAAACCTGTTTTATTACTAGGGGCAGTTCACGGCTAAACGATACACTCAACTCCAGTCCGTTGAAGGCAAGACGAAAAACGTGGATGAGGAGGAGGGGAAGAAGACGAATACGAGAAGGCTATGACGAATTAGAAGAAGAAGAAAAAGATGACTAAGGAGAAACAAAAGAAGTAGAAGAAGGCAAAGAGGAAATAGAAGACGACTAAGAAGAAGAAAAAAACTAAGCAAAAAGACACAGACGGGGAAGAACAAGAAGGCGAATATTAAAAGAAGACAAATATATGCAAGAAGACGAAAAAAGATGTCGAAGACGACGAAGAAGCCTTGACTCACCGGCATGCAGCAGTTGTGTAACGTTCGCGGCAGGAGCGAACAAGAGGATGATATAGTCGAGCGGCACGGAGCTGATGAGATCGAGGAAGAACCATGACTTGAAGTAGCGTTTCGCGATCTCCCGTGGCTCGAGGATTATCTCGTCAGCAAAGTTGTCCGCTATGATGCCTATTTCGTCGAAAGGTTCACAACAAACATCGTTATAATGATCGGTTCGTGTAAATCCCCTACACTGAATGGGCCAAATCATTTTCCAGTTAAAACATACCATATCAAATATCAATAAAAAAAATTACTAAAATCGACATTACGAAAATATATTTTTAAGAAGTCGTATATGCAGTAACTGTTGTGTCAATGTTAGGGACTATGATCTGTATTGCCGCAATTGTTTGTCATGCGGGTTTTAACGGGTGAATTGTTCTGCTGTATTGAACGCGCGTGTAATAAAACGCTAGAAAATCACAGGGTATCACGCTTACTTAGCACGCACAACAATATTGACAACAGTACGGTTGAGCCGACGTCTTTGAAGAGCGAATTGTTGCCTTAATTTAACACTAGCGGTGTAGAGTTACCACACCGCCTGGAGCAGTGGCACGCGAGAGCGGGAAATGACTTCGCCGATAGCGTAAACTAACCGTGCAACTCGTCACATTACAAGCGTCAACTGTTTAGCGCGCGACATGTTAACTCGGTGAAACATGTCGTTGGTACCGCCACTTCCGAGAGTGCACACATTGCGTGATGATGTCACGCAACGAAACACCCGCTACAATGCACGCGTTTGCTTTACTCGTGAGCACATTATGTACATATGTAATCCATCTGATGGTCGCCGCTTGCGTGATGTACAAGTGACAATAGAAAAGACAGGTACTGTTGGCTACTGTGGAGCGCAGTAGCGCAGCGGTAATAGCTCCGGATTCTCGACTGAGAGAACGCGGGTTCGAATCCTGTGCGACGCTGTCGAACCTTGGGCAAGTTCGTTTACTCTACATTGCTTCAGTTCACTCAGCTGTATGAATGAGTACCTGGCTATAGACAGTGGTGGATATTTGTGTACGAATAGTCTTCGCGCATTAATTGCAGCGTGGTTGAATGCTTCCCAGAGAAGTCGAGATGGTGTTCGATTGAACAGGTCTTCCACAGAGCGCTTTGAGCAGTCTTGAGGAATGGATACTGTGCTATATAAGAACTTACCTTTACTTTTACTGGGTAATTTGTCGCGATTATCATGTAAATGTTGCTAACTACCCACCTTGTGCACACCTTTCCCAATGTAATTTATTTGTTGAGTTTCTTACACTTACAGTAAATACTCTATAAAAACACTTTGATAATGTTTTGATATTAAATTAAATTTGACTCCAAAACATAACGTCAACACGCATGCTGCCAGTTAGCAATTCGTAAGACGCCATAACAAAACTTTGATGAAGCTGAAACAGAAATCATGTATGTAATTTTTGATGTTTGATTTCTCCATATTACCGAATTTTTACCGAGAGTCCATATTTTCTACGTGAAAAAACAAATATGAGTATTTTATTGGGATAAATAATGACAATAAATTTTATATTTTAGAAGGTCCCGACCCTCAGCTTCCGATGGGGACCCCCGGGATTCCGGTCTACCGCGGACGGCTTCCTTCAGTCCAACTGATATTAGCGAAAGACCACGTATCTTCCTCACGACAGATAACAACCGTCGTTATACGCTGAAGAACGCCCCGTGGAGATGGCCTAGTCGTAAGAATAGATAACACGGGCTGCACTTCCTATTCATTCATTTAGAGAACTGCTGACAGTTAGGCTGTTATCTGCCTGTGGGTTTCGTACATCGACTTGTACGATGTATCACAGGGTCATCCACCGACCTAGAGACGCCGCCTTCTCTTGGCAGAATTACACGGTGTTGTCTTGGGCCGTCCACTGCGCGAGAGACGAAGCTACCGGGGGCTCATTCCGGAGTTCGCGTCGATTCTCTAATTTGTTGGAGGCAAATGTGCTCTCATGGTGACCACGGATGTATTTAAAAACTCATATATATACTTCGTCATTTCGAATTATGTCGTAACACGCATCCAACAAAAGGCGAGGAAAAGGTCGATGTGTCAACGAATATGCGTGCACAACTTACTAAATCCAGCGGGTCAAATTACGCGAATATAGGTTGACCCAGGTGGTAATTAATTAAACTAACTAACAGCATTATTTTCCACGTTAGCATAGTAGTATGCTTATATACTGGACGGAGCAAACGTGTTGGATCACGGAGAATTGAATGTCACTTTTTATCGGTGTGCCTTTGCTGTGTGCACAAGGTTGCAACATACGAGCAAGCCGACTCCAAAATTACGATTTTTCAATTCATCTCGATCTAACGACTACCAATACGCTTCACACATGGTGACACGCCACTCAGATATCCATCAGCAAATGTTTCCCGCCAATTACATCACGTGACACACGTATCCAATAAGACGCGATGGTGTACGCTGGCCGTTCTTGCACTGAGTGTCGTCTGCTTCCTGTCGAGGAATCACCAAAGGCGTTTATTGGCTAGCGTTATGAAATTATTACGCTTGCTGTGAACGGATTGTCAGACGGCGCAACATAATCCGTTTACCTGTTGCTAAAGACAGTTTTACACGAGAGATTAATATCGTGGAACACGTAGGATGAGACAAAGGTGAACGTTTATGCAGAAAATCTAATCTGAGTTTTAGCAATCGGCCTTGTTCCGTTTAATCAACTTTGTCTGCTGGGATAGACTAATCTGAACGCATGCCTTCAAGAATGTCCGGAATCCAAGATAGCAAAAGGATTACAGCAGTGTCGCAACTAGAATCTGCGCACACCAGTGTATATATGATGTGATGAAGACATAATGCTGGTGCATACCTACGGATGAACATCTTAATTGATTTGTATGTAATTGTGGCTCTTAAGATCTGCAACGTTTGATCAGATTAACCAAACCTTGTATACATATCGCCTCTGCTCTTCATTTGTATAAATGCATTGCATATCTTATCTTGCCGTCAAGCGGACGTTGGGTTAACCTGTCCCGTTGGTAGCAGTATGATCACCAGGCCGGTAGCGCGGGTAATTGTGTAATTATGGTGAGTGAGTTTTTAGAGACAATAAAGTGGAGTAGATATGTTATCCATGGATATTTGTCCCATTGTTTACTGATTTACACCCAATTTAAGTATAAAAGCCAACACACAATGATATCATGTTAATATAATTGAATTGAATAACTTCGCCGGGCGTGCAATTTTGAATAACAATATTATATACGTGCGAATCGAAGAGCGAAGAGTCGAGGGTGAGTATGGGAGCGGGTCTCCCCTTCCCACTAGTTGGATTTTTGTTATGTGCAATAATAATACCTAGCATATTCTGCATATGAGTATTATTTAACTAGTTAAGTATTCTACGAAAATATGTTGTTTAAAGTTGAATCCTCGGCTCGTTTGCCCTTCGCGAAATCGGTTGTTTTATGCCCAGATGTGTTGTGTGTTAACAGCTTAAATAATGTGCGGAGTTTTTAGTATAAACAAATGCAAAAGACAAATCAGACAAATGCTCAGCCACGGGGCTCCATCAAACGTAAGACCGAGCATGTTCGTTACGCGACCACATAGAAAGCGACACTGACCCGTTCTGAAGTTGATGATTATGTCGAGGATAAATACGGTGTCTGAGACGCTGTTGAAGATGATCCACCTGAGGCTGAGATCGTCATTGAAGAAGGAGATTGCGACAGGAAGAATGATGAGGTTAGCTATGAGCAAGATGAGCATGAATAGATCCCAGTAGAACCTGAAAGCAAATACAAAGCAATGTGAGCGACATTCTTTCACGGAAGCATTCAGCCATGCTGCAGTTATCTCGCGAAAACTATTCGTTCAGATATATTCACCATTTTCTATTGATTGTGAGGTACTCGTTTATATATAGCTAAGTGAACTGAAGCAACGTGGAGTGGACACTCCAATTTAGGATTATTTCTTAAATATGTCCTGTAACACGAGTAGCGCTGTAACAATTTAGCATGGAAAACAAATGGATTGCTTAATAATTATTTGACCTCTGTGCATCTTAAAGTTCATTCCGATGTAGTTTCATCATAATGTATTAAAGCATAAATACTGCTATCCGTCTATACCATTTAAAAATAGTTTTATGTAAAAACGTGATACAATTGTCAAAAAAACGATTAATATAACATTGTAAGTAGTTTTATTTCAATGTTACTCCCTTCAAACGTGTCTTCAACACGTTTTATACTTGATATAAACATATAAAATGTTTGTCTGATTTATTTTGAATTTGATTTGATTTTGGGTAAGTTCGTTCGTATCTGCTTAATTCACTCAGCCCTGTATAAACGTAGCCACTTCTCGACGCAGGTAGTTTAACCGGCAACATACTGACATCGAATCTTCGGGTGACGTAATTTCCTATTTGCTTGTGCCCGTGGATCCGTGAATCGAAGTGCCCGTTGTCGGGATGTCGAAGGCGCTGGTAACGGATTGTGGAATCGATTTGATTATGCGACTGAATACTGTGTGCACATTGACTGAACGACCGAATACGTTCCAGAGTAATCGTGTCTGCGTTCCAAAACGTAGGTTCGCTCTGGGGTCGACATAGGCAGATCCTGGATTTGGGATGTATCTGTCGACAGGTAGGCCAAGTTAACTTCGGCGGCGCTCACCAAAATACGCCATTGAATAACATTAAAATTAACCATCGGTTAATTTTACGGGACAGTGCGTCGGAAGAATCCCGCCTAAATTCAAATCTGCTTAAGTGTGCATTGCCAATGTTCTGAGAGTTCTGCGAAGCCGTAGAGATGGTTTGACATCAGATCCATTGGTCGCTCATTGCTTAAAGGTTCTTTGAGGTTGGTGTTCTGTTCCTTCAGGTGACTGCTGATATTGTTGATCCATCGCAACCCGCCCCATCATCGCAGTCTATTTAAAGTCATCTTCATTCGCAGTATCACATTAGTGTGTGCATGCGTGTGTACGTGCGCGCGTGCGCGCGTGTGTACGTGTGTGTCCGCAGCAGCCTTCTTTATCCATCTTTCATTCTCCCCCGAACTTCTCATCGTGTGTTATAACATCAACATTATATATTGATTTAACAAGATTTAACAAGATTGCCATCCAGAAAATTACCTCTAGATGGCAGGTGGACAAGTTTTGGCTTATCGAGAGTCCAACACTTTTTATCTACGTGTATCCCGCCCTTTCTAAGGTATGTGTCGATTTTATTTTTAAACATATTCACGCTACTAGCACCAACACAATCAGGAGATAATCTGTTCCATTAATTTACTGTCGTTTGTGTGAATGAGAACTTTCTTAAATTTAATCTACTTTGCTCCTTTACTAATGCAACTTCATGTCCTCTAGTCCTCCTATCTTTTTAACTATAAAAAAAAATGTTATTATGTTTCGCCTAATTAACCCAAGGATTTGATTTCCCTTTGAAGCTGCAATACCGCACTGCTCTGAAACCTTCATATCAGCACTAATGGTTAACCCTAAGTCCTTTTCTTTTACAGTAGTACTTAGTACAGAACCTCCTATTGCACATTAAACGTATTGAATCTAAGCGATGCCGCTATACTAATGAAGTTTACGCGCCATTCACAAAAACCCGTCAGTACAAATTGCGCCAGTGACATATAGATGCTGTGAGTAAAGTGCGTTTCATTTAGCGAGCTGTAGATTGATGAAACTCTCTAAATTGTTCTTGGCTGTAGTTGCGATCAGATCAGGCTGTTATAAAGATCGATATCGCCTCACTGAAATGAGTCCGTCTAGAGGGTGATGTGACCACTGTCCGCTACGACCCAGTTCGACTTAGAGACTCATGATGCGTTCCAATGGGCTCGTTTATATCGTAAACACGACTTGGCGAACTGGAAAGTTCACGAGCTCCCCCAGTTTACCACTTGTAAATTTATGCAACCGGGTCAAGTAGGGGTTACGAAGTCATGTTCAAGGGTATGCATGAGGTGATTGGAACGCAGCATAACACCGACTTGTGGTTGTCGAGTATAACTTGTTACGCATGCGTACATCTGTCTTCCGACTAGTCCAAGTCGACCGAACATTGGTCCAAGCTTATTGTTTACCAACACCGGTAAGCGGTAAGCGTAACATGACATATACATCAACGAAGCAAGAATTCTATATCATTAAACAAAAACAATAAAGATATGAAAAGAAGAAGAAGATGAGGCAAATGCATTGATTAGCGTCATTAGTTTTCTTTGGCGTTATGTTGTCTGGCATGTTGGCCAGACGTCGGCCAGAGCTTTCACCCCCTGCAGCCGATGGAAACGTTGGTTGGTCGGCGTTACGTAAGACTAACCAAACCAGGTCAGACAGGATGCATTCGTCCAAAGCTATCGCTGATCGGCTTAGTTGGTAAGTTGAATTAGAACTAGGTGCAGTATCCGCTATGGACGATGAAGGTCTAGTCACCGTCACGGATGACATAGGTCTGCCCTCCGTTACGGATGTCGTATACCAAGTCTCCGTTATGAACATCGTAGGTCTACGTTATGTCACGGACGACGAAGGTTTGGTCTCCGTCATGGACGAAAAGGGTAATAGTCTCTGTTATGGATGAGATAGGTGTAGTCTCAGACATGGATGACGTACGTCTAGTCTCTGTCTTGGACGACGTACGTCAAGTAATGAGTGAACTTCAGACGTATGTTCGCGTGTGTGTTTGTGTAAGTGCGTGTGTATATGTGTGTGTGTGCATGCGTGCGCGTGTGCGTGCGTGCGTGTGTGCACGTGTGTGTGTGTGTTTGTTTCTTTGTTTATGTGAGTGCGTGTGTGTGTGTGTTTGTTTCTTTGTTTATGTGAGTGCGTGTGTTTATGTGTATGTGTGCATGCGTGCGCGTGTGCGTGCGTGCGTGCGTGCGTGTGTGCACGTGTGTGTGTGTTTGTTTCTTTGTTTATGTGAGTGCGTGTGTATATGTGTATGTGTGCATGCGTGCGCGTGTGCGTGCGTGCGTGCGTGTGTGCACGTGTGTGTGTGTGTTTGTTTCTTTGTTTATGTGAGTGCGTGTGTGTATGTGTTTGTGTGTTCGTATTCGTGTGTGCGTGTATGTATACGTATGCGCGTATGTGTATGTGTGTGCGTGCATGCGCGTCAACATTCTTGCCTGATGCAGTGGTTGCATGAAGGAAACTCCACACAACAAGGCTAAATGCAAAACTAATTTACTCGTTCGGTTCAGATCAATACACAGCTCGCTGCCGATTGATCTTCGTTCTCGTGTTCGCGGCCCAAGTGATGGACAGATTAAACGATGTTTCTACGAAGTCAAGATGCCTTCTAATCAATGTGTATTGTACCGGGAAACTGCAGAGAAATTAATATTGTTGCGACTGACTTTAAACTGGCTTCTGCTTAAAAACACATTAAACACCATAAGGCCAACGTATGTGTTGAGACACCAATAGGCATCAACTTTTGTTCTTTTAAACATCTCTTACGTTGCACCATAGCACTTGAAAGACTCAACATACCACATCAATCATGAAAATGTTGCCGTTTGATTGCACCGTTGTATCACAAGAAGGACAATATCACCTAATTCGGTAAACGCAATCTTCGCCCAAATCCTAACGCTAACATCGTATACATGCGAAATGTTAGTACTGAGAATAGAATAAGAATACAATAAAGAACAAATGTATTATTATTTGCAACTTTTCAGTTGGATTGTACATACATTCACCATAAAATCCCCAAATCCAAATCCTGAAGCGAACTCAAGCTGTGGAATTGTGTCGTAGCTTCCGATTTGCTTCTGCGTGAATTGTTGTCCCTCCTCGTGCCTCCCACGCTTCACGGACCGGGTGTTGACCACGACAGATTATCGATTCTGTTGTTTTGAGCAATGCGGTTAATCTACGCTAACATGTGCCATGTATACTGTGTGGTAGAATGAGTGCATTATGGCCATCACTGTCCATCCTTGGTAGGGAAACCATTCGCCAGATGTGACTTAAAGAAGCGTTTAAAGAAATACGCACACGTACACACGTGCACGAACGGACGCACACGCATGTCCCTCATGCATATATGGACACGCACACTAACACACATACTCACGCTCGCGCGCGCAAACACCCACCCCCCTCTATCTCTCTCTCTCTCTCTCTCTCTCTCTCTCTCTCTCTCTCTCTCTCTCTCTCTCTCTCTCTCTCTCTCTCTCTCTCTCTCTCTCTCTCTCTCTCTCTCTCTCTCTCTCTCTCTCTCTCTCTCTCTCTCTCTCTCTCTATCTCTATCTCTCTCTAGACAGACAATTGTTATTATGACAGTTTATGAACGTTTTTACGATACAACAGTTTCGACACAGTTTCATAAAAAAACGTATCCTATGACTTGTATAACAACTCAATCACCCCGGGTTCCATAACTGATCGACCTTATAAAAAAAAAAAAAAATACGGTGGTTTGGAGAGAGGAAAAGAAGAAGAAGAAGAAGCTGTGACAGTGAGAGCGAGAGCGAACAGCGCGAGTAGAAAGTGAGGAGAGAGCGAGAGTGAGAGGAGGGTGGGAGAGAGCCCGAGGCAGAGAGAGAGAGGGAGAGAGAGGAGAGAGAGAGGAGAGAGAGGCGAGAGAGAGAGGAGAGGAAAGAGAGAGAGAGAGAGAGAGAGAGAGAGAGAGAGAGAGAGAGAGAGAGAGAGAGAGAGAGAGAGAGCGTGGAATATAATATTGATAAACAGACAACACAAAACCTTTGAATTTATTTACACAGAACTAAACTCACCACAGTTTCGCGATTCGTTGGCATTGCAAAAGGGCGGTTGCTACTGCCAACATCCCATCACCTCCAATTTTACATGACGTTAAGCTGAAACACAATACGACAGACGTACTGGTAAATACATCATACATCTGACATTGTAGTGAGTTAGCGCACAAACAATCGTTTTCACAACTCATATGTAAATCTCTAGAATGTAAATTACTGTTAGAATGCCACGTGAAATACGACAGATCGCTAAAAGTAACAGATGGTATGTCTACATATATATATATATATATATATATATATATATGTATATATATATATACATATATACACGTCGCCCCTCCTACGACTATCGGCCGCCTTCGCGTCAATGTCGATTATATTTAATACGAGTCACATCGAGCCGACGAACTCCAACGGTATTCTCAACCGCTCTAAACAATGTGCGAACGCCTTCCACCCTACAGACGAACTTGACTTCCTTTTTCTAAGGATGTCTTTCACGAGGACCGCCATGATTTCTGCGATAGCCTCTCCTTTGTACTCGCACTTGACTCGCTATTGCCACCACGTTGACTGGTCTGCTTGCTGGTTTTTTCGAAATGAGTTGCGCTTTTCTTTTCAGACGTTTAGTTGTGCTTTCCACGCTGTCAGCCTGTACACCACCTACCGCTAGTGGCGGCTCTTTTGATGTTGTAACTCCTCACGAGTCTAAGGGCCATTTAGTACGAGCTCGGTTGTATGATTTATTTCTTAGCTGACTAGCCATGCTCTCCCCCAACGAAATTCTATTTGTAGAGCAGTAACGAAAGGTAAACTTATGTTGGAAGAAAAGACATTTATAGGAACAGGCAATATTTCCAACGTGTCATCTCACTTTAAACAAGAGCCGGGAAGTTATGAAATTCATGTGATTTCATTGAATTTCTTTGTATTTACTTATCTAACCAAAATATTGTAATAGGAAGCGACTGTATGTGTGTTGAATCCCTTCCGGTAATACAACCAACGTCGCCGTCATGACAGTCCTGTATGCGGACATTGAGAAAAAGAGACACTTATCGAAAATCAAAGAGTACACTTTGACATCTCGGCACGGAGAAAATTGAAACATTTAAAACTGTATCTATCACAACAATACGCGGACAGAAATACACTTTGATAAAACAGCTTGTTTGACAGCACCATCTTCACCCGATCATTCTAGTGTGTCGTTGTGCTCGAACATTCGGTTTATGTCGTTGTCCACGCCGTGCATAAGATGGTCTATTGTATTCGACGGTGGCAGTACGAGACACTCAAACAAAAACCAATATCTTCACGCGTTATTTTCAGCCTGAAGACAAAGACGGCAGAAGACAAACGCCGTGAATGAAACGAACAAGGGCGCTAGGATGCCGGCTGCTTCTACGATTTTCTTTTCTTCTCTATGTCCACTTTCATAGTTGTCAATGTACGCAATGTACGTATATGCATATAGTTGTCAATGTACGCAATGTACGTATATGCATGCGCATCTTCGATTTCTTCTGAGGTTTCAGCGTCTACTTTCCTTTTTAAACAAAGTACGCACAATGACACGGACTACACATGAATTCGGCGTTGTCTTTGGTGAGGACGACGTTCTTTGATTGTATGTTCTTGTTTCTAATCCAATGGAAACTCCTGTCACGTCTTTTCATTGATGCGTTCAACATGTATATAAACCGTACGTTGTCGATGTCGCGTCGGGCGACAATGGACCGGCGACAATGCACATAACAGGATGCTCCAACAACTTGTCCAAGTCGACCAATGAAACGCATGTCGCTAGTATCCTCCTTGATCCAACCACCGTCATAATTTATTTGCCACATCAACCGTACGTTGTCGATGTCGCGTCGGGCGACAATGGACCGGCGACAATGCACATAACAGGATGCTCCAACAACTTGTCCAAGTCGACCAATGAAACGCATGTCGCTAGTATCCTCCTTGATCCAACCACCGTCATAATTTATTTGCCACATCAACCGTACGTTGTCGATGTCGCGTCGGGCGACAATGGACCGGCGACAATGCACATAACAGGATGCTCCAACAACTTGTC
The DNA here is from genome assembly GCA_020002185.1 of Paraescarpia echinospica. Classification (NCBI taxonomy): domain Eukaryota; kingdom Metazoa; phylum Annelida; class Polychaeta; order Sabellida; family Siboglinidae; genus Paraescarpia; species Paraescarpia echinospica. The sequence goes on from CM034541.1 coordinate 15,722,160, forward strand.
CAAGTCGACCAATGAAACGCATGTCGCTAGTATCCTCCTTGATCCAACCACCGTCATAATTTATTTGCCACATCAACCGTACGTTGTCGATGTCGCGTCGGGCGACAATGGACCGGCGACAATGCACATAACAGGATGCTCCAACAACTTGTCCAAGTCGACCAATGAAACGCATGTCGCTAGTATCTTCCTTTATCCAACCACCGTCATAATTTATTTTCCACATCAACCCCGCATGCCAATCACTTAATGTATCATTTCCCCCCACTATCGCTTTTGTTATGATTGTTATGTATTAACTGGCTGAGTTACCCGGCGTTGCCAGGGGAAAAAGGCTGTCAGATAGGTCCTCAAATCGATTTTTTCATCTTTTGGCGACATAGTACTCACCTCAGACTTTCCAAGGAAATCATCTTTTGTAGGCAGCTGGCGACATTTTTACTGGCCTCGGGATCACTGACATCGTTACCATTCAACCTGTATATTATATTGATTGTTTAACATTGGAAGTTTAATTAATGCGAACTGGTGTAAGACACACAAGATTACTGCACGTCATAACATATTACTAAAATATAACCTGATGACTTACATCTTTATAACATCAATAACAAATATCCCTCGCAATAATATTAAAACAAACTAATCGGTAAAAACATACTATTACAAAACATTTTAACAAAGTATGTCCATGTCATACAACAAACGTGAACATGATTAGGCATCTCACACTCACCAAAGTTGCTTCACTTGTGGACAGTTGCAAAGAGCGGTGGCTACGGCCACCATCCCATCAGTTCCAATTTTACACTCACGTAAGCTGGAACAGACCGAAACACTAATAAATGTATCAGAACATACGGACAAACCAAACAATATTTCAGAACACAGAGGAATTACGGCACGTAGCACAATCTAACGCGATAAAAAGCACCATACAACAACACAGAGGCCCACACCCGCATGCTCTGCATAACGACCATGTCTGCGAACCTCGTACAATCAAACCAGCCCGCCACGAAAACTGCAGAACTCGACGAGGACATTGAGAAGGACTTAAACAACCTCCGAAGCAGGCATCCAACTGCATATAATACGCGCACCCGACCAGTCTGAGAGTTGACCCCAAAACGAATGTGAGCTTCCTAAGAGGTGGACTCCTGCAAAAGTCACCTACATTGGAGCCAAAACCTTTATTAGCTACATTTGTCCACATTTTTATACCCTTCACGGTGAGTGACAACAGTCTGAGGTTGGTATTTTAACATAGAACAGTTTGCTTTGTTTGGTATCATGCATGTGTATAGTTGCGGTTGGTTCAAAGAATAACTTGAACACGACCATTTAAAAAGGAAAAAATACACATGTATGATCATGTATGATCATGGTAATTAAGGTTATATATAATCCGTCTAGCTTTTATTGTGTAATAGAGACAGTTTTCTGAGTCTAGATTGACGATTTTAAGTATATCACTGTTGATCTTCGTTGACTTTAAGATATCTGCCATTTTGAAAGACGGCGCCCAATAAAGCCTGTTATCCTCATATGGTAATATGCATTAAAAAGATTTGCACTCCTTATATTGCTAATCAATTGTTTTACATGTCAGAGTTGAAACCTGAAAGAACATCATCACAACGATGTGTGAACATTCTAATATGACAGTCTTCGTAATTCTGACGGTCGCTGCTGCATATACACGTATTTGTGTGTGCTAAGTCATTGTAATGCAGACGCACCTTTGCGTTGAACAAACACCTCTGCACTGATATCTCACCATCTCTGATAGCCTTGAGTGCTATGAGAATATGTGTGATGATTGGCCTTTACTGATCACCTGTGTCATTGTAATATTCATTCTTCTGCGGATCCAATAACTCTTGTCGAACGATGGTGGTCTGAAGCTTTACTCTGGCCTGGATGTGAACTTTCTGGATAAGTAACTCGAGAACATCACGTATAGGTGGAAGATTGTCACTTTTAAACATGTGTCAACAAAACAGATACCATCGTAGGTACGCGAATCTTTCGATCAGGTTCCCATTGATGCGTATGCATTACATACCACTGTTGCCAATGTGGAAGACCTATCTTCTGTCACGTCGTTGGCACGAGCAAGCAAATCCAGGGCTTTGATGACACCAATTTGTGTTGTGAGATAAACTTGCAGCAAGGTTGTCTTGCCTATTCAAGAGAAACTTCCACTGTTATCCATCTACGGATAGTATTTGGAAGGCGTTCGATGCCCTTGCCTTCGTCACACCTATATTTTTCCAGATTGATTGTATTTGGACATTTCCAAATGTCATTGAGATTGATATGTTCCTGTGAAGTAAATCATAATGTCGGTTGAGAAGAAGCCCAGTTTTTGCAGCCCGAGGGCATCTGACCAGCGAAACTCATTTACGGAAGAAAGATACAATCAAAGCTGCCTGTTACAACAACACTCACGGACACGGCGAGGACCTTCAGTGGGGTTTAGAAAACCTCAGAAATAAAAATCAGACCGAGTATGGCATGAGTGATAGTCCACTCGGTGAGTTGAGCCCAATCAGAGTGTATGCATTTAAGACTTTAGCACAAATTGGTGGACACGCTCAGTGCGCATCATCACTTCATGCAAGAAGACGTATAAACTTGCAGTCATCTGTACATTATCGACTGCATTATGTCAGTTAACAACTCTTCATATATAGCATAATACAACTTGATTACAATACATAATACGCAGGCTAAATCGTTGTGCTGCTTAATTCCGGTGCCGCGGGAGAGTGATGGTATCATACGTGACTGTAGGGCAGCGGGTAGATGACCGCACTAGTAGACGGATAGCTTATTCCAAGTCTTCTCTAGCCGTACCTCTTAACAGTTTAGCTTTGTAATCAGCTGTGTTTAGTTTGACAACATTTTATGACTTGTGTTAAATTGATACGTTTCCTAAGTACTTATATTGCTTGGTCATTATGATTTTTGTGGAAAAATATAATATGTTGTGATATCGTTCAACTACTTCATGCATGTTCTAGTTGTACACAGGCTTCCTGACTACATCCGTGTAGTTCATATATGCATAATATCCCACTGGAACGTTCTTATCTGTATTCTGCAATAGAGGCGTCTTCAACCATCCCTTTGAGTTGTTCGTTATTATGTAAAAATGAGAAGTATAATAGATCTCAGCCCGGAGATGTTGAAGATCTGTTTTGAAGATAAATTAATATAATTAGAGATTTCCACTACATACGATCTTTCGGCAGGAAATACTGTACGTCAGGTAACCAATTAGAGTCTGTACATCCAATTTCTGTGTCGAGTTCGACGTACCAGGTGGTCACTGGGAATATTACAAAAAGAGAAACAGATCACAACTGGAGCATTGTCATCAACAGCAGGTCGGAACCCTAATTAGTTCTCCCTTGTCACAGATGAGTTGTAAAGTAGCGCTGTACGGACAATGTCGAGGCCGACAAATACATTTACTTATGATGTACATGTGATGTCGCCCCTGTAAGAGTCGGTAACGATCGATGGCTTGTACGGAGGCGTTTCGTCGTGTCGACCTTCCTGTTGGCGTGTGTCAAGGGAATGCGATATGGACGCTTGCATGCACGCCGTATGGGAACATCGACCAACATTCCGTAGTGTTTTGTAATGAACGAGAAACTCGTTGAGCGTTACAATTACTACGATCTCGGTTGTATAATTTATCTCTTAGCTGACTAGCCATGCTCTTCCGCAACGACATTCTAAATGCAGAGCAGTAACGAAAGGTAATTTTTATATTGGAAGAAAAGACATTGATAGGAAAATGCAATATTTCCAACATATCATGTCATGTAAAACAACATCTGGGTTGGTGACAACTTTCGTGTGATTTCAATGAATTTCCAGATCTTTTGTTATCTACCAAAAATATTATAATAGAAAGCGACTATGTTGCTTCACTTGTGGACAGTTGCAAAGTAGCCACCGCTCTTTGCAACTGTCCACAAGTGAAGCAACTTTGGTGAGTGTGAGATGCCTAATCATGTTCACGTTTGTTGTATGACATGGACATACTTTGTTAAAATGTTTTGTAATAGTATGTTTTTACCGATTAGTTTGTTTTAATATTATTGCGAGGGATATTTGTTATTGATGTTATAAAGATGTAAGTCATCAGGTTATATTTTAGTAATATGTTATGACGTGCAGTAATCTTGTGTGTCTTACACCAGTTCGCAGTAATTAAACTTCCAATGTTAAACAATCAATATAATATACAGGTTGAATGGTAACGATGTCAGTGATCCCGAGGCCAGTAAAAATGTCGCCAGCTGCCTACAAAAGAAGATTTCCTTGGAAAGTCTGAGGTGAGTACTATGTCGCCAAAAGATGAAAAAATCGTACTTAATTAAACACATCTATATCAAAACAGTTCGTTCTCTGTTTGTATGTGCACCCATATCTCTGTCAGTTTTGCATGTATCGGGCTAAAATTTTGCAAGTGATCTATCGGGCCCATTGAGATAGTTCGAAGATTGAAATATTTTCGAAATTCTTCCGGGTGGTGGAGATCTTGGGGGGTGAATATTTCAAAAGGCTATACGTGGAGTTCCTGCCGCTGAATTAATGTTTTTTTGTATTTGATCTTAAAGATAATTATGCCATCTACAAATATATCGTTGAATGTGTGCAGCAATTTTGAATCTTTTTAAAAGTTATTAACGTTTCAAAGTCCTCAGCGCTTAACATGCTCCAGGTCTATCTGTAGCTGTACACGTAAGAATTTCGGCGCGTCAGCACCTTCAGCGCCAGCTACGTCTGGCAGACAACACACTGCAACAATTCCATGGAGTTCCAGCCACGGAATTTTAATTATACAAACAAAATTAATGTATTAATTTATATGTTATTAAAGGTACAAAGTCCCTGACGCGTAACCCAGCTACTTGTTGCTGGTTACGTCATCTACACGAATGAGCGCGTGCGATTTCTAGCAAAATGTTTTCCTAGCAACTAGGCCAGTGACCAGTTACAATTTGAGATGGGGTTGGGGGTGTCTGGAACTCAAATGTTGTGCATTTAAGGTTTGGTCTATTTTTAGTGATGTCAATAGTATGTTTTTTTTAGATTTCAGTGCAAATGATTTGAGGACCTATCTGACAGCCTTTTTCCCCTGGCAACGCCGAGTAACTCAGCCAGTTAATACATAACAATCATAACAAAAGCGATATCACTTTAAGTGATTGGCATGCGGGGTTGATGTGGCAAATAAATTATGACGGTGGTTGGATAAAGGAGGATACTAGCGACATGCGTTTCATTGGTCGACTTGGACAAGTTGTTGGAGCATCCTGTTATGTGCATTGTCGCCGGTCCATTGTCGCCCGACGCGACATCGACAACGTACGGTTGATGTGGCAAATAAATTATGACGGTGGTTGGATCAAGGAGGATACTAGCGACATGCGTTTCATTGGTCGACTTGGACAAGTTGTTGGAGCATCCTGTTATGTGCATTGTCGCCGGTCCATTGTCGCCCGACGCGACATCGACAACGTACGGTTTATATACATGTTGAACGCATCAATGAAAAGACGTGACAGGAGTTTCCATTGGATTAGAAACAAGAACATACAATCAAAGAACGTCGTCCTCACCAAAGACAACGCCGAATTCATGTGTAGTCCGTGTCATTGTGCGTACTTTATTTAAAAAGGAAAGTAGACGCTGAAACCTCAGAAGAAATCGAAGATGCGCATGCATATACGTACATTGCGTACATTGACAACTATATGCATATACGTACATTGCGTACATTGACAACTATGAAAGTGGACATAGAGAAGAAGAGAAAATCGTAGAAGCAGCCGGCATCCTAGCGCCCTTGTTCGTTTCATTCACGGCGTTTGTCTTCTGCCGTCTTTGTCTTCAGGCTGAAAATAACGCGTGAAGATATTGGTTTTTGTTTGAGTGTCTCGTACTGCCACCGTCGAATACAATAGACCATCTTATGCACGGCGTGGACAACGACATAAACCGAATGTTCGAGCACAACGACACACTAGAATGATCGGGTGAAGATGATGCTGTCAAACAAGCTGTTTTATCAAAGTGTATTTCTGTCCGCGTATTGTTGTGATAGATACAGTTTTAAATGTTTCAATTTTCTCCGTGCCGAGATGTCAAAGTGTACTCTTTGATTTTCGATAAGTGTCTCTTTTTCTCAATGTCCGCATACAGGACTGTCATGACGGCGACGTTGGTTGTATTACCGGAAGGGATTCAACACATATACAGTCGCTTCCTATTACAATATTTTGGTTAGATAAGTAAATACAAAGAAATTCAATGAAATCACATGAATTTCATAACTTCCCGGCTCTTGTTTAAAGTGAGATGACACGTTGGAAATATTGCCTGTTCCTATAAATGTCTTTTCTTCCAACATAAGTTTACCTTTCGTTACTGCTCTACAAATAGAATTTCGTTGGGGGAGAGCATGGCTAGTCAGCTAAGAAATAATTCATACAACCGAGCTCGTACTAAATGGCCCGTAGACTCGTGAGGAGTTACAACAGCAAAAGAGCCGCCACTAGCGGTAGGTGGTGTACAGGCTGACAGCGTGGAAAGCACAACTAAACGTCTGAAAAGAAAAGCGCAACTCATTGCGAAAAAAACAGCAAGCAGACCAGTCAACGTGGTGGCAATAGCGAGTCAAGTGCGAGTACAAAGGAGAGGCTATCGCAGAAATCATGGCGGTCCTCGTGAAAGATATCCTTAGAAAAAGGAAGTCAAGTTCGTCTGTAGGGTGGAAGGCGTTCGCACATTGTTTAGAGCGGTTGAGAATACCGTTGGAGTTCGTCGGCTCGATGTGACTCGTATTAAATATAATCGACATTGACGCGATGGCGGGCGATAGTCGTAGGAGGGGCGACGTGTATATATGTATATATACATATATATATATATATATATATGTGTAGACATACCATCTGTTACTTTTAGCGATCTGTCGTATTTCACGTGGCATTCTAACAGTAATTTACATTCTAGAGATTTACATATGAGTTGTGAAAACGATTGTTTGTGCGCTAACTCACTACAATGTCAGATGTAAGATGTATTTACCAGAACGTCTGTCGTATTGTGTTTCAGCTTAACGTCATGTAAAATTGGAGGTGATGGGATGTTGGCAGTGGCAACCGCCCTTTTGCAATGCCAACGAATCGCGAAACTGTGGTGAGTTTAGTTGTGTGTAAGTAAATTCAAAGGTTTTGTGTTGTCTGTTTATTAATATTATATATTTAGATCCTATGTTTGTACACTATGTTAAATATGCTTTATTAGTATAATAATGTTTATAGTTGTTGCTCTGTTATATGCATAGAATAACATATATTTCCTTAAGATTGCTCATTACAATTCAACATCCTATTTTAGTATTTGTAATGCCAAAAAAACAATACACATTTGCAGGTTGGTTGGAAATGATCTCAGTGCACCCGAAGTCAGCAACGCCCTCGCAGGCTCCATTCAGAAAATGGGTTCTTTGCAGACTTTGGAGTGAGTACTACTTCCAAATATCTCGTCCCAACTTTGTAACTGGTATGTGTCATCACTGATATTCCATTGGTAAAAATATTTGACAACAAAGTATTATAATTTTCATAGTTTCTGATGTTATTACATATAGCATTGGCAAAATGTATTTATGTTCGCAGATTATTGTGGTACGTAAGGTTTTAATCATTTCAATTTTCTGCGAGTCAAAGTGTCACTGTGTACAGTTTAACTTTAGTTATATGTCTCATTGTCTCAATGTCCGCATACAGGTCTATCAAGGACGCCACGTCGGTTATATTACCGGAAGGGATTCGACATAGTCGCTTTCTATTATAATATTTTTGGTAGATAACAAAAGATCTGGAAATTCATTGAAATCACACGAAAGTTGTCACCAACCCAGGTGTTGTTTTACATGACATGATATGTTGGAAATATTGCATTTTCCTATCAATGTCTTTTCTTCCAATATAAAAATTACCTTTCGTTACTGCTCTGCATTTAGAATGTCGTTGCGGAAGAGCATGGCTAGTCAGCTAAGAGATAAATTATACAACCGAGATCGTAGTAATTGTAACGCTCAACGAGTTTCTCGTTCATTACAAAACACTACGGAATTTTGGTCGATGTTCCCATACGGCGTGCATGCAAGCGTCCATATCGCATTCCCTTGACACACGCCAACAGGAAGGTCGACACGACGAAACGCCTGCGTACAAGCCATCGATCGTTACCGACTCTTACAGGGGCGACATCACATGTACATCATAAGTAAATGTATTTGTCGGCCTCGACATTGTCCGTACAGCGCTACTTTACAACTCATCTGTGACAAGGGAGAACTGATTAGGGATCCTACCTGCTGTTGATGACAATGCTCCAGTTGTGATCTGTTTCTCTTTTTGTAATATTCCCAGTGACCACCTGGTACGCCGAACTCGACACAGAAATTGGATGTACAGACTCTAATTGGTTACATGTAGTGGAAATCTCTAATTATATTAATTTATCTTCAAAACAGATCTTCAACATCTCCGGGCTGAGATCTATTATACTTCTCATTTTTACATAATAACGAACAACTCAAAGGGATGGTTGAAGACGCCTCTATTGCAGAATACAGATAAGAACGTTCCAGTGGGATATTGTGCATATATGAACTACACGGATGTAGTCAGGAAGCCTGTGTACAACTAGAACATGCATGAAGTAGTTGACCGATATCACAACATATTATATTTTTCCACAAAAATCATAATGACCAAGCAATTCCTGTTGGAATGTCTGAGGTGAGTACTAAGTCGCCAAAAGATGAACAAATCGTACTTAATTAAACACATCTATATACCAAAACAGTTCGTTCTCTGTTTGTATGTGCACCCACATCTCCGTCAGTTTTGCATGTATCGGGCTGACATTTTGGATGTGATCTATCGGGCCCATTGTGATAGTTCGTAGATTGAAATATTTTCGAAATTCTTCCGGGTGGTGGAGATCTTGGGGGTGTGAATATTTCAAAAGGCTATACGTGTAGTTCCTGCCGCTGAATTAATGTTTTTTTCTATTTGACCTTAAAGATAATTATGCCATATACAAATATATCGTTGAATGTGTGCAGCAATTTTGAATCTTTTTTAAAGTTATTAACGTTTCAAAGTCCTCAGCGCTTAACATGCTCCAGGTCTATCTGTAGCTGTACACGTAAGAATTTCGGCGCGTCAGCACCTTCAGCGCCAGCTACGTCTGGCAGACAACACACTGCAACAATTCCACGGAGTTCCAGCCACGGAATTTTAATTATACAAATAAAATTAATGTATCAATTTATATGTTATTAAAGGTACAAAGTCCCTGACACGTAACCCAGCTACTTGTTGCTGATTACGTCAGCTACACGAGTGAGCGCGTGCGATTTCTGGCAAAATGTTCCTAGCAACTAGGCCAGTGACCAGTTACAATTTGAGAAGGGGTTGGGGGTGTCTGGAACTCAAATGCTGTGCATTTGAGGTTTGATCTATTTTTAGTCATCATAATGATGTCAATAGTAATTTTTTTTTTTAGATTTCAGTGCAAATGATTTGAGGACCTATCTGACAGCCTTTTTCCCCTGGCGACGCCGAGTAACTCAGCCAGTTAATACATAACAATCATAACAAAAGCGATAGTGGGGGAAAATGATACATTAAGTGATTGGCATGCGGGGTTGATGTGGAAAATAAATTATGACGGTGGTTGGATAAAGGAAGATACTAGCGACATGCGTTTCATTGGTCGACTTGGACAAGTTGTTGGAGCATCCTGTTATGTGCATTGTCGCCCGACGCGACATCGACAACGTACGGTTATGTGCTGTTCGACCTAAAGCAGGAAAGTACCGAAGTGAGACACACTCTCACACTTTCAAAATATATACATGTTGAACGCATCAATGAAAAGACGTAACAGGAGTTTCCATTGGATTAGAAACAAGAATATACAATCAAAGAACATCGTCCTCACCAAAGACAACGCCGAATTCATGTGTAGTCCGTGTCATTGTGCGTACTTTATTTTAAAAGGAAACTAGACGCTGAAACCTCAAAAGAAATCGAAGATGCGCATGCATATCAAACACTTGCGTACATTGGCAACTATGAAAGTGGACTTAGAGAAGAAGGGAAAATCGTAGAAGCAGCCGGCATCCTAGCGGCCTTGCTGGTTTCATTCACTGCGTTTGTCTTCTGCCGTCGTTGTCTTCAGGCTGAAAATAACGCGTGAAGATATTGGTTTTTGTTTGAGTGTCTCGTACTGCCACCGTCGAATACAATAGACCATCTTATGCATGGCGTGGACAACGACATAAATCGAATTTTTCCAGCACAATGACACACTAGAATGATCGGGAGAAGTTGGTGCTGTCAAACATGCGGTTTTGTCTAAGTGTATTTCTGTCCGCGTATTGTTGTGATACATACAGTTTTAAATATTTCAATTTTCTTCGTGCCGAGATATCAATGTGTACTCTTTGATTTTCGATAAATGTCTCTTTTTCTCAATGTCCGCAAACAGGACTGTCATGACTGCGTCGTTGGTTATATTACCGAAAGGGATTCAACACATATATAGTCGCTTCCTATTACAATAGTTTGGTTAGATAAGTAAATACATGGGAATTCAATGAAATCACATGAATTTCATGACTTGCCGGCTCTTGTTTTATGTGAGATGACACGTTGGAAATATTGCCTGTTCCTGTAAATGTATTTTCTTCCAACATAAGTTTACCTTTCGTTACTGCTCTACAAATAGAATTTCGTTGGGGAAGAGCATGGTTAGTCAGCTAAGAAATAAATCATACAACCGAGCTCGTACTAAATGGCCCTTAGACTCGTGAGGAGTTACAACAGCAAAAGAGCCGCTACTAGCGGTAGGTGGTGTACAGGCTGACAGCGTGGAAAGCACAAGTAAACGTCTGAAAAGGAAAGCGCAACTCATTGCGAAACCTGCAAGCAGACCAGTCAACGTGGTGGCAATAGCGAGGCAAGTGTGTGTACAATGGAGAGGCTATCGCAGAAATCATGGCGGTCCTCGTGAAAGACATCCATAGAAAAAGGAAGTCAAATTCTTCTGTAGGGTGGAAGGCGTTCGCACATTGTTTAGAGCGGTTGAGAATACCGTTGGAGTTCGTCGGCTCAATGTGACTCGTATTAAATATAATCGACATTGACGCGAAGGCGGGCGATAGTCGTACGAGGGGCGACGTGTATATATATATATATATATGTATATATATATATATATATATATATATATATATATGTAGACATACCATCTGTTACTTTTAGCGATCTGTCGTATTTCAAGTGGCATTCTAACAGTAACTTACATTCTAGAGATTTACATATGAGTTGTGAAAACGATTGTTTGTGCGCTAACTTACTACAGTGTCAGTTGTATGATGAATTTACCAGTACGTCTGTCGTATTGTATTTCAGCTTAAGATCATGTAAAATTGGAGGTGATGGGATGTTGGCAGTGGCAACCGCCCTTTTGCAATGCCAAGGAATCGCGAAACTGTGGTGAGTTTAGTTGTGTGTAAGTAAATTCAAAGGTTTTGTGTTGTCTGTTTATCAATATTATATATTTAGATCCTATGTTTGTACACTATGTTAAATGTGCTTTTTTAGTACAATAATGTTTATAGTTGTTGCTCTGTTATATGCATAGAATAACATATATTTCCTTAAGATTGCTGATTACCATTCAACATCCTATTTTAGTATTTGTAATGCCAAAGAAAACAATACACATTTGCAGGTTGGATGGAAATGATCTCAGTTCACCCGAAGTCAGCAACGCTCTGGCAGGCTCCATTCAGAAAATGGGTTCTTTGCAGGCTTTGGAGTGAGTACTACTTCCAAATATCTCGTCCTATCTTTGTAACTGGTATGTGGCATCATTGATATTCCATTGGTAAAAATACCTGACAACAAAGTATTATATTTGTCATAGTTTCTTATGTTATTACATATAGCATTGGCAAAATTTATTTATGTTCGCAAATTATTGTTGTACGTACAGTTTTAATCATTTCAATTTTCTGTGAGGCAAAGTGTCACTGGGTACAGTTTAACTTTAGTTATATGTCTCTGTGTCTCAATGTCCGCATACAGGTCTATCGTGGCAGCCACGTAGGTTACATTACCGGAAGGGATTCGATATAGTCGCTTTCTATTACAATAGTTTTGGTAGATAACAAAAGATCTGGAAATTCATTGAAATCACATGAACTTTGTCACCAACCCAGATGTTGTTTTACATGAGATGTTATGTTGGAAATATTGCATTTTCCTATAAATGTCTTTTCTTCCAATATAAAAATTACCTTTCGTTACTGCTCTGCATTTAGAATGTCGTTGAGGAAGAGCACCGTTAGTCAGCTAAGAGATAAATTATACAACCGAGATCGTAGTAATTGTAACGCTCAACGAGTACCTCGTTCATTACAAAACACTACCAAATGTTGGTCGATGTTCCCATACGGCGTGCGTGGAAGCGTCCACATCGCGTTCCCTTGACACACGCCAACAGGTTGACACGACAAAACGCCTGCGTACAAGCCATCGATCGTTACCGACTCTTACAGGGGCGACAACATATGTACACCATAAGTAAATGTCTTTGTCGGCCTCGACATCGTTCGTACAGCGCTACTTTACAACTCATCTGTGGCAAGGGAGTACTGATTAGGGTTCGGACCTGCTGTTGATGAAAATGCTCCAGTTGTGACCTGTTTCTCTTTTTGTAATATTCCCAGCGACCACCTGGTACGCCGAACTCGATACAGAAATGGGATGTACAACAGACTCACAACAGTAAAAAAGGAAAACAGTAATGCCATAGCTAATCACCTGACAATATACATTGTATCAGCAGTATCATAGTACCCCCATTGTATATTGTATATTTTCGTTCCCATGTCCTGTGTGGAGGCATTTACATTTCCCAAAATTGAACAGCATTTGCCACTTTTCAGACCATTTGATCAGCCTGTCAAGATCATCTTGTAAATGCTGTCTATCTCCATCACTTTTAATCCTTTTAAATACTTTTTTTATCATCTGCAAATTTCAACACCTTTCTTGTTATGTTATCGTCCAAATGATTGATATATACTAAGAATAATATAGGTCATAGTACTGATCCCTGTGGTATCCCATTCAATTCTGATTTCCAGTTTGAAGCCTCCCCATCAACTACTACCCGTTGTCTTCTGTCAATCAGCCATTTTTCCATACATTTAATTATACTATTTCTTATGCCATGGGCCTTTAGTTTAAGCACTAATCTTTGATGTGGCACTTTGTCGAAAGCCTTCTGAAAATCTGAAGAAAAAAAGTAGATGATATCTTCTGGTGATCCCTTGTCTACCAATTTAGTGATATCTTCCAAAAAATAACATATTTGTAAAGCATGACCTCACTTTTAGAAACCCATGTTGATATGGGTTCATCAAGTTATGTTTAACAAGAAAATCCATCATGTGATCTTTAAGTAGTCTTTCTAATAATTTGCAAATGTTATAAGTCTCGGTGTATCAATGTCGACATACATGACTGCCATGATCGCCACGTTGGTTGTATTAGCGGAAGGGATTCAAAATAATCGCATTCTATTACTATATTTTGGGTAGATAACAAAAGATCTGGAAATGCTTTGAAATCATAGATTAAACATGGCGACGAATGAACGTTCTTCACGTGCGGGGTCCAAAAAAAAACCTAAAAAGCATGCAAATCGTTACGAAAAACTTGACGAACATGACAAGAAGGAAGATGAAACAAACGTGCAAGAGTTGGTCGAGAAAGCCGTGAGCGAAGCGCTCCAAAACGTGAAAACGTCCCGTGAGTCGACGACCGACAAGAAAACGAACGATGATAGAAATGCGTTTGATATTGGCCGAATTATCGCTCAGGTAATCACTGCTATTGAACCACTACTAGTAAAGGCTGTCGTGAATGCCACCGAAATCGTCATGTCGGGCACCCGTTGTGACAGTAAAGATTGCCAGAAAATAAAGAAGCAGACGCAACTCCAGGGTTTTAAACTCGACGAGCTCGAACAATATACAAGAAAGGAGAATATTCGCATCAATGGACTGCCTGAGACGGGAGACAATGAAGATACAGCTGACGAAGTGGTGAAGCTCGCACGCAAGGCGGGTGTGGCTATCACCAAGAATGACATCAGTGTAGCCCATCGGCTACCTGGAAACCGATCCAGTGGCAAGCCTCGCACCATCATTGCGAAATTTGTGAGGAGAGTTGTTAAAACAGACTTCATGCGCAAGAAAAAAAACCTCCGAAGTGACACCGGACCTAGAGTGTACGTTAACGATGATCTCACAAAGATGAGAGCTACATTGCTCTACAACCTCAAACATGACGACGAGATTGAGCGGGCTTACACACTCGACTGCAAGCTCTTCTGTGTCAAGAAAATGCCAAACAACGAAGAGAAACGCTTCAAGATCGATTCACCAGATGACCTATTCTCCTTAGGATGGACCGAAGAAAAAGTGGAGGGACTAGGTGTCTACTTATAGTGAATTCTCTTGTGAACACTCGTCCTTGAAATGGTGAACACTTGACTTTTCATCATGGCTTCGAAAAACCCTTGTAGCATTTGCTTTAAAAATGTAAAATTAAATGCTATATTTTGTGACCAATGTAAACTTTGGGTTCATCAAAAGTGTGCAAACCTGACAAATGAACAGCTTACTACTTTATCTAGTGCTAATGAAGACTGGTTCTGCAATAATTGTGTTAATGAAATATTCCCTTTCAGTGATGTAACTGATCAAGACCTAATCTTTAATTTATCAGGTTTCAATGATAATATAATTGACTTGTATGAACAATGTACACACCTTAACTATGCACCTTTTACTTACTCGCAAAAAAATGGGCATTCTATAAATGATGATATAGACTCTGACAACAATTTCCATAATAGAGTTGACTGTGATAGTGTATACTACACAGAGGATGAATTCAATACCAAAATCGTACAAAAAAATCAAAGATTATCCAATTTCTCGATAATACATTTTAATGTCAGAAGCATGTCTGCAAACTTTAACAAATTAAAAGCATGTATTTCACTGTTAGACTGCAAATTTGATGTCATTGCAATTTCTGAAACTTGGATGAATGAAAATGATGAATATCAGCTAGACAACTATAATTGCTTTAAGACTAATAGAAACCAACGGACAGGAGGTGGAGTTGCACTGTATATAAATAAGTCCCTAAAGCATAAACCCCTACCTACTATATCAAAGTGTATAGATAATTGTGCAGAAGTTATTTGTACAGAAATTACTACTAGTATTGGTAAAAACATAATAGTTGCATCTATTTATCGTGCACCAAATACAGATCTAGTGTTACTGAATGAACATATAGATCACATATTTAATAACTGCAATGACAAAATAGTATACTTGTGTGGAGATTTTAATGTAGACCTCTTGCAATATGAAAATCATGCTGCTACAAACAATTTTATTGATCATTTGTATAGTTATGGTTTACATCCCTTAATAACAAGGCCTACAAGGATAACTACGCATAGTGCAACACTTATTGACAACATATTTACAACTGAGCTACACAGGTCCACAATTAGTGGCTTACTTATAAATGATCTAAGCGACCACTTACCTGTCTTCCAAATTTGTGACTATACGACTAACTTTCACCAAACTGTAAACCAGTCTTTTCAAACAAGATCATTTGACGGAGAACAATTACAGACATTTATCAATACCTTAGAAATTATGAAATGGGATGAAGTTTTGAACAATGATGATGTTAATTCAAGCTATAATACATTTATTGAATTGTTCAAAAATACTTATGATGTTTGTTTTCCTGCTAAAACTATTTCTCGAAAGAATAAAAGGTGGCACAAACCATGGATGACTTCAGGACTAAAAAATGCATGTAAAAAAAAGAACATACTATACAAACGTTTCCTCAAAACAAGAAGTGATACTGCTGAAGTTAGATATAAAACATATAAAAATAAACTCACATCTATCATGAGACAGTGTGAGAAGGAGTATTACTCTAACCTACTAGAAGAAAATAAGCAAAATATGAAAGAAACATGGAAAATAATTAATACATTGTTGAATAAACAATCTTCAAAAAATCATCCTATCCATCTGGATTTAAGAACAATGGATCAACTATTTCAGGGAATATGAATATTGCAGAACATTTCAACAATTTTTTTATTAATATCGGGCCAACTTTAGCTAAAAATATACCCAAATGTAATGCAAATGTTGTGTCCTTCTTGGGTGACAGGGTAGAAGAAACATTATTTTTAAAACCAGTCACTGATGAAGAATTATTAAATATTGTGTATAATTGTAAAAGTAAAACGTCTAAAGATTATGATGGCATTAATATGTGTTTAGTCAAAAGTATAATTCCTCATATTCTAGCTCCGTTAAAACATATATGTAACTCCTCACTAGAACAAGGTGTGTTTCCAGATGATATGAAAATTGCCCGAGTGATTCCCTTATTCAAAGCGGGGGATGACCAAATTGTCTCCAACTATAGGCCTATATCTTTACTACCTCAGTTTTCTAAAATTCTGGAAAATATATTTAACAAGAGGATAATGAATTTTCTAAATGCAAAACAAGTTTTGTATTTCCGTCAGTATGGATTTAGAAAAAATATGTCCACTTCCATGGCAGTAATGGAATTAGTGGAGGAAATTACAAATGCAATGGATAAGGGAAAGCTTACTATTGGTGTTTTTATTGATTTAAAGAAAGCCTTCGACACAGTGGATCACAAAATTCTTATCGATAAACTAGAACATTATGGTGTTAGGGGTGTTGCCAAACAATGGGTCAGTAGTTATTTAGAAAACAGGAAACAGTATGTGTGTTTCAACGGTGTGAATTCAAGTTGTGCTACTGTTACATGTGGTGTACCACAAGGGTCAATTTTAGGGCCAACTCTGTTTCTTATGTATGTTAATGACTTATGTAATGTGTCGTCACATTTAAAGTCCATACTGTTTGCTGATGACACCAGTTTTTTTGTTGAAGGAAGTGATTTGTTGGAAATGTGTACAAAAGTGTCAAGTGAAATGAACAAACTACACAAATGGTTTAAAGTAAACAAGCTCTCACTAAACTTATCAAAAACAAATTTCATGGTCTTCAGTCACACTAATGCCCCATGTGAATATAATATCTCCATAGATAACACTAATATTGAACAAATAAATTGTATCAAATTCCTTGGTGTTTATATTGACTGCAAACTTACATGGTCTCAACATGTGAATGTTGTACATACTAAAATTGCAAAGAATCTGTCAGTAATGCGTCGTGTTAAATGGTTGCTGAATGAGACTGCATTGTACACTTTGTATTGTTCATTTGTTCTACCTTATATGGACTATTGTTGTGAGATATGGGGAAACACTTATAAAAATAGAATCCAGCCATTGTATATTCTACAGAAACGTGCAATCAGAATATGCTGTCAGTTGGAGTATAGAGCTCACTCAAAGCCAGCTTTCTTTAAATGTAATGCACTGACTATTTTTGACCTGATTGATTTAAAATCCATGGTCATAATGTATAAAATATATAACAGATTAATGCCAAATAATTTTCTTTCTCGTTTTAAAGTGGTAAACACCACTCATGCCCACAATACTCGTCAAGAAAATAACTTTGAATCTAAGTATTGCAGAACAACTCTGAAAGCGATGTGTATCAGTATAAAAGGTGTAAATATGTGGAATTGTTTAAATACAAATATCAAAAATTGCACTAATGTAATTGCCTTTAAGAAAAGGTATAGATCACTACTGGTCAGTAAATACAATATATAGTACATTTTATTTTATCGCTATAATCGTATTCAAATCTTAATTTTGTATAAAGTATTCTTACATCAACGATACTTATTCCTATTGGTCAATAAATACATTATGTACTCTTCGAATTCTTAAAAATATATATATATATATATATATATTTTTTTTTTACTCATTTGTTATACATCATGTTCAAATCCTTTTATGTGTCAAATTTACCTACATCAAAGATACTTGTTCCTGTCTGATGACTGATGTCATCAAGTCTGCATTGTCTATAATTAGTAAAACATGCTTATTAGCATGTATAAATCCTATGTTAAAATAAGGAGTATTAAATTATACTTCATGTACCTCATTCGTCAAATTATCTTTTAAATTAAGTACATGTATTATGGAAAGGGAAATGCTAACTATAAGTATTGCACTTCTTGCATTTTTTCCTTTCAACATTTCAATATATTATATACTATATTATTTTTTATTTAGTATGCATTATAGGAATTATGCTGTATATGTATGTATGTATGTATGTATGTTATGTTGAATAAAATTCAATTCAATTCAAAAAAATCATATGAACTTTGTCACCAACCCAGATGTTGTTTTACATAAGATGATATGTTGGAAATATTGCATTTTCCCATCAATGTCTTTTCTTCCAATATACAAATTACCTTTCGTTACTGCTCTGCATTTAGAATGCCGTTGAGGAAGAGCATCGTTAATCAGCTAAGAGATAAATTATACAACCGAGATCGTAGTAATTGTAACGCTCAACGAGTTCCTCGTCATTAAAAAACACTACGGTATGTTGGTCGATGTTCCCATACGGCGTGCATGTAAGCGTCCACATCGCATACCCTTGACACACGCCAACAGGAAGGTTGACACGACAAAACGCCTGCGTACAAGCCATCGATCGTTAACGACTCTTACAGGGGCGACATCACATGTACATCATAAGTAAATGTCTTTGTCGGCCTCGACATTGTCCGGACAGCGCTACTTTACAACTCCTCTGTGACAAGGGGTACTGATTAGGGTTCGGACCTGCTGTTGATGAAAGTGCTCCAGTTGTGATTTGTTTCTCCTTTTGTAATATTCCCAGCGACCACCTGGTACGCCGAACTCGACACAGAAATTGGATGTACAACAGACTCACAACAGTGAAAAAGGAAAACAGTAATGTCATAGCTAATCACCTATTAATATACATTGTATCAGCAGAACAAACATTGTTACTTAAACTTCTAACCGCATAGGACAATCGCCATATGGCAATGGGTGCTTACTAAAGCAAGAGTGTTTTAGTAGAAGTGTAGATCTTTCACCGATGTGATTTCTTTTATTGTATTGTTAGAGTATCATCATTACCTTGGCGTTCGACGTGCCGCAGTCGGTGATCTTGTTTTGTTTGTTTAGCTTTCTACGCTCATAGACCAACGTAGCCCTGCGATTCGTTAGATCTTCGTTCGTAAAGACCTGAGCATTTCGATTGTTTGAGGTGTAGGACTTCAGCTTTGTACGACTGCGGAAGACGTTGTTCCGCACTCGTTCCGTCTTGAATCGCACTACAATCGCGCGGCATCCGGTATCGCGTTTAGCGCCTAGTTGATGTCTTCTTTCGATATCATCTTTGTGAAGTGGAGGAGACACCTGCATCTTCTTGTTGCTTATGTCGAGGACAGGGGTATCAGTGTCCTCGCCCTCTCGCTATTCCACAATGCCATGGAATGTTAGATTAGGTCGGCGCGTGTATTGCTCGAGCTTGTCGTTGGCCTGCGGAAGCGTGTCGACAGTCGTTTCCAGCTCGGTTATTCGCGAGCCTTCTCTCTTATATCTTTTACTAAATGTTCGATGCGACTCTTTAGAACATCAATTTGTTCTGCAATAACACGCGGATAGAATGCATGTTTGAGTTTAGCCAATACGGCATCGTCATTGAGTAACTCGATTAGCCGTAATGCGAGGGCCTCCGGATCGTTCGAACTGTTTCGACGTGCCTTTGGTGGCATGTTCGGCGGTGTGGTCGGCCCGTTTCAGATTGCACCATTACATTTTTGGCAAGTACGACAAAATGTTATCCTTCTTCTTCGCAGTCAACTCAACTAACCTTTCCCATGCCCGGACAAGCATTTTAGTCATCATGTCATCACTACTAGGTTCTTGTAGCACGTTATATTGAACATTTATGTTGTGGAATGACACATCGGAAGTTAAGGACGTATCATACTGAAAGTAAGGAGTTCCTTACAATTACAATTAGAGCGGATCTCGTCAAACCACAGCTGTTAGCTAAGAAGAAGGAGACAGATGAACCAGATATCACTGTAAGACACAACCGTGAAAACTGGATGTCTGATACGAGCGAGGTTACTGTTGGATCAGGCCGTTTTCGTCGCGGCCGCGGACGTGTTAGCAAACGCCTGGATGCCTGGCGCTTCAATTGAAAGATTAATACTATGTTATGTTGAACATCGTTTGTGCCTGAAAGCCAACATTATACAATATAACTGTCTGTTCTCTAATCTGTTTACAATGGATTGCCGTGAACCGCATAATTTACAGTGAATGTTAGACAATTATGTTTTTGGCTCGCTAAAGGGGTAACGTTCGTGATATGGCAAAAATCTCATAGAGAGAGTGGACAGGTCTGCACATGCACGTGAATGAATAGGCGAGCGTATTACATGTGCGTTGTGAAAAACGATTGTTTGTGCGCTAACTGACTACTGTGTCAGTTTTATGATGTATTTACCTGTACGTCTGTCATATTGTATTTCAGCTTAACATCATGCAAAATTGGAGGTGATGGGATGTTGGCAGTGGCAACCGCCCTTTTGCAATGCCAACGAATCGCGGAACTGTGGTGAGTTTAGTTGTGTTTAAGTAAATTCAAAGGTTTTGTGTTGTCTGTTTATTAATATTATATATTTAGGTCCTATATTTGTACCCTATGGTAAACGTGTTTTATTACTATAATAATGTTTGTGGTTGTTGCTCTGTTATATGCATAGAATAACATATATTTCCTTAAGATTGCTGATTACCAGTCAACATCCCATGTTAGTTTTTGTAATGCCAAAAACAATACACATTTGCAGGTTGGATGGAAATGATCTCAGTTCACCCGAAGTCAGCAACGTTCTGGCAGGCTCCATTCAGAAAATGAGTTCTTTGCAGACTTTGGAGTGAGTACTACTTCCAAATATCTCGTCCTGACTTTGTAACTAGTATGTGACATCACAGTTATTCCCTTAGTAAAGTATCTGACAACAAAGTGCTATATTTGTCATAATTTGCTATGTTATTACGTTTAGCATTCTCAAAGTTTATTTATGTTTGCATATCATTGTGGTACGGACAATTTTAAACATTTCAATTTTCTTTGAGTCAAAGTGTCATCATTTAACTTTAGTTAAAACGATTTAACAAGATTTGAAACGATTGCCATCCAGAGAATTAACTGTAGATGGCAGGTGGACAAGGAAGCCCTTTGGCTTATCGAGAGTCCAATCCTTTTTATCTACGTGTATCTCGCCATTCTTTGGTATGTGTCGATTTTATTTTTAAACATATTCACGCTACTAGCACCCACACAATCAGCAGGTAATATGTTCCATTCATTTACAGTCCTTTATGAAAATGAGAACTTTCTTATATCTAATCTACACTGCTCCTTTGCTAATGTAGCTTCATGTCCTCTAGTCCTTCTATCTTTTTTATCTAAGAAAAAAATATTTATATCAATGTTTTATAACCATAACACTTCTATCTGATCTCCTAGTCTCTAGTGTTATTAAACCACATTCTCTTAGGCGTATTTCACAACTAAGGTCTCTCAGTTGTTGTATCATTTTAGTTGCTCTTCTCTGTACTCTTTCTGGCATGTCTATGTCCTTCTTGCGATATGGCCTCCACGCTTGTTTACAATATTCTAAATGCGGCCTAACTATTGTTTTGTACAGCGATATTATTAGTTCGTTTTTCTTATGCGCTATATTTCGCCTAATTAATCCCAGGATTTGATTTCCCTTTGAAGCTGCAATTCCGCACTGCTCTGAAACATTCATATCAGCATTAATGGTTAACCCTAAGTCCTTTTCGTTTACAGTAGTACTTAGGATAGTACCCCCATTATATATTGTACATTTTCGTTCCCATGTCCTGTGTGGAGGCATTTACATTTCCCAAAATTGAACAGCATTTGCCACTTTTCAGACCATTTGATCAACCTTTCAAGATCATCTTGTAAATGCTGTCTATCTCCATCACTTTTAATCCTTTTAAACACTTTTTTAAATTTCAACACCTTGCTTGTTATGTTATCGTCCAAATGATTGGTATATATTAAGAATAATATAGCTCATAGTACTGATCCCTGTGGTATCCCATTCAATTCTGATTTCCAGTTTGAAGCCTCCCCATCAACTACTACCCGTTGTCTTCTGTCAATCAGCCATTTTTCCATCCATTTAATTATACCATTTCCTATGCCATGGACCTTTAGTTTAAGCACTAATCTTTGATGTGGCCCTTTGTCGAAAGCCTTCTGAAAATCTGAAGAACAAAAGTAGATGATAACTTCTGGTGATCCCTTGTCTACCAATTTAGTTATATCTTCCAAAAAAATAACATATTTGTTAAGCATGACCTCGCTTTTAGAAACCCATGTTGATATGGGTTCATTAAGTTATGTTTAACAAGAAAATCCATCATGTGATCTTTAAGTAGTCTTTCTAATAATTTCCAAATATTATATGTCTCGGTGTATCAATGTCGACATACATGACTGCCATGAACGCCACGTTGGTTGTATTAGCGGAAGGGATTCCACATAATCGCTTTCTATTACTATATTTTGGGTAGATAACTAAAGACCTGAACATTCAAGGATATCACATGAACTTTGCCACCAACCCAGATGTTGTTTTACATGAGATGATATGTTGGAAATATTGCATTTTCCTATCAATGTCTTTTCTTCCAAGATAAAAATTACCTTTCGTTACTGCTCTGCATCGTTGGGGAAGAGCATGGTTAGTCAGCTAAGATATAAATAATAATGCAAATAACGTTTATTTCAGACACGTATGTCCATATCTTTGATTTTTTAAACTTGTATTTATGTATACATATGGAATTTTGTCTGAAATAAACGAGTGTTGGGCGTGCTCCAAGATCCGGAATCATGGGAAAAATTAAGCTGGCGTTATTCCCAACTGAATTAGCGGAAGAGTTTAAAGAATTGCAAATTACTTTGATGTCAGTTCAGGAGACATTAAAAGAAAAAGACACACGCATCGGCGAGTTAGAGGCTCGGGTAATCTCCCTGGAGGAGGACGCGCGGCTTGTGTAGTGATTAGCACATCCGCCTGGCTTGCCAGCACTCTGAGTTCGAAACCCGGACCGGGCAGGCATGATATTTGGTGTAAAAACCTGGCTCTCAACAATGGGGACTGTGCATCCCTCGTGCCTCGGAGATCACGTTAACGCCGGTCGCGTCTCAACTTGGGACGTAAAAGAACCATTGAGGACGATAAGCACCCTGGCAGTGACCACCTTCAGTACCAGCATATAAAGGTCGGTTTGGCGATAATGTTCTAAAAAAGGATGACCAGTTGAATGGTATCTCACAAGACCATTACACTGTAACATCAATAATAAAGACTAATAAGTTAATAGAACGTTGCCGAACGCTGGAAACAACTAGAACTAGAAGTCGACCGCCACGGCCAGTACACGAGGCGGCCGAATCTTCGCTTCCAGGGGATCTAATTTTCTGCTGCTACACCAACTCTCTAGAATATGCTCCCTCTTAGTCTTAGATCAGTTGAAAATATTACACAATTCGCCATAATTTAAAAAAATTCTAAAATCTTTATAACCTTGCGTATCCACCTTATATTTAGCTCCCTGACGTATCGATCCATATGTTGACGACTTTTATATGGCTTATCGATTCGGAGAGTGACTAATCCTTTTGTATTGGTGCGCCTTTGAGCTTGGTTTCCAAAGATTTAGGCGCAAAACCTTATTATTATTATTATCATGCATACTCTTACCATGTGGCACATTGCATGATCACCCAGGGTACACTTTCCCCAATATTCCTATAGTTGAACCACTGACATCTTCTTTACTTCCTATTGAAGATATTATCATGTTTACAATTCCAATACCCTCCTTTGAACATATGGTAAATCGGGAAATGATGTAATTTGTTGCCCATTTAATACTTCTTGAAACCATACAGCTAATTTAAAATATAAGGAATTATCCAGCCCTGAACAGGGTGTACTATATTTGTTTTTGGGAATGAACTGCGTACGTTGACATATTTACCAGTGCCACCAAGTGTCTTGTGCTGCAGTTTGACGACGTGTTCACTTGGGGCTGATGGGATTCAAGCAGTTACCACTGCCCTTCCGAACCGCCCAAATGTTCGTGTTCTTGGGTAAGTGTGAATTCTGAAATGCAGACACTTGCCTAGGTAAGTCATCATTATACAAAACGTGCTCAAATATCTTACTGGACCTGGACTGGAGGAGCTGGACTATCTTGTTACAAACAATCTTGTTTAGGAACAAATTTCTCTCTCACACACACGCACACACACACACCTTCACACACACACACACACACACACACACACACACACACACACACACACACACACACACACACACACACACACACACACACACACACACATACACACACACACACACACACACATATGTATTTATTAAATCATTGAAATGTTACATACATGCATACGTACATACGTACATGCGTGCATGCGAACACACACACACACACACACACACATATATATATATACCTGTATACTATATATATATATATATATATCTTTAATCACCGACACACACACAGTCGTCGAAACCGGGGACTTGGGGACACAAGACAGGATTAACCCCAACCCCAATATTTAGGGAACGTTGTGCATTGTAGGGTCGACATTGTTTGATGAGAGCTCGAGAGAGGATTAGATCCCCCAATATTTATGGAAGGGTAAATTTTTGGATAGAATTTGATGTTTTGGTGAGCCTGAAAGTATTCTGTAGCGAGCCTTAAGGGGGTTGCAAATTTTTGTTTTTTGGTGAGCTTCAAAACTTATGAATGACGCCGTGAAAAATATTCAATAAACCCCCCACTCGAACACACACACACGCACGCACGCATACAGCTTCATACATACATCATTATAAATAACCCTGTGCTACCATTACATCATGCAGTGTTTACTGTTAGCAATGGAAGCACCGTGCCATCTTTACATGTCATGCACCACTAGTTGTTGACTCTAAACCTGTGTGTCACTATTACGTGTCATTCACTGCTGCCTCTGTATATATCTCTCTTTTCTATAACCTCCCAAATGACTTGGCCTATTTTAAGCAAAATTAGTTTTGTATTCAGTGTTTCCCCTTTCTATGCCGCGTCGCCCAAAATATACCGAAATTGCCGCCTCGTAGCTATTTCGTGCGCCCATTTTTTTCGTTCTTTCGCGATATATTCTACGACGGCGAGCGGCGCGAAATGACACCACAAAGTCACTATATTCCTGCAAAATCGCAGATTTGTAGCAACATCGTTTAGTCGCCTTAACGTCGCTCAGGGCCGGTTAGGATTTAACTCTTGGAATTATAAATTGGACAACGTGAATGACATCACTTATCAGTTGTCCAATCACGGAATATTCCCGCGGGATCCCCGGTGTCTCCAATGGTGACACCTTGCGGAATTTCGACATACTAGTAATCTAGACATTCATGTCACATGGCGCCCAACCGGTAACTGCGTTTGGAAGACACGTGGAACTCGGAGAGAAAAAACGAAGAAAACGATAGCTGGACTAATATCTCTTTTGCATTCAATTTTATTATTATAGTATGTGCCCACACTAAATCAGAATGCTGGTGTAGCTGATGTTGAATTTCTGGTTTATGGCGGTGGTGGGAATAAAAATCGTGCAGGCTGGTGGCACTACGTCACTAGTCGGCACTTGTGTACAATCCGGACCCTTTTGAAGCCCAATAAAAAATATTTTACCTCACAGCGCGCGTAAAATGACCGATATAGCAGCGTACGTTGATACAAACCGTGGCGCTGTTTACGCCTCAAATGGCCGTAAGACGCAATATTCTTAAAGGTAAATATGCCTAGAATAATGTTGAATGATGGAACTATCTCACTGAGGTATTAAAGTTAGACAAAATTCAAGTTATAACGGCGAAATCGAGGTAGGTCCGGATTCGACACAAGTGCCCACAAGTCTATTCAACTAATATTCTATGCCGTTTTTGTGTGCAAAATAACGAATGTGCTTCGTAAGATATCTTTTTGCTAAATATATAATATATATTCCGACAAAGTTGTTCAAACAAACTTTTGGGAAAGTTGATTTGAGTGAAGTACTTACGAATATAAACCACCGAAGTTCATGTCTCATAAAAGACGCCTATTGCCCCAAACCATGTATACTAACGGGTTAGCAATAACTTAGGCTACACAATTATGTTTGCACAGAAATTGGATATAAAAAGACACAATTTGAGAAACATTCTTGCGATTAATAGAAACATACTTTTGTGGCATTCCAGAAATGACTGTATAATTAATTCCATAGCATGCTAGCAACAAATAAAATATAATCTTTGGAACAAAAACTACCAATTTACCATATTATTATTATATTATAATCATTTAGAGGTGATGATGAAAGAGTCTTCAGATAATATCTGGATGCTTCCCAGGGATGTCGAGATGGTGTTCGAATGAACAGGTCTGCCAGGGAGTAAAGTGTAAAACGCATTTGAGTAGTCCTGATGACTGGATACTGCGCTATATAACAACTTATCTTTTACTTTTTACTGACTCTGTCAGCGTGGTAACAAGGCCTAGGGTTAGGGAAAGAAAAACATCACCACAACCAAGTACCAGTGGTAAAATGGAAACCACACCTCATCACGATGAAACAATCATGATTACTGACTTTTATCAATCATGATTACTACATTTACAAGTAGTGTCTTGTTGTTTTATATCGTCCACTCTATATTCAAGAATAAAGTTTGAAACATACCTCAGAATGCACCATTTTTAAGCTAGTTTTTAAAAGATCACCGGGGGAGCATTCACACGGACCCCCGATCAACGCTTCGCACCTGCGGCGCTCGTGTAGCCCACCCCTATCACCTCGCCCATAATTTTACCCAGGGAAACACTGGTATTTACATTACAAATTCTCACTATTGTTCTACACAAATACATCTACGGCACTTTCAGTAAGGTCATGAACTAATAAGAACATTCGCCATTAAAGATAATCCGTTAAAGTTAAGGAGACTTTTTAAACATAGAGGTGACAGCCGTATCACAGAGAACAGTGTGTTCGTGACACGTCAGTGGAAATGCCGTCCTGGCACTACAGATGTTAACAGTCGTCCAAATACAAGATCGCTGTGAAGGAGAAACATCGATTTTGAAGAGCAACTCGGGCTTATGAGATCATACAATGTCAATGAAGCGGTCCACAGACGCTGTCAATGCAATGTCTGCAACCATATCATACAAGTCCATGTACACAGCGGTCATATACGTTTACTTTAAATTGAGTCATGCCTCTAAAATTTCACTGCGTTATACGTTCCCACTCGATATATTATGGACTTACGGTCCAACTGTTTATGCGCAACTCTATTAGTCAGACTATGCGACAGCTGAACACTCGCAACGATCGTTGCGATCGTTGCTACGAAACGGCATCTCCTTAAACATGTTCAGCAATAATGTTCGAAGCTTCGACCGTGTCGCAACACTTAAGGTATAGCCAATCGGTCTACCTTGTGCCATACGTAACTGCAGTGTTGTTTCAGCTATAAGTTTGAAACGTAATATATGCTGGTGTAAACACTGAAACAGCAGTTTGGCGAGACACGAATTGATTCGGACAGTTTTCACAATGAGAACGCAACTGACAGAAACATCAACATATCTAGTGGTTTCTACGTTTCGGGTGGTGAATCTGGATCCATCGCATCGAATGGAGATGCGGTCATGTACATGCGTACCAGTTGGACAGTCTATGGACAGTCTGTTAAACGACACTGGGCGCCACTCGTATGTAAACGTCAGGGAAACACTGAGTGGGATAAATTAGTATTACAAATTAATTCTAAAAAGTAATATGTCGTCGCAACGTCGCGTATGGCTCAAATCCATGGGAACATAATCTTGTCGTTTTTTCACTTCCGTCTGACTATGCTGAACTTGCAGCTACAGTTGTCTACAACCGGCGGCTTGTTTTCACCCAGTGTAACTTTGCAAGCCAGGCATGGGGCAAATAACTGTCCAAATGAGTTTAACATCACAGGTCAATGCAATTTTCATCCCATTATATCAATAATTTCAATTAAACAAAATTGCGTTATATGCACTATTGATATAGTTATAGCAGTGCAGGGTGTTGGAGATACTATTTCAATCTGCCAGGAGGATCTGCAAAATCAAACAAAATCACTTTTAAAATCTTGCTAAGTTGCATTTAATTTTACATTATTTTTACCAAAAAGATTCAGACATTCTTTACATAATCTTTATGTCAAATATTGTACGTCTATTTATTCTATTTTTATTATTTATTAAGGATAGAGGCTTTTGAAAGGAACGATTTTTGACCGCGTTCAAATTTAGGGGGGAAAATGTTGTCTTCTGAACAGGGCGAGTTTTCACGGGATTTTGAATAGAAAGGCTCTTGAGGGAGAAGTTTACGACAACGAGCTTTTGACCGTAGACTGTTTAGACATATCATGCAAATAATAAATAAAATAAGAATACAGCGTGTAAAATAGTTGTAATTTTTGTGCAAATTTGGTCAGTTTACTGAACATGCAGTTAAGAGAGTTGTAACACTGTACACTTATCAGTGTAAGTTGAGAAATGTTAATAGAGACACTCTATGTGACACATTAAAGGACACATATTCTTAACTGCTGATATAACAGAAATGTGTTCTGTGCGTACTTGCATACGAAACACTTATTTCATGGGGCAGCTTTCTGCAAATATGATTATGTCTGTGTGTGCCTATACGTGTGTGCATGGTTGTGTGCGTACGCGTGTGTGTATAGTTGTGTGCATACAGTGTGTGCGTTAAGGAATTACCACGATGGCCCTTCATATTTCACTTTCTAAATGTTGAGAGTAGTTCCATTACACCATGTCGTATTCTCTAATGTCAACCAGATTACACAGCTACAGTTTCTCCCATGCAGTGATTCCTGCCAGAGCATACGTCACCGGTGCAACGCCGCACTCTCCGCCGTCATGACGCGTGTTTGTTGGGAAGTGATAAATAACTTCCTGTGACAACACCAGTGCCTGGATGCGCTATCGAAGATAAACACAAATGACTTAACTTTCAACGTATCAACACAGTAGAACTGATGAGTTGAAGGCGTACGACTTATATATTCAGGCATGTATTAGTGAATATATGAGCGAAAGAAATGTGTTATGCATTACGCACTATCAATTAGGGAACACTGCGGTTTTGATGGCACCTACTTACAGCAGCGCCTGTGTTACGACAACTGGTTGGCCACCTCGTGGAATGGAATGCGTCGCATGTTTTCTTGTTCGTGACACTTGCCCAGCTTCAGGACTTATGTAGCACGATTAACTATCGATGTCACCTAATTGTGTAGGTTAACAAAGACAATCAAGAAATCAGACTGGACATTATGGTTTTCCAACAGAGATGCTAATGTGAGAATGATAACATCACTCTACTTTGTGTATTGTATCAAACTAATTGTTGTTGTTAAGTTGTCAACTTGAAGAATGTTCACTGTACATATTAGCAAATTATGTTGACGAGTGTGTAATCGCAATGTATATTCACTGTCTTTTATGCCAAATGCGGACTTGTTGACAATATACCATTATGTAACCGGAAACGTTTATGTTATGTTACATGTGTTGGCAAAGTAACGCTGTGTACTTAACGCTGTGTAATGTTGATTTATTTTCTCTGTACACCATATCAAACTCGTTTTTTCTGAGTTGACAAATATGCATCAGCGGTGTAAATTAACTGTGTTTAGTAAACACAGCCTTGTTGAAAACTGATTATTATATAATTGCATGTACAGTATTTCACTGTACATAGTATCAAACGTAATGTTATTTAAATTGTATTGCGGTTAGCGTACGGCTTTGTGGACAACTGAGCACTACGTACTTTGTTTTATCTATGCAAAGCATCAAACGATTGTTGTTGCGAATTAATTAGTTGTTGGACGTATTCAATGTGTTTTGTATTTGCTCAATAATTAGGTTTTGATACTTTTCACCGTAGATACTATAAAACATTGTATTGAGTTGAAAAATGTGTAACCTCAATGCATACCTACTTTATTGTGTATCGCACAAATGTTTGTTGACAGCTGAACATTACGTAGCTTTGTCGATTGTTAATTGTGCGTGGTATCAAAGCAAATGTTTGTTGTGAACGAATTGATAGGTTGTAATCGTTGTGAATATTCGCTGTATTTTGTATCAAATACCCCCTTGTTGTCGACAAACGAATGTGTAACTTTGCTGTAACTTCGGAGTACATTATATCAGATCATATGTTAGTTGACATGCTAGTATATAACGAATTGATAGGTTGTAATCGTTGTGAATATTCACTGTATTTTGTATCAAATACCGCCGTGTTGGCGACAAACGGATGTGCAACTTTGCTGTAATTTCGGAGTACACTGTATCAGATCATAAGTTAGTTGACATGTTAATATATAACCTCATAGTACATTCACGTTATTTGTATTGTATGCACTTAATTAATGTCAAGTGACCATTTATGTTTTCTGAATGTCCACTGCACACAATATCACACCCGCAGGTGCCAAACCGTAGCGTTCATTCTTGATATCTAATAAGGTTTTATTTTCACTGGAGATCTAATGTCGACTGGTCATTGTATAGTTTTTCTTCAAATACTCAGAGTATAAATATCAAACTCGTAGGTGTTCACCTGAAATCTGATCAGATAAGTCCGTAAGAACACAATCATGCCAGTATGATTGTCCAAATCCGCTGGTTTACAGCGCATGCTCTAAAGGAACTCTTCATGCAAAGTGGGAAATATAATTATCTTCGATTTCTATATACCGCGACGTGTTCACGTTTTCGCAGATGTCATGATTCGGAGAATCATGACATCTGCGAAAAAGCATAACACTGTGGCGTAAAACAAATAAACTTTCTCGGAATATCAAAAAAACACATACAATGTCAATGACCTTTAGCACTACTCACAGCATACGAAATAGACATAATAAAATCTGTATTGATGGGACAAAAATAAACACGGTAAATTACAGAAAAAAATTAGGAATAGTAATAGATAACAAACTAAACTGGAGTGAACATATAACATGTGTATGTAACAAAATAACAAAGAATATTGGTATCATTAATAAGGAAAAAATAAACTGACCAAACAAACTCTTAAACAATTACTGTACTATATTTGTATTTACCCGCACCTTACCTATTGTAATATTATATTGGAAAGAGCCCAGAAGGTCCTTGTCTAAAATTCATGTATTATAGAAAAGATTAATATGCACAATTAGTCAAGTGGGATGCAGAAACCACATCAAATTATGGATATCTAACAACTATACAAATACTTCTGTTGTGAGCTCAGGTATAAGTATAATAGGAGTTTACTACCGGACATATTCAATGACATGATCATGTACTTCCACATTGCCATAACACGAGGCAGAAAACCGTTTATAAAGTCTTCGAGATGATTTATCTACAAGCAATATTAAAAGGCTCAAAGCATTTATTCGTGATTGATAAACATTAATTAAATTATAATGAACTCATTAATGTACTAATATTTATATACATAGTTACGTTGTTTCATATACCATATATACATGTAATTATGATTATGCGATATTTGTTATTGTTCCTCTGCATTACTGCACGTTGCGTTACATTAGATATTAACTCATTTATTTAAATAAGGGATTACAACAAGATTGCTTATCACTCGCTATTGTCATTGATAGCATATGATGATATGCAGAATATGGAGAATGTTCACTATGCACAGTATTAAACTAAACACAATGTTTATTCGCTTATTTTGTTACAAATACAGATTAGTTCACCGATAGTCATATTGCGTAACGTTGGTAAACTGGCAACCATAGTTGTCAAATGGCAAATATGTAACTGCAGTGTTTGTATCACATATATAATTGTTGTCAACTGACCATTCTGTATCTTTGGAGAATATTCACTGTATATTGTAAAACACAAAATGTTGTCAGCTGACGAATATATATTCTGCGTGACATTCAAGATATGTAGACTTATCTTGTATAAAATGCAGAGTTATTGCCAATAAGTCAAACCTCCGCGAATTGTTCATGTATCTAACTCAATTCCATTGTTAGCAAAGAAATGTGTAGACTTATTTGAACTGTAAATGGTAGTAAGACTAGTGCAAATATATCCCTGTGTACACATATATATTATTGTTGATCTTTAGTTGTTTTTTCTTGTTATACAATGTAAAATTGACTTGTTTTGCGTAGCATCAAAAGAAATGTTTCTTGTGAGCGGGTTGACAAATATGTAACCATGGTGACTATTCACTGCATTCTATATCACGGGGAACCTTGTTGTCGACAATTGTGTAACTTTGGTGGCGTAGTAACACGTTGAATGGTGTATGAGTTGCCAAATATGACTTTATTGTTCCTTGAATGTATTGTGTATACACCAAAACGTAGGAAATATCTCCTATGCTAGTTGGCCTAATATCGGAACATGTAAATCTGTATACCTCAGAGGTGAACCATAAACTCGTGCCCCTGTTGAAACTAACCACTGTTAACATTTGACCAAAATATGTCAAGTCAGTAAAACAAAGTAAAGTTCACTGCATATAATCCCATCAATTAATTAATAAAGTGCAGGCCTGTTGTAAACTGGCCATTATCTAACTTCGGAGAATGTCCATTGTGGACATAGTATAAAATTAAACATTGTTGTGTTCCGCAACATGTATGTATCCGCATTGTATGTTCACTGTGTGTTGGATCAAATATAGAATCTTTGCTAACTGCCAATTACGTAACATTGGTGTATTTTCACCATACATGTTATTACATAATACGTCGTTGTGAAATGCTACATACATAACTGCAATGTATGTTCACCGTTTTTTGTATCGCACAAATACAATGATTGCCAACTAACCATTATATAACTTTGGAGAATATTTAATGTACATAGTAACACACTAAGTGTTGTCAGTTGGCGAATATGTAACCGCAGAATATATTAATCTATTCTGTATTCAGATTTGTTGTTAATCATGGTCATTCTGCAACTTCCGCGAATTGCCCATGTATTTGTTAATAAATAGTAATGCGTAGTTGCAGTGTAACCTATGTTTGTATGGTTTGTATCCAATACAGACATATTGTCAGCTGATGAATATAACATGCAGGCGTGAATGCTTGATCATTCGCATTCACATACATGTAAGTGTTATACACATGTCTGTTTTCGGCTGATAAATCGTTAGTATTTTAGATTTTATTTTTATTGAGTATTTGCACGACCGATTGTATGATTACAGATATTTTAATGCACATAATGCTTGTGTTGTGGTACAATAAAGGAAGCATGTACTTTATACGTTCCGTCTGTGTTATTTACTAAGACAAAAAAGCAAAATATATATTTATCCACTTGAAACAGGGTATTATATTTTATTTATATGTATGTCTGTCCGTCTGTCCGTCCAACCCTCCATCCGCCGTCCCTTCGCCTGTACATCTCTATGAGAAAGACGGGGAAAGGGAGGGAGGTACGTAGGTACTGAGGGAGGGAGGGACGAAGGGAGGGAGAGCGGGGGATAGGGAGGGAGAGAGGGAGGTAGGGATGGTTAGAGGGAGGGAGAGAGGGAGAGGGAAAAAAGAGAGTATTAATTTATAAAAAAAAGTGCGGCTGCGTGTATATGCATTCGCGATGTTCAAACGGTAATAACTCAAAACATATTGGTACACCCAGCGGCTTATGTGTACGTAAGTTTATTATCTTTACAAGCAGCCAACCATTTTTGATGTTCTCAATATACGTTACTGATTATGGTGTGGGTTGTTGGACTTTCACATTTTTGTTTGGTCAGAAATGTTATTGTTGTGTAACATTTGGCATAAATTTGATCCAAACTATATTATAGCTCAATAAGACATGATAATAATGTTACATATTTCCAAATCAGCTTAATGTTTCTCTATATAGGCCACATATTACAGAATCGGAATGTTTGCCTGCCCGATTTGGGGTTTTGGCCAGATATGTTTTAGCCCAGAAAAAATGCAAAATCTGACCAAGATGTAGTTAAGCAACTATGTTAACCGTTATGTTTTTCAGAATGTAATCAGTGGGTTATATCTGTCCAATCATTTCTGATTGTGTCCAGATATATCAAAGGTTTACGTTTGCAAGACACAATTTGGACTTGTTTTTAATTATGGGTCATTTTGTACTTAACATCAAATTAGACACAAAATTAATCGAAAACGTATTTTGCCTGCATGACGCCTAATACTTATGTTGCAAATCGCCATCTAGACATTAATTATGTTCATATGTCACTGGTTACACAATAGGTTGTATGCCGGTCAGGTTTTGATTTTTTGATTAAATATGGGTTATTCAAACAAATAAATATAAACTATGATTAAATAATTACTTATCCCTTATATTTTAAGGTGTAATCGGAATTTCGTATGTTTGGCCACATGTTTTAATGTTTATTATGCGGGAAGCAACATTGCCTCAGATAAGAGGTGCGAACGCACCCATCACACTCTCTCACATCCGACTGGCCTGCATTGGGCTAGTCCGATTGCAGCTGCAGGAGACAGTCCTGCATTTGGAATCGCATCCCCTTGTTTTAAGCTCAACGAAGATATTTGAAATTGCAGGAAATATTGACCACAATTCCACAAACGCCCTATATATGATGGTTCGACTATTTTCATTGCTGCGCCCTCTTGCAGCCCTGAGTTCTGTGTTGACGAAAAAAAATTATGGATAGCCGGACCTCGCGTCTCTCGTCTTTCCAAAAGATTTTTGCGTTGCAGATGTCTCCCTTAACCACAAAATCATAAAATCCAATCAGCGTGGTTTGCTTAGATATGATGTCTGCACTACTGATGACGTCTCGTTTTCCTTTACTAAACTTACATTACTTCACCTTTACGTAGGTTCTGGCCGATTTTTTGACGATACAATTCAACTTACAACGGCCAGTTTTGACAATCACCTGGTATGAATACTGCTGTAAACGTTAGTTAACCAAAAAGCAGACGGTCACACGGACCACTAACTCAAAAAAGTCATTGACACAAAAAAAAATAGCTGGTCAGTGACCACCCAGTCAGCGTGTATTTCGAACATTACTATTGCCTGGAAATGAGAACACGCTACGTGTAGTCCCAATGCTCCTTTTGTTGGTGGCCGCCTCTGCAGCTCCTGGCACCAACCACGTCAGATTGGTGGTAACAATATCATATTGCTACCACGTGAATTATTGTTCATAACACTGTGCGTTCATAACTATTTGAGTTTGGTATCTTTAAAGAGACCATCCACGGAAAAAACTTTCCATTGTTGTAACAGACAGATGATTCTCTGGCAAAGAGGATAAGTGCCTGAACGCTCTGATGATGATCGTACTATCGGCAGACCAAAAGCATTCCAACACACAACAATAGATTATAAGCTTCACGCATTGCACCATGCCAAGCTGGCTACTGGTACTTGACTATCCCCTATATTCCACCCTGACAACAAGATAGGTGTAAAAGACTGGTTTACAGAGAGTGTAGCGTGGGTGTTAACCTGTATTTCCTATGATGCAAACTAAAATATTCCATGTTGGTCCGGTTCCGTTGAAACTACTAGCACCACTGATACTCTTGTCACAACGGTTGGCATGCGTCCAGCTCTCCAGGCGTCGGTAAATGACAATGACGCGATGACTACGTTGACAAAATCCCATTGTTAACATGTATGTAACTAGCTGGGTTACCACAAGTGTTATATAGATTCGCCCCGCATGCATATATGTATTTATTTATTTTGTTAACTTATTTATTTATTGCAGTTTTATTTACAAAGTTTTAGCCCACGATAACTATACAAACTACAGGATAGTGAAGTATCGCTTTCTCGCAGTATATTCTTGAAGACTTTAAGGTCTGGGACAATAAAGACAAGTTCAAACTGTCACTGGAGACTCTTGACGACCAACTCAAACCTCATAGGCGGCCATTATAACGTTTCCTTCATTTCCTGTAAATTTTACCTTACAATTTTAATTTTTTACACCATATTTAACCTCTATTCATACACATGCTGTGCAAAGTTCGTAAAATTCTCATACCTCAATTTTCCACAAAGCACTTTCAAACCTGACACCCCTTCATTTCTGCTAGAACCAGACAGTGATTTGCCCTAATGACATCATAAAGCCAAATGACACCTGTATATATACGCAGAAAAGCACAGTTTGACAACTGTCATAATTTGACAGCTCTGGTACCACACTGCAAAAAACATCATTTCTACTCAGTCAACACTATACAAATACTCTCAGAAATTCACACAAATGCATAATGCCATTTTTATTGGGAACTCTCTCGGTGAGTAATGGCGGACGAATCCAAAGTGTGGTCTTACCCCATATAAAAGGAGTCTCTCACAGCTGTCATTTAGTATGTTTTTATCCAATAAGAGGCGCCACGGATGATAGTTCACCTGCAGCGCGGCGCCACTGTCGTTCGTATACCGTGTATGGCGGCGTAGCTAAACAGACCAATGCACACTGCGTGCATGCGTGTGTATGTGCAAATGTATACAAACATGCATACATACATACATACATACACACACACACACACACACACACACACACACAAACAAACACACATACACACACAGACATACACACATACATACTGATACATACTGATACATACATGCATATTTACATGCATACATACATGTATATATACATGCATACGTACTACGTACGTACGTGCATGCATGCATGCATGCATACATACATACATACATACATGCATATATACACACACATATAATATTATGTATTGAATAGGAGATATCCTAATATTGTAGCTAATTGTAAATATAAGATGATCAATGTCAAATTATATCCCTAGAAGGATAAGGGCATGTCCGAGAAGGGTTTTGTCTTTGTGGTGCTATGTATGTGAGGGGGTTGTGAGTGTGACAGGTTTTGTGCAGAGGGGTTTTAGCCGTTAAGGGCTACGACGTACAGTCGTAAAGTACGACTAGGTTGTTAATGTGACGTGCAGCGTAAGCTAACAGTGAATACCCAGTCCAGTATATAAACTCGATCTGGTTCCAGTTACATTTTATAGGTTCTATGTCCGTTTCTCATTTATTAACAACTTTTTTTATAAATGTTCCTAAAACTAGAATGTGTTGAAGGCATACTGCCCGACAGATATTGCTCGCATTTAAAAGTTGCAATCGCGATTTCTTTATTGTAAACAAAACAGTGTGATTTTTAAGATGGCGTATTGGCAATACGGCAGAGGTCGGCTGAGTTAACCCTTCGATGTACACCGTGTTCTTGTTTTCCCACATTCAATACAGGGGCCGGCTGAGTGATCCCTTCGATGTACACCGTGTTCGTGTTTTCCCACATTCAAGACAGAGGCCGGCTGAGTGATCCCTTCGATGTACACCGTGTTCATATGTTCCCACATTCAAGACAGAGGCCGGCTGATTGATACCGTGTTCATGTTTTCCCACATTCACGAAAGAAGCCGGTTGAGTGAACCCTTCGATGTGCACCGTGTTCAAATTTTCCCACATTCAACATAACCAATTCAGTGAATTTCCGTTAAGGAAGTACCGCCGTTGTTGATTTCGGGTAACGCAACAGAAAATCTCGCTTCAACCCGCGTCCAACGCCGAAACATCGACTCAACAAATTATATTTACAACCATAGCGGTATTCCCACGCCGATGCCCATTTGTTACGCGTCCGCTGCTGCATATCCGTCGTTAGGCTTTCGTTTCCACAACGGGCGTAACTAAATCAACGGATATGGCGAATCCATCCTGGCGCCGCTGCCACAGCGACAACAGCAGCGCGTTAGTTTCACAAGCCCGTTGCCACGTTGCGTGCACGCATTCGGCCGCCGTTGCCAAGGAGCCCTCGCGCACGGCGCGCTGCGGCAGGAACAGCGTCAATCACGATTGCCGTCGCGATAAACGCGGGAGATGTTAACCAGCAGACCACTTCGACGCACTTTGTCCGGGTAATCGGAGGCGTGTAGTCTGCCGGAGGGTTCACCCGATAACGCGCCCGACTTTCCAGTTGTCTGCACGCAGCCAATATTGTCGCTGATGTGTTCCTCGCGCAAGCTGAAACTTTAGGCGTTATGATCACGATACCTAAACCAGTTAGTAACTAAATGACGACGATGAAACGGAAATGAGTATTTACTCAGTTAGATGTCGCATAAAGAAAAAGCGGGTGTGACAAACTTAGCTGCATAAAATGGCGTCGCCGCCCATTTCGTGCCGGGTGAGGCAAAGGTCGTAAGTAATGTTCGTGGTATGCAGCCCACGGGATACTGTCGCTAGGCTAGGCACAAAACACGTGGCGTGGCGATCTGTTTTGATTGCACGGCGCCACGGGTAACTGAAACCTCCGTGGTATGCCTATCGTTATTTCCTTCTACACGAATTATCCTTTTAATGAAAATCTTCGCGTCCGCAGATCAATACAATTGCCATGCATTTATTCACCACCATACACGTTGTAAACGCGGATGAATGGTAGGGGTTGCGGTAATAAGCAAGCTTACCACTAGAGCCATGAACACACACATGCGCGCACGTACGCACACCCGCATGCTCCCGAGCTGCGCACATGCACGCACACACACAGGCGCCCGCTCACACACACGCACTATTGTAATAAGATAAATGGTCAACTGTCCAGGGTCCCTGCAGTTTTAAATCCGGCGCTACACGCATGCACACACGCACGCACACACACACACACACACACACACACACACACACACACACACACACACGCACAGTAGGCGCATTCATCGGCAGTCAACAACGAATTGCTGGCATTCCTGATCATATCGTGCAAGCGACAGTCTCGTCTCATGTTGGCGCGTCAAGATGTGATGATCAGCAAAATCGATAGCATTCGACACATCGCCGAGTATAAATACGTTATTTGTCGCCGCTTTCTCGCTCAGGGGCCGGTCCCTTTTATCAATAATACATGTCGTGAAGCCCGTCTGCTTCTACGCGGTGGTCGAGCGCTCGAGATGTTTCGCGGCTCCCCGCTAATGGCGGGGAGCGCACAAAGCTTCGCTCCGAATAGTTTCGCGACTCCCCGTCTGCATTGGACACCGCCTCCTTCGCCGCCGTGAGAAATCACTTGCTTTGAACACGAGAGATGTGGTTGCCACTCCCGTCGCGTACTTTGATTAGAGCGTGGAACTCCGCCTCAAGAAGTAAACATTGTGAATAGTTGTTATGTAGTCACCGATTAGATTGTTTTTGGCAAACGACAAAAATAGTTATGGGACATTTTCACGGAGGATCCTATATTAGCAATTCCGATATGACGTTTTATTTTTGTAGTTTTAATAAGTAAACATTTATGTACCTGTACAGGCCCGTAGCCAGGGGGTTCATGGGGTTCACGTGAACCACCCTTTTTGTGAACCCCCTTTCCCCAAAATGTGAATCCCCTCCCTCAAAATTGCATCTTTAAAATGTGAACCACTAATTGTATTCCATGTTTCTCAAAAGCGTTAACCCCCCTCCTCCTAAAAGCTGCTAGATAGTGTTCAGGCATTATAAGGAATGCCAAGAAAGCCTGATTTGTACATTATGTTAAAGGGAGAAACGTTATCTATTAAATGATCATCACTGAATATATGGGAGCCTAGTTGGGGGGTCTGTCTCCAATGTCATGTGTGCAAAGGGCAGTCACTAGAGGAATGTGTGTCAAAGGACCACAACATGCAATTAGCAATGCAGAAGGACTTCACACTATCCCAGGGTATCTTGTTATGAAAACGCATGGGATAACAAACATACAAGAAGCCAGTTTTACACTAAACGTAAAATTATGAGTCCTAAATGTAGTCACTCAGAGGTTACAGATGCAAACAAAATACTGGTGAATGAACGGGGTGACGATGATTTAACAATTATGAGCACATTAATTATGCCATATAAAATAATTCATTATTTCTCATCAGAACTCTGTTAAAAAGCGAACGAAAAATGCGGCTTTTTATTTTTAGTATGCTGATTAAGGTAACTACGACTGTCAAAGAGCCTATTCTGAACAATCAACAACTTAAGATGCGTAGCGAGTGTATTTCTTACAAGCTGGAAACCTGTTAGACAAACTCATCTGGCTTAACACGAATCATAATTTTTAACTACTGGGCTGGAATGCGAATTTCGATTAATAATTGTATTTAACCAATACAAAATAAAGTTTAGCTTAACCTATTTTAAAATGTGCGTACTGATGAGAAATCGTGTAATTGTGTGGCTGTATGGTTGCCGAAATACTGCGGTTGCTATTTGTATGTCTGTAGATCTCAGAAAGGGGAGCCTTATCGCTGATGAGGAGGCAAGAATGTGTGAAGGGCCTTTATTATCAATTATTATGTACATTTTGTGTCCTGTATAGTTGTAAAATACAGTTTGTGTTTCCTGGAGTCAGTGTGGTGTACAGGATACTTGGTACTTGACTGTTTGACACCTAGAATTTCATTCAAATTCCACAAGAAGACAATAATTTTTTCAATCTTCTATTTACCGGTACTAACTTAATTATGTTTATGATAAATTATGGAACTTTTGCACATCAGATCAAATAAATATAATGTATTAATTGAGTGAAAACCATATTATAAATGTCACACTTTAACTGTTTATTCTGAAACATAACTTGGACACACCCACACTCATCGGAGCCTCGTTTATGATATAAATATGATCATATTCAAAACAATTGTACACACGACGAAGGGTTTCGAGTAAATAATTCAGTTTTGTTAACAATATACTATCACTGTGTGTTGGCTTTTATGATTGGGTGTAAATTAGGCTTAATCAGGCAACAAAATGGGACCAAAACCTAAAACGACCTCGTTATGGGCCTGCTGGACATGCTAATGTGGTGTTTGTATATAAGATGAAAGAATATAAGACGAAACCACCTGGTCCATCAATCTCACACCCACTTCATTGTTCTTCCAGTTAGAAATGTAACCTTCTGCATTATGAGCCCCCAAGTGTGAACATGTGGGGCCCTTTGCAGTGTAAATAAATATAACCCCACATAAACTTGTGGCGCACCCTGGAGTCTGAATTGGTAAAATGTGAACCCCCCATTGTGAAAAGCTGGCTACGGGTCTGCTGTATAATCATGCCCGTTCTCAATGTAGGGGGAGTGTTCATGGAGTTAGAACGAACTCCCATGTTTGAGAGAATGTTTAACATGTCAATATTTGTCACATGTGATCCCTTTTTGAAAGAATGCAGCATATAAAAAAAAACGAACACGCCTTTTTGGCCAGCAAAATTTAACAAGATTGCCATCCAGAAAGTTAACTCTAGATGGCAGGTGGACAACGAAGCCTTTTGACTTATCGAGAGTCCAATACTTTTTTATCTACGTGTATCCCGCCCTTTTAAGGTATGTGTCGATTTTATGCACGCTACTAGCACCAACACAATCAGGAGCTAATCTGTTACATTCATTTACAGTCCTTTGAGAGAATGAGAACTTTCTTATATCTAATCTACACTGCTTGTTTACTAATGTAACTTCATGTCCTCTAGTCATTCTATCTTTCTTAACTGAGAAAAAAAATATTTCTATCAATATTTTCATAACCATTCAATATTCTAAACACTTTTATCTGATCTCCTCTCAATCTCCTGGTCTCTAGTGTTATTAAACCACATCCTTTTAGGCGTATTTTGTAACTAAGATCCCTCAGTTTTGGTATCATTTTAGTTGCTCTCCTCTGTACACTTTCTAGCATATCTATATCCTTCCGGCGATATGGCCTCCACGCTTGAATACAATATTCTAAATGAGACCTAACTATTATTTTTTACAGCGCTATTATTAGCTCTTTTTTTCGTTATACGTGATGTTTCGCCTAATTAGTCCAAGGATTTGATTTCCCTTTGAAGCTGCAATGCCGCACTGCTCTGAAATCTTCATATCAGCACTAATGGTTAACCCTAAGTCTTTTTCTTTTACAATAGTACTTACTACAGTACCCCCCCCCCCATTGTATATTCTACATCATCGTTCCCATGTCCTGTGTGGAGGCATTTACATTTCCCAAAATTTAACAACATTTGCCATTTTTCAGACCATTTTATCAATCTGTCAAGATCGTCTTGTAAATGCTGTCTATCTCTATCATGTTTAATCCTTCTAAACAATGTTGTATCATCTGCAAATTTCAACACCTTGCTTGTTATATCATCGTCCAAAACGTTGATATATCTTCAGAATAATATAGGTCCCAGTACTGATCCCCGTGGTACCCCACTCAAAACTTATTTCCAGTTTGAAGCCTTCCATCAACTACTACACGTTGTCTTCTGTCATTTAGCCATTTTGTATCCAGTTAATTAAACCATTCCCTATGCCATTGACATTTAGTTTAAGCAGTAGTCTTTGATGTGGCACTTTGTCGAAAGTTTTCTGAAAATCTAAATAGATTATATCTACTGGTGATACCTCGTCTACCCACTTAGTGATATCTTCCAAAAACAACACATTTTTTAAGCATGACCTCGCTTTTAGAAACCCATGTTGCGATGAGTTTAACAAGTTATGTTTAACAAGAAAATCCACCATGTGATGTTTAATCAGTCTTTCTAATAATTTGCAAATCACTGATGTTAAACTCACTGGTCTGTAATGCTCTGACTTGTTTCTCGAACCTTTTTTAAATTACGGTATAATGTTTGATTCTTTCCATTCTAAAGGAACCACTCCCTCTTCTAATGACAAGTTGAAAACTGTTGCAAGTGGTATGCTAATTTGTTCTACAATTTACAATACAAGTTTGGGCGGAATCCCATCCGCTCCAGGTGATTCATTATCTTTCATAGCCCTTATTTTCTTAGCTACCATTTTCGGGGTTACAATTAACTGTTCTAAATAGTCTG
The DNA here is from genome assembly GCA_020002185.1 of Paraescarpia echinospica. Taxonomy (NCBI): domain Eukaryota; kingdom Metazoa; phylum Annelida; class Polychaeta; order Sabellida; family Siboglinidae; genus Paraescarpia; species Paraescarpia echinospica. Next base: position 15,765,498 of record CM034541.1, read on the forward strand.
ATTTCGCCCCTTTCAACTTAGCCTCTGGTATTGGCAGTGAACTAATATCTTCCCTGGTAAACACCGAACTAAAACACTAATTCATGTCTTCTGCCATTAAGAATCCCTCTGATATTATATTTCCAGCACTATCTTCTAGAGGACCGACCTTATCCTCAACTTTGTGTTTGCTCCAAACATATGCATACAAACTCTTGCTGTCTTGTTTTATATTACAAGCTAAATTTTTTTCGTAACTTCTCTTCGAATTTCGAATTTCAGTTGTAGCTTGGTTTAGTGTTTCTTTATAAATGTTGTGGTCTTCATCATTACCAGTACGTCTATATGACTTCCACATCATTTGTTTGTATTTAATTTTAATAATGTATTCTTTCGATAAGTATTTCTTTTTGGACCGTTTCCCTTGTTTTTTTAAGCTTTTGCAATAGTGATGAGCCTCAAGCTGGCGTGGTTGGAGGTCTCCCAATAACACAACAATATGCACCCTTCCATAAAACGCCAACCCCTTTAAGCCATAAGGACGGGCCTGGTAATAACAGCCGTTGGATTTAATTAATCGGTGATGCACCCATGCACGCACGCACGCACGCACGCACGCACGCACGCACGCACGCACGCACGCACACACACACACACACACACACAAACAGTTTTAAACATACAAAGACCGCAGTTCTATATACAATCCCTTTACTTTAAAGACTTGTGTTAATATTGTGTTGCAACCGTGTACGTGACAAGTCTGTGCCGCCACGAGTAGGGCGATGGTTCGTTCTACACCTCAAATGCGTTGGCTACAGTCGACTGAAGGTAGAGATTATGGCGCTGCCGATTTCAAAGCGATCGGCGCATGTTTCCAGGAACCGCAGACACTGCTGACCTAACGACACCGTTATCAAAGCGTTGTTCCACCCACGCTTATCCTCCCTGTCTCACTATTCGGGCACACCTGCAGGCGCGCACTCACACAACATATACAACAGCACAACAGCGTTCGCACGCACGCACGCACGCACGCACGCACGCACGCACGCGCGCATCAGACAAGTAAGGTCTAAACTGTTAACAGAATACATGTTTGATCAGTCTTCGTTTCGTGCATATTGCCTAGCAAAAATTTAATGTATCAGTTCACTAGACGTGTGTTGCATAAAATATGTCATATCAAATAAAGTGCGGTTGTATTATTTAACCGCAATGAAACGAGAAGGCTTCAGGCGTCGGAACCGCACCATTAAACTGCACTGAAAGGCTGGTTTCATTAGTTCGTTCGGTTCGTTGTGCTACAAGTGACGCAGATTCGTGCGTTTCTACTAAAGCTAGGTTTCGTACAATTCTTCATCAGATCAGCTCGTCTCGCAAACAGTGCCCGGTTCGTTGTGCCGAATGGAGCCACCGGGGTGTGACTTATTTATTACCCGCACGGGCGTAAACGCCAGGTCACGTGGACAAGGGCTGTTTTTTGGTTATGTTCTAAGTCACACGCGGACGATTCGATTATAATATTAATAATATATACCGTCGTCTCTATAAGGTGATATCGTGCATACATGCGAGCACGCTTACGTCCGATCAAAATATATATAATTCTATATAATTATGGTTAAATAAACATTCGGCGGTCGATATGTTAAACTTGTATAACACAGGCTATGATTTAATGACAAAAACGGTGCGATGATGTTGATGCATTGCAATTGCTTCAATTTCGTATACACTGCTGTCGGTAGGATTGCTCAGCGATGTTCAGTAATGCTACCGCTAGGACTTTAAAGTTGAATTCATATTATATTACACGAACAACGTAGTTGTAGAACAATGTTCTACGCTAGCTTGGTGTTCGCACTGTTGAGGAGTGGTGTGCACGTTCGTGCCACGGTCGTATCACATTCGGGCCACATTCGTGTTTCACGAGCATGCTCAATAATAAGACCGCAGTAACTGAATACGACCGCTCAGACTCGACTAGCGCATGATGTGAGTGATGTATTGCTTATGGTCGGCATTAGCATGCAATATTACGCATACTACAGCCGTAACATTGTATCGCGAGATTTTGTTGACTGCGTAACGATGACTGTTTAGTGCTGAAGCGGCGGTGTCACTGTTTTACAAGCACCACGCAGTATATTGTCGAATTGTAATAATAATAATAATCTTTATTGATACATAATGTTCAGTATAGCACAGATGTAGCAGTAATATGAAACATGTACACATTACGTAACAATTGGAACAAAGCAACACATTGCTTGTGTTCCTTATTCATGTCATATTTGAAAACTATAACTCGTGTCCAAAAAAAAAACAATACATAAACATAAACATCTTCATAATAAACTAACTAATTATTTAATAATGCATTATACGAGTACCGTAACACTGAACACCGGGTACATCTTAACATGATAAAATTACATTAAAGCAGAATTTAGCATATGTTTGCTAGAATTAGACGCTTGGTCATTTGTTTGAACATATGAAGAGATGTACAATATTGTAAATAGTTATTTGTAATAAATGTATTCCAGATTTTAGGACCAACATAAGCCAAAGACAGTTGTCTACAATTAGTCTTGCAGTATGGTATTTTATATGTTACTTCCTGCCTTGTATTATATTTATGTGTGGATATTTGCAGGACAAATACATCATGATATATATCTGGCAACATACCCCTATTATGCTTGTACATTAGAATACAGCATAAATATTTATTTACGTCATAAATATTCATCATTTGTTTTGATAAGGCTGCGTATGATCAATAAATCCTACATGACTTATTACACGCAAAACTCGTTTTTGGAGTAAATGAATTTTAGGAAGGTATATATTCGGGGCCCTTCCCCAGACGACATTATAATAAGTAATATATGGGTATATAAACATGTAATACAGGTTTATCAATGATTTATTATCAAATTTGTTTGTTACCTTTTTTATAATACCAATATTCTTAGAAATTTAATTTGATATATATTTAACGTGTGTGCTCCAATTCATTGTATTATTTATAAGCAAACCCAAAAACTTTATCTCATGTACAGTGTTAATTTGTATGCCGTCTATGCAGATGTTATTACACCTCTCTCTTATACTGATCGTATTAGTAAAGGTTACTGTGTGAGTTTTCTGTATATTCAAAGAAAGCTTATTAATTTTAAGCCATAAAGATAGTTTTTTTTATTTCAGAGCATTTTCCATTTCATCTATATTGTTGCCTTGTATAAAGATGCTCGTGTCATCAGCAAACATAATGGTAAACGTTGTGTCAGATAAAGTAGATAAATCATTTATATAGATAAGAAAGAGTAAAGGTCCCAGAATTGAACCCTGCGGAACACCACATGTTATGTTTTTAAGGGAAGATGTTGTTCCGTAAAATTTTACTCGTTGTTGTCTGTTACTTAAAAAGTTACGAATCCATTGGAGTATAGTCCCTCTGATTCCATAATGTGTTAATTTTCTCAATAATATATTATGATTAACGGTGTCAAAGGCTTTGGCTAAATCCAGAAATAACCCAATTACGTGCTCTTTGGTATTGATTGCCTTACTAATTTTGTCAATTAGCAGTGAAATAGCCATATCAGTGGAATATCCTTTCCTAAATCCAAATTGGGAATTAGACAAGATGTTATGTTTCATTATATAATTCATTAATCTATTGTACATTAATCTTTCAAACACCTTTGAAAATACAGGCAAGACAGGCCTGTAATTATTAATTAATGATGTATCGCCATTTTTAAAAACTGGAACTATATCAGCTATTTTTAGTTGATCAGGAACATATCCTTGATGAAATGATAAATTTACAATGTAACTTAAAGGATCAAGTAGGTTGGAGAAGGCCTGTTTGACAATAATAGGTTTTATGCCATCCCATCCAGGACTAGAGTTTTTTAAATTCTTAATAATTCCCTTTATCTCATCTGGTGTGGCTGGCGACAGATACATTGAATTTTTATAGACTCCTTGGAGGTAGTCATCAGGTCTCTCTGATATGACTGGTATTTTATCAGCCAGTTCTGGACCTATACTTGTAAAATATTCATTAAATGTATCAGCTATGCATTTTTTTGTTAATTTAACGTCAATTAGTAATTTGTCATTAGATAAAAATGCTTCCTTTCCTTCCTATAATACTGTTTTAAACTATCCAAGTTTTTTGCAAGTTACCCTTGTGCTGTTGAAGCTCATGTCGTAATATTAATATTGGGTCTATTATTAAAAGTGGCAGACTTTGCACGTGTGAGTGAGTGGTCTACAATGCGTGATTTCTGGTGCTCTATTGAAAAAATCACAACTGTATTAGGAAGCAGGATTACTATTGTGGATATATATATATATACATATATATATATATGGTGTGATAAAACTGGGATACTAACAACGATTGACCAGCCTAATAGTAACAGGCCTACATGAATGCATAGACAATGACGTGCCACGGTCTGTCTTCGCACGAATATAATGGCCATGTTTCTGTAAGATTGTAAATGTACTTCCCTTGTGTTAGGCAGCTATACGTGTAATGGCAACGATTTAGAACTGTTACACAACTTAATATGACAGATACGTGCAACACGGCACGTTGCATTCCGTTTGAGCTTTTTATATATAAAACGTCCTATAACTATTTATATTCCTTCATTAACGGCCATGCTTATAATATTAATATGAACAATGTATGAAACATCACGTTCTTCACAAACAAAGAGCCATTAGCAATACACGGGCATCGTCATAACACGCCCCGCTTGCCTTCCGCCTGTTTTGCAACCGGCTTGGACGTGTCAGTTTGAGAGGCCCAAACCCCTTTAAGCGCCATGCCCGCACAGCGGCTATGCAGGCCGCAAGTTGTCTACGTGTCAGCCAGCCGCCGCTGCTGTTAATGTAATCGCTATCGGCCGCTGTTTATTTAGGAGCCGGGCGCTTTAATTGAGTCGCGCCCAACTGAGAATAATCATCGCCGACCGTTTCTGCCTAAAGTCTTTTTCAGAAGTTTGCATCCGCTCCAGATGTTACGCAACGAACGCGGTGCAGTGGCAATTATGTCGACGACGCATTAGGCAGGATAGGCAAGTAATTCATCATAACGAGAGCGGTACATTTAGTAGTCATATTCATGTGGTTGTTGTGCCATTATTGCCGTTAGCAATGCAGTACGCGCCACAACAAAGGTAACAATAATTTTACATAACTTGATATCTAGCATAACGGCGATCCAACACCACCCATGCAACAAAGAAAATATAGATCACGGCTAACAGGGTGGTAAGCTCGTGATACTTTATTTTAGTTAACATTTTGTGATATATGACGCGAAGAGAATAATTCAGTCATGTTGAAAATCGAATTAGGCCTTATTACATAATTTTAATTGTGTTTGTTTGTTTGTTTGCTCGTGCGTGCGTGCGTGCGTGCGTGGGTGCGTCGTGCGTGCCTGTTGCGTGTCTGCCGCCTGCCTGCAGGCTTCCGTGCATGCGTGCGTGCGTGCGTGGAATACACATTTATACGTACGTACGAACTTTAAGTCATGTTGCAAATACAATTTGACAGGCCCATGCTTCCATACTCGTAATTTTGCGTGCGCCGTCTAGTCTAGTCTGACACTCCGTCGCTAATTCACGGCTAGTGTCTCGCCTTTTATTCATGCTGCCAAGTCGTTGCCATAAATCTTTACATATTGGAAAATCAATATGCATTTAAATGCGCGGATAAAACCCACCCGACTCGACGCTCTCGACCAGATGCACAGAAGCGAGTTTCCCGGATGTCGACACGAACGTCAAGAAATGGCAGATGTTGTTTATTTTTGTCGTTTGTTTTTTGAGGAAAAGTTTTTATCGCAGGATAGGAGAATATGGAAAGAAATAAGATATATTTATATATGACTTGGGACCGATAGGCTCTTCCTGGAGGCCCTACATGTAGGGCCTCCAGGAAGAGCCTATCGGTCCCAAGTCATACATGCGTGCGCTTCCTTCTTTTCGTCTGCGCCACTGATCCCAAAATTCGATCCCGGCATCTTTGTTCCCACGGGTCGCTCAGTGCGTTGTCACCGACCCCTGTCGCCCTTCGTATAGTGTAAAACTTAAAGGGGTCAACTGCACCGAATAATGGGACTATTGATTGGTAAGAAAGATATTTAAATTGGATGTGGTTGTTCATCAACAACATCATCATCACCTTCTTCTTCTTCGCCACCGTCATTAACAAAGATAAACAATATAAACAAAGACAACAGCAGCAGCAATAACAACAATACTGTTAATTTCTTATGTTAAACAATGAACAAACGAATGAAAGCGGCGCCGGTTTCTTGGTTTGTGCGCTGCTTACGGTTGATTTCACCTATTACGAAACTTGTTCGGTGAAATAGAAAAACATTAAAGACGTTGCGCGCGTTCATTATTGCTGAACTGGGGCAGCTTTGTTGACCGTTGTGTCGCCTCATAGGGTAAAATAGTGTTGACTTGATATGTAATTAGGAAAAATACACGTTTTGCGCGTCAGGCCCGTTCTATAGGTTCGCGCAGATGTCGCGTGACAGATAACGCGTTCTCTGACGAGAACCAACAAGCAAAGCCACGGGAAACATAAGTTCTAATCTTATTCTGCGGCGCACTGTCAGGCAAAATGGTTTGCCAACCTACAAAAAACGCCAGCAATGAAGACTGAATCTGTGTGCCGCCAGCGAATCATCACGCATGTGAATAAGTTTATCCTATAATGAAAACAAAACTCCCAATGTGCAGGTTCCCTTTCGGATATCTCATATGGCTCACACATACTTGTTCGCTGAACACTATGGCGCCCGCCGACCTGTGTAGGCCTACCGTCTTGTCGGCGTATTTTATTACACTTAATAACACCACGCGTTATGACTCTTGGTGACGCCGCCATGTCGTAACGACGCTGTCGACCAACGCCGCTTCATTGTAGCGGTAAACATGCCGGCGTGAATATCTCGCATGACGCGAACAAAGCCGATAAGCGCCAGCAAGCGACGGCGATAAAGCGCCGGGTCGACTCGGTTCAAAGCTAATTGATTACCGGTGGCCGCGCCGCCGTGTCACACATCACTGGCGCTCAACAGAAGAGACGAACTCGTTCGCAGCGGCTGCGAAACGCTTGAAGCGCGCGACAGCCAATTAAATGGCGCGCATCGAGAGGCCTCGACGTTGATTGGCGCACCGCTCAGCCGACTGGAACACTACACTCCACGTCAAACTGCTGCATCGCGTCTCGCCACCGCGCCACAGCACCGAATTCATCGGGCAGAAATAAACACGAACGGCTGCGGCCCCAGAACTGTACTCATTGAAGTGGGAATCGGCTTTGAACAGGGGAATTATTTTCAGAATGTAACGCTTACGATTGTATAATTATTTTATTATTATTATTATTGAAGTTCGAGTTCTGATTGTTTAACATGGACACATGTTAATAGTTGCAACTGTAATGATTGGAACATCTCATAATGGACCGCAGGGTTTTATATTTAATAATTATGTTTAATCTGAATGTTTCGACTGGAATGTCACGTTTACATTAATATCTATGCTTAACGACAAGGTCCAGATTCATAAACAACTAGCGTACACCCATCCATGAAGTAACCGTTGGTTTAAATTGATTCCATCTGGTGAATTGATCAACACTCAATTGCAGGAGAAAGGCCTTCCAGAAAGGCCATGCATATATCAAACACATAGCCTACTGAATATAAAAACAGGCGTGTGAAACTTCGTGCCTAATAGGAAATGTACTTACAATGCTGCAAAATTAGCGCATTACTGTGTGTGCGTGCGTGCGTGCGTGCGTGTGTGTGTGTGTGTGATTGCGTGCGTGATGTCGTGCGTGCGTGCGTGTGTGATTGCGTGTGTGTCGTGTCGCACACGCGTTAGTAAATTGGTTATCAGGTGCCACACCCCCCATCCGAACACTGAGAAGATAACCCCTATTTTACTCAGATAAGCTAGTTCCATTTTCAGACACGCAGCCGCCTGCATGGTACCCTGGTGTATGTGTACAATTAGCAACTAGACATAAATAGATAAACATTTCCATCCACCTACCTATCCACCCAAACATCATTCTGGAAAAACTGTTTCTCTGTTACTCAATAATAAATCACTATTAATAGCGATATATTTTGAGACTACCCACGTTGTGCTACTTGAAATGCTACCCGGTTCAAATGTTTACAACCGAATAACTGTGGTTCGGTCTGGACGTGTTGACGCCTACAGCTGTCTGTATCGGTTTGCGTTATCCACAAGTAACGAGCGTATATCCGATTCGGCATGTTTTCGCTAACTACACCCATGCCAAATACCTATGCTAGCGGGAAAAAGTCTTGACGAAAATAGATGCAATAGATGCAATGCTCCTCGTCTTCGCGAGGTCCTGGTACCAAGCCCACCGACCTACAGCGGGTCTCATAATAAAGCTTCACTTTTAGCCCGATGTGATATTGGAAATGGACCTCATGTGAAAGAAGGAGTGAGTGAGTTAGAAGTGGTCCATTGGTGTAATTGCTATAACATAACATTACAATATGTTGAGCGAGATAGAAGTGGTCCATTGGTGTACATGCTACAACATAACAATGTGTTGAGTGGGTTAGAAGTGGTCCATTGGTGTACGTGCTATAACATAACAATGTGGTGAGTGAGTTAGAAGTGGTCCATTGGTGTTCATGCTATAACATAACAATGTGTTGAGTGGGTTAGAAGTGGTCCATTGGTGTACGTGCTATAACATAACAATGTGTTGAGTGGGTTAGAAGTGGTCCATTGGTGTACATGCTACAACATAACAATGTGTTGAGTGGGTTAGAAGTGGTCCATTGGTGTACGTGATATAACATAACATTACAATATGTTGAGCGAGTTAGAAGTGGTCCATTGGTGTACATGCTACAACATAACAATGTGTTGAGTGGGTTAGAAGTGGACCATTGGTGTACGTGCTATAACATAACAATGTGTTGAGTGAGTTAGAAGTGGTCCATTGGTGTACGTGCTACAACATAACAATGTGTTGAGTGGGTTAGAAGTGGTCCATTGGTGTACGTGCTATAACATAACAATGTGTTGAGTGAGTTAGAAGTGGTCCATTGGTGTTCGTGCTATAACATAACAATGTGTTGAGTGGGTTAGAAGTGGTCCATTGGTGTACGTGCTATAACATAACAATGTGTTGAGTGGGTTAGAAGTGGTCCATTGGTGTACGTGCTATAACATAGCAATGTGTTGAGTGAGTTAGAAGTGGTCCATTTGTGTACGTGCTATAACATAAAAATGTGTTGAGTGAGTTAAAAGTGGTCCATTGGTGTACGTGCTATAACATAACAATGTGTTGAGTGGGTTAGAAGTGGTCCATTGGTGTACGGTGCTGTAACAAAACAAAAACAAATCTATTTTATAGCAAAGCCCATTAACAATAATATCACACCGGTAGTATTGTAACAGCCCTCGCTTTGTTACCGAGCTCGACGCGGGCAGGTCGCTGTCTGCGCCGAACAGCCAAACAGTCGCGTTCTTTGTATTCGTAGCACGCCGAATCCGATCGATGGCAGAGGAAGCAGCAGAAATCCCTGCGGTCTTTCGCGGCTTGTCACGGCGCGCCAACGGCTCAATAAATCGAAGCGAATCAAGTCGACGCCTGTCAACGTGCGTCCGGTCGAGCGCAGATTGTCTCGAGCTCGTGTAAATTTCCATTGCAGATGTGTAGCTACGTTGACCATGCCTGCGACATTTCAATATTTGAAAACCAAGCCCGTGTCGGATATTTGATACGCTGCAGCGGTATACCGCCAGCCGCGTGGAATGCATCTCTAAAGATTCTCTACCTATCCGTTCGGCGCATGTTTAGTGTTTGTAGATGAGGCCCCGCGGCCCCGTAACCAGCCTTTGTACTTCTCGTTTCTCAGCGGTACGCGATACATGTGCATCGATGCGTTCGGCCAGATGTCGAATTACAAAATAATGTAATTCAAAGTAGGCTTCTCGCTGCCGACGATATGTTACAGCGAGGGCGAAATCACACGTTCCATGTCAGTCGGTAGCCGGAAGCGGTTGCGGCAATTCGTGAATGCTGTCGCGGGAAATGCTATTCCTAGATAAAACACAATTGTATGTCTTCAATCATAATGTCTACAGCTAAGAAGGTATCAACATAATGTATTCAGTCTTTGCTTTTATATATACACACACTCGCGCACTCACGCATATACGTACTCGCTCGCACACACACGCACGCGCACACGCGCACACGCACACTTGTCGTTTATCAAATGTATGTTATCGTGGCAATGACGCCGTTTATTTAGCCTTTTCCCGTCTCTGCTCCACCCGGCCATGTCCTGCTGTTGATCGGCAGACACCGACCGCATGGCGGCCCCTGTGCGTGCATTCGTGCCGTTTTTCATCGAAACCTAACGACGCAGAGCATCTGCACGCGATTCGCTCCTTCGCAGCTTGACAGGTTACAGTCCGGCCTCTGACGCACGTCGGCGTTGCTGAATCAAATCGATATATTGAACTACACACACACGCCTCTAAATCTTGCCTTCCAACTAAATATCTCATTCATATTAAAGAGCCCGTGCGATATGATTAGAGCAAACATAGTGCAGAATGCCGCGGCCTCGGGCCAAATGGTGTGACGTAAGAGGCTCGGTTACGCTCGCAACAGCGAGTCGCCCCCCTATCATGAGCGAGATGCAAAGTCAAGATGCTTGCGGCGTTTACTTCGGTTCGAAGCCGGATAACACGTTTGGATACAAAATACGAATTGAGCATGCACCACCACTGGTGTACATAGGCCCTATGTAGGGGGCCTAGGCTTATGTATGTCTTTACGTGTTGTGTAAACTATTATTCAGTTAGTGGAACTATGATGTGCAGATCAAGGCACAGAATTGATCGGCTTCCAATCTTAGCACAGCATCACATTCCTGCAACACGATGTTGGCCACGATACGCGTGTTGTGGGCAAATCCCGCATTTGTTGAAAAACAATGTTAACCGCACCCCTTCTGTCAGTGATGGAATCCCTCTGAAATCCGCAGGTCTTATCCTGTGCGTAGTACGTAACCACGTGTGTTCGTAGGCCTACACGTACTTTACAAGCACATATGTAAGGCTTGAAATATATCTTGTGTATCGAGTCAACAAGTTTTATCCAGTACGCCTACAATGATGTAATTTCTTTTACATTTTTTGAAAAAAATACATTCGTTACAAAAACAAACAATTCCATCATAATTTACATACGTTACCAGATAATCCTGTTGGGTGTATAAAGATGGAATCCCATTTACGGATGGTGCTTTCGCGCCCAGTATCGTTGCATCAGAAGGAAATAACACGTTAAATAATGAGCCCAGATTGTTTTGTACACCAATAACTGTTAGAACCAAGAAGGCTGCGGAAAATCAAAGTGTTCTGTTTGAACCTACCCGAGGAAACTGGCGTGATATATTGAAAGTCACCATCAGTGGAATATGTCCTGGTGCCAAATCCACTAACGTTGGGCTTTATTAAGAACCGATACTAGGATCTTTGTTATTTATTATTTATATTAGTGACGTGTTAATACAGAACCATAACTTCGTCAATGTTGATGATTCACAGTCTTTAAAAAAATTGGGGGTAAACAACTTCGGACATTTGTGCCATGCCACCTACTCAAGATGTGCTGCAGAAACTGCTAGAAACGTAACAAAAATGTGATGGTCGATGCAGTCAAATGCAAGAGCCTAAGGGATCATCTCAGAATGTCGATGTCCAATTTCATACGAAATTTCTTTCATCTGGTCTCAGTCCCCCCACTTAGACGAGAATTTGTAAACATGTATATGATGATACCAATGTATTAACAGTATCAGTCCGAAGCGTAAAAATTGTCCGACACAGACAAAAACTGCCTCTGACTCCCCTCCTCTAAACGAAAGTAATTTCGTCTGATGTCGGACATCGGCGTTCTGAGATTATCCCTAAGAGAAGCCTAATCTGGTCATCCATCACTACCATGTATGAAGACCATCTTGTCGGAAGTAGAAGAGGTGGAACTATTGGGTATATCTAGTAGGAAAAGCGTGTTCTGGTAGACAAGATGGCAAAGGAAGCAGGAAAGCGGCTTAACCTCCAAAACAAAATGTCGGTTGATTCTAGAAGAGCTGTCAAAATCATAACTATGCTACAGGATTCTCTGACCAGGATTAACATCCAAACAAGACAAGTTGGTGCAGTTAATTACCTTGTTCCATTGGTAATGCAGCGTTCCAATGGACTCGTTTAACACGACTTGGCGAACACGACAGTTCACGCTCAGCCCGAGTTTACGAATGGTAAATTTATGCAACTGTAGGCGTTACGAAGTCGTATTCACGATATACACGTGCCCAATGGAACGTATTCACGATATACACGTGCCCAATGGAACGTATTCACGATATACACGTGTCCAGTGGAACGTATTCACGATATACACGTGCCCAATGGAACGTATTCACGATATACACGTGCCCAATGGAACGTATTCACGATATACACGTGCCCAATGGAACGTATTCACGATACACACGTGCCCAATGGAACGTATTCACGATATACTCGTGCCCAATGGAACGTATTCACGATACACACGTGCCCAATGGAACGCAGCATTATACCAAAGTATTATAGAGCTGCACCGCATATAATCAACATCATGCTCTCATCTCCCTCAGTAGTGCGTAGAGCAACCATGGCATCAACATGTCACCATGCAGCTGACGTGACAATTTTATCCTCAAAGACAGCTGAGCTGGTCCGACTGGCATTCCCCTGTGTCTGAATTCCCAGAAGCAAATATCACAACCACGGAGCGAGAACGTGTCTAGCAAGAAGTCAACATTTTCCATGGTATACCTATCTAGTGTCAGACTGGCTGTTCACACTAGGCACCATGGAATATGCACCACTTCGTGATAGGATATGGACAGCTGCTAAAAAAAGAATAGGAACATATAAATTTCGTTGTACAAACACAGTGGAAGGTCCATCTAATGGAACTATTTTGTACAAAAGCGCCTGGATTGCGCGCATTAATCAAAACGCCTATTCACTTCTCACATGTTTCACGGAAAGATAGTCAACACCCGGTATAAATGTGTTGACAGAACTCGTTTCTCGTCGTTTCCCTATGCGTGAGCGGCAGATATAGACGAACAGCGGCAGTTGGCTAGCGTCATGCATGACTGACCATGTACGACCGCGCCGAAAAGATACTCGGAAATGAGTTAACCCTTGCCTGCGACCGCCGCTAAATAACCCTTTCATCTGCCGCCGGCGTTAGACGCGATTGCATAACGACGGCGCGGCGAATTGAACACGACCGCGTGATAAATCGTACTTTCAACACGGTTGGCTGCGTCTGTATCTGCGTAGACGAAAGCCGGGTGACGGAAGCGGTGATTTTGGCCGTCGCCGATTTACTCTTTAACGAGCACCGCCAATGGGTGGATTGTTCCGGGTTCTGTTGTGATGTAGCGTCACAGATCCTCGTATGACGTCACGCGTTCGCTGCCAGTTGTTTAGCGCCTGTGCCCAAGTAGATCGCCTGCTTGCTATACGCAGTTGTTGTTGTATTAAAGGGCTAATTTTCTCTGTCTATATTTACCCGTACCGGCATCATAAATAAACAAAACAGGTATTGGTAAGATAATATTCAGATGACGTCACGGTGTCTTTATCCTGGTAACCCACGCATGAGTATCAGACAAAGATTCGGAGGTGAAACTGCAAGGCATATCCTGACAGAACGAAATGTCCTTGTCCAAGTTAACGTGACTGTATACACTCTCGCTGGTCAAAACAACATATTCATAGTATCGATTATTACGATGTTGCCGATTGCCAAATGTTTGATCAACCACACACATTCAATATTGCCACTACATCATCGCGCGCGCGCGCGCGTGTGTGTGTGTGCGTGCGTGCGTGCGTGCGTGTGTGCGTGTGTGTGTGTGTGTGTGTGTGTTTGCATTCGTGCGTGCTTATGGGCGTGCTAACGTGTGCACGTACAACACGTGTGGCACGCATGTTCGTACGTACGTGTGTACGTGTTTACGTATACACGTACTCACGTATGCATGATGTAGTACTTACTTGACCCCTACCCTGATGGTGACTACACAGAGACCAGAATAATTGAGTGAGAACTCTCGGCGCGGTCATGGCACAGAATAACGACTTGGTGCGCTGCATTATTTATAAGGCAAACAAAAGCTGTCGTCGGGGCGCTGTTTGCGTACGCGCTCGACGCGAGCGTGTAAGCGTAATTAATGGTTCGCTTCGATTGATAACTTGGACGTGCCGTTCGTTAAAGGGTGCTCCGTCGTTGGCACACGAACAAGTGCGTTCGCTCCATTGCACTTTGAAACCTGGGTGGTCACTGATTTTGTTATTTCCGGTATTAAACCGGTCACGTGATTGCTGTAAGGCCCATCACAGCATGGCATATAAGCAACACACATATTTGAGCATTTTGTGCAACAACAGCAGCTGTAGAAACAGCAGCAGCAATAGCAGCAACAATAGCAATATCAACAACAACACCAGCACCAACAACGTAGGTCACCCCCCTTTCATTACAACCGACTCTTGTTACCCGCTCTATCCATGTTGGCAGATCTAACCACACAATCGAAACCCACAAAGATCAGCATTGTTTCGCGTGGCCCGGCGGAGACCGACCACTCACAGCTGTGACGACCGTGCGCAGCGGACAACCCGCAGTTCGTGACGTATTACTGCTCGACTCAGATAACAGAATAGTTAATGACTCGCATCAGCCATCGACGTCAAGATCGCAGACGCGGCAATTAGTAAGATTACCCGATCTGCAGGCTCCGTCGGATGGCGATGCTATTGGTGATAGTCGGCGTGACATTATAATAATGCCAAGTTGAGTGTAAATCGTGCAGCAGCGCTGGACTGCCATGACGGCTGAGGTTAGGGCCGTGATCACCTCGGCAGCTGGGGACGGCGACCACACGAGGGAGACGCTCCGAGACAAAATCAATGTCATCGCCACTGCCGCCAGAACTGACAATGTGTTGCTGACCGCTACATTATTTTGAACAGTATAATCTGGTTTTCACTCAATTAATACATTATATTTATCTGATCTGATGTGCAAAAGTTCCACAATTTATCATAAACATAATTAAGTTAGTAAAATAACAAACCTTTATAAAACATAATAAAAATAGAAGATTATAAAAATTATTGTTCTCTTGTGGAATTTGAATTAAATTCTAGGTGTCAAAAAGTCAAGTACTGTATCCTGTACACCACACTGATTCCAGGAAACACAAACTGTATTTTACAACTATACGGAACACAAAATGGACATAGTAATTGATAATAAAGGCCCTTCACACATTCTTGCCTCCTCATCAGCGATAAGACTCTCCTTTCTGAGATCCACAAACATGCAACAAGCAACCACAGTATTTCGGCAACCATACAGCCACACAATTACACGATTTCTCATCAGCACGCGCATTTTTAAATAGGTGAAGCTAAACTATATTTTGTATAGGTTAAATACCAGTATTAATCGAAATCGCGTTCCAGCTCAATAGTTGAAAATTATGATTTGTGTTAAGCCAGATGAGTTTGTTTACCGGGTTTGCAGCAAGAAATACACTCACTACATATCTTAAGTTGTCGATTGTTGAGAATAGCCTCTTTGACAGTGCGTAGTTACCTTAATCACCATACTAAAAATAAAACAGACATATCCTTAGCCAGGCTCCCACACATTCAGTGATGATCACTTGATAAATAACGGTTCTTCCTTTGTCATCTGCACAAATCAGGCTTTCTTGGCATTCCTTGTAATGCTTGAACACTATCCAGCAGCTTTCAGGAGGGGAGGTTAACGCTTTTGAGATACATGGAATACAATTATTGGTTCACATTTTAAAGATGCAATTTTGAGGGTGGTTCACAATTTAAAGAAAGGGGGTTCACAAAAAGGGAGGTTAACGTGAACCCTGTGAACCCCCCCCCCGGCTACGGGCCTGTGCGTATGTGTGTGTGTGTGTGTGTGTGCCTGCGTATGCGCGCTTGGTGTGTGTGTGTGTGTGGATAGGTGTGTGCGTGCGTGTGTGCGTTCGTGCGTGAGTGGGTGTGTGCGTGCGTGCGTGCGTGCGTGTGTGCGTTCATGCAGATTACCACAATGCGATTTTCAACACTCAGTGCGAATAACTGCAGGGAGAAAGAACTCAGGTGAGAGAGTCAATGAAAAGTCTTTACCCCCCCAAGGGGTATGTAACTCTAATCACGTGTGTACGCTTTACATGTCCAAAGCCAAAGATAGCATATACATGCACCAGCGTGTCTTATCGATAGCAGCCGTCAACTCCTTGACACCTACTTCCGGTTATTAGTGTTTGATGAAGAACGTAAATGAAGAAGGTCAACAGGTTCTGACAGTAAATGTATCTATATTGCCTCAATAAATGGCCGGTTCTCATTTATTAACATTTACTCATTACATTATATAATAATTATACTAAATACGCTGATATTTACTGTTCAGTGAAACAATTGAGAAATTCGCCCAACCATAAGATCCTATCTGTCAACATATGACCACCTGCGTAAAAAATATATTAAAAAACCTCGAATAACCCTTGACCTAAATGACCTTCCGGTGACGTCAAACACAACTGTTCAAGAAAGTCAACTGCGCTTGCTTACAAGTCAGTCGTCCGAACATCTGTCGTTTTTATTGCAACTAATTATCGATCGTAGTGACTGATTGTGTGTAGTCGGTGGCAGCGGATATTTTATTTGTTCCTTACTCGAGGCGCTAAAACTCACGAGCAACTGGTGCAAGGCACAATGTTGTAAAAGATGCTTTCGAGCAGGATCTTTGTTAAAAGCAAACTTTCATTTGATTTTGCATCTTTTGGTTGAAAATATTTAAAAACACTAGGGTGACAATTTTCTAAGCAGAATAAGTTTATCAAATTTTTAATGCGGCCGCCCACAATGCAAAATGTGGCAATTTTCTATTATATTGTTGCTTTAAACTATTCCCTACATGTCCACAATGATGTCTGCAGCGCTTAGCACAATCTTGGTAGTCCATCATTTCCGATGATGACGATTTTTAAATGAGGCGTGCAAAGACTTGTGCGAGAAGGCTTTATTGTGGTAAAGTCGTTGCACACGGGCGATGTCACTCTCTCGGCCTCGAAAGCCTGGACCCAGTGGTACGAAGAATCGTCACGGCAATGGATGGCCATGACTTCTTCCGTGCCTTGTCATGCCCTTGGCTCTCTAAAAGCCTTGCAGAACTGCCTTACTGACCGTTGGATCTACCTACAGATCTCCTCAGCCAAGTCCGCCAGAACTGACTTTGCATGCTTGAGATGGGCATGCCCCTAATATAACTCACCGATGGTTTGAGACCTATCGGCTACCCTCACCTGGTTTTGCCCACCAATCGAAGCGTGTCCCGGGATTTGGCCGCTGTCGCACGCGAACAGCTTCTTGGAGCCACATGCGAGAGCTGAGTGACAGGTGGTGATCAAAGCAGGCGAACTACTCAGAAGACACGTTCTCATGTCAGAGGTGCTACTCCCCATGTACGGGGTACCCTGTCCAACCCGCATTAACAATACACATTTATGTTAACATATATGTGTCTTGGGAAAACGTGAGCACTAGTATGTCTGCCATTTTGAATTTCAAAAGACGATCACAAAAAAGGATAATTATCTACTGCCGACTGTACTGTTATGATATATCTGTATTGTTCTCTTTGTTATACATGTACAACTTCGTGTGCTATGATCTATAATTATTTCACTATTGGTAAGTACAGTTTATAAATGGGAAAGCGGCAGATGTGTCATCAGCCACGTACTGATTTGGAGGAAATACTACTGAAGTAAGACAATAACTGCATTTCGGTTTCACTGAAAGTAGTACACCGAACGGTGGGCGGCGGGGGATGTGTGACTTCAATACACGGGAACAACGCAATGTTTGAAATTCGTCTAGTGCGCCGAACATATAGTCTGTTTACGGGATACTAAAACGAATACGCATATTATGCTGATTTAAACTCGTGTCGTGTGTGATTTGACGAGTGCGTGCCGTGCGTGTGTGAGTGCGTAATGCTGCGAAGGGGTGTGTGTGCGCATGTGTTTGTACATTATGTATTTCGTGTGAGCGTTTTTGTTTCTGATTGGGTGGTGGTAATAATGCGCAAACTTCGTGCAGCGTTCGAAACTGAGAGACCACTATCACTTTTCTTCTTCTTGTTCCATAAAATACCGATCATTTGTCGCTTTTTGTCGAATGTTTCACGATATAAATTTACTTCAAAACAACAACTACGACGCACTGCCACTGCACGCGGCTATCACATGCAGCAGCGCCTAATGCTCATTTAACAAGCGGAAAATTGGCGAGTTCGTGAAATGTCGACATCATCGTCAAACATAAGGTCGATAGTCTTCTTTTGATTATCACGTAAGGCCTCCCGTCATGACGGACGCGAAGGTCATGCGACGGAGAGATTGTATGCCGGTCAATCAGCTTTACCAGCCGCCTTCATTACCGTCGTCGGCGACGCTATACGAGCACGTCGCGTGCTTCGTGCGTCTTGTTCGGCGTCCGTTCGTACGACGTGTTGCCATGGAAATAAAACGACATCAGGCGCGATACTGGGTCATGCGTGAAGGACGTCAGCGCGGCTAAAACAGGGACGGTTTTACGAAGCATCCGTACGAAGGAATTTTATATAGTTACGAACAATTTCTGTATCCAGTATGTCGCGGTTCGCCAATGTCTCAATCTTTGTTTTAGTTCTGCACTTGCACATTAAACCCACAGCGAATCATCACATACATGCTACACCTTTAAAAACGTATTTCACCTGTGACGATGACCCGGAAATTAGTTTATAAAATAATGTCTTCATTATTGAAGAAGGCAAAGACGGACATATCGTGAACCTATGAATTGTTGATGACGACAAAGTCACAAGACTAACACCTCATTTTACAACATACACCACGACCATTCAACTTTTAGGTTCAAGCAGCACCTTGAAATATCAAACAAGAATATGTGTACTAATTACACATGGCAAACACTGACAAGAATGTGTATAATGACAAGACAAACATTTTATACTCTTTAACGATTTGCAGAAATCAAAGCAATCTACAATATTGAGTAAGATTCATGGTGTTTCGGAGATGCGATCATGTTCGCGCTACATATTTTTCGAGAAACCTGTCCCAAATCGTACTCATCGTCCATTTTCACCCAAAACGTTGCAGTAGTTTTACAGTTCAGCATTGTCACCGCGACTACTGCGTCACACTCAACCGGCCACGACTAACTGTACGGGCCTAGTCACTGGGGACAATAATTATGACAAGGCACACGAAAACAGTAATTAGATACTGCAAACAAACACAGTTCTACACAAGGACCACTAGTATCTTTTTTGGAATACAGGCAAACAGTAAAAACATTAAAAAATTCTATCGTAGCCCGGTTTTCGGATAATACATATATAACGCATTCGGCATCTGAACATATGTTGTGATAATAATTATCCTCTTAGTCACCATGTGGAAAAGGTCTAGTTTATATTACTGTTTTCATCGACAGTTCTGGAAGGAAATTAAGAACCATACAAACAGTAAAGTTAAACTACCAACGAACATTGATGATATACATGGTGATGTCGATAGTGGGTCAATGTGGAAGCACCACTTCGAAAATATATTTAACGATGTGAAGGATAGCCGCTGTGACAATGTTCACTTTGATTCCATCAATGACAATAATGGAATTACTGTTGACGCAGTTGAAATGATGGGTATTATAAAAAATAGATAAGCGAGCAAAAAATGAACAACTGAAAACACGTCCCAAAATGCTGTTTTGAACGATTGCTTGTACCATTACGGTTCGTCCCATCCAAACAATCTTGATATCGTTTGATAGCTTACGATTTCTGCTATTCAAATATATATATATATATATATATATAAATGGTTTCCTGATAGTCATTCCTAAAATGAATTATAAACGGACATACAACGGTGTCGGTTCCGGTGTCTTAGACACTGCGAACGATGTTTTTTCGTCGACACAGTTCATCAAATCTACCGATTGAGGCGTTACTATCTGATTTCATGGTACAAGCTCCATCCACTTTCAAACGGCTGCTAAAATCAAAGACCGTATATCAATACAAGACGGTGCAGCGCGCGCTATCTACATTGTTCGAGGAAAGTACGTAAGCAGTTCGTCCGCCATTCTGGAGTTGCGCTAAGCCAGACCATACGCCTGCAGAAAATGCAGTTCTTTGCTTAATTATTGCTCAACATTTTCAACGATAACCTCAATATCTTAATTATATAAGAAGTGGTATAGCCTGATGATTATTCTGATGAAACACGACGAAGTTCAGTTGGCTCAATAAATAATTGCAACGTTTCTACGTGATTTTTTTGCTAAGTTCATTATTTTGAATTGTGATAGCTAAAAAAACTTTAAGGATTACTTTAATATCTTTCATTTTATATGACGGATCACAGCTTGGTGATTATTCTGATGAAATGAGGTGACTGAATAAATACGCTAACAACGCGCGCTGCCGGTCCAGCAGGCGCATGCGCTTGCCTCCCGAATGGGGGACAAAAACCTTTAGTGCAGACTGCCATTTTCTCGCTCAATGACACCTCCTGTCCAAATAGAGGCTCCTTGGCTAAAATGACATACGCGAAGTAGGCGTGACGTCACAATCACGTATGTCAACCAACCAACTCAACGAATTTTGACCCGCAGGTTGGCGTACGTTATTGTGACGTCACGCCGACGTAGATATAGATCGGCTTTGCTGCGATCAAAGCACATCAGTTTCGATTTATTGTACTGAGTACCCGCCGCCAACATCGTTCGGAAACGTACAGAACATCGAAAACTGCACGATTGTAGATCCGTTTATAGGTGTTCTATGAACGGTTACCGGGAAATATAAATGACGCCAGAATAACCAAAAGTGCATCCTTTCAAATGATACCAAAATCGTCAGGACGAGCCATGAGGGTGCTAGTGACCGTAGAATTTCATGTTTTGGACGTGTTCCGAGTTGTTAATTTTTCGCTCGCTTATCTATTTTTGGTATTATTAATGAATTATTATGCAATAAGTCACCAAGTCTGGATGGTATTACTGCAGAACACATCAAGTTCGCCGATGCACAAATTGTGGTACTATTATCTACCCTTGTGACCTCTATTATGGTGCATGGTTATGTTCCGAAATCAGTCTCAGAGTATGTTACTGTACCGGTTATTAAAGGTAAAAATAGACGGGTAAATGACAAAGGTAATTACAGACTAGGCGCCTTTCTAACACATGTTCCAAGGTAATAGATACTGTGTTATTCAACAGAATGGAAATGTACTTGCAAACTACGCCTCATCAATTTG
The DNA here is from genome assembly GCA_020002185.1 of Paraescarpia echinospica. NCBI lineage: Eukaryota > Metazoa > Annelida > Polychaeta > Sabellida > Siboglinidae > Paraescarpia > Paraescarpia echinospica. The sequence continues at coordinate 15,787,042 of CM034541.1, forward strand.
GATTTAAACCAAAACACGGAATGGAGCTATGTGTGTTTACATTTAAGGAATTACTAAGATTTTACACTAAACATGGTTCAGCTATGCATGTTGCGTTTCTGGATGCGTCAAAAGCATTTGACCGAGTCAATCGACATAAGCTGTTAACGAAATTAGAACAGCGAGAAGTACCGAAATATATTCTAAGAATAGTCAGTAATTAGTTCAATAACCAGTGTGTATGTATCCGATGGGGATCTACCTACTCGGATTTCTTCTCAGTGGGCAACGGTGTTAAGCAAGGTAGAACGTTATCCCCTGTACTTGTTAACATTTACATGGGCAATTTGAGTGTACAACTGTACAAAACACATATTGGTTGTAGTCTGGGTACTATGGTTGTTAATCACCTGATATACGCTGATGACCTACTTCTATTCGCTCCTTCCGCCAAGGGACTACTAACTTTACTTGACATATGTTACTCTTATGGGTGTGAGCACGACATTCAGCATAATGCTAATAAATCCCTGGTCATATACTTTGATTCTAGGAATTAAAAAACTTGCCAGGGAAATGACTGTAGGAGGAAAGAAGTTAAACATCGCCACCTCTTGTAAATACCTTGGGCATGTAATTTGTAACGACTTATCGGATGAGGCTGACATTCAAGCCAAAGTGAGACTTCTTTATGCCAAAAGTAACATGTACGGCAACAAATTTATTTTTGCTCTGCTGCTGTAAAGAATAAGTTGTTTACTGCATGTTTCAGTAATATTTAGTTGTGTGCGCTATGAGTTAATTTTAGAAAAGCTAATTTTCAACAATTTATTGTTGCCTATAACAATTCATACAGAATATTGAACAATCTGCCGATGAAATGTAGCGCTAGCCACATGTTTGCTACAGCTAATGTAAAATAATGTAAATGTGTTATCAGAACAGCTATTGTTAGCTTAATCACGAGGATTAACAGGTCTGTTAATACAATTATTCGGGAGAGTATACACTGTACATCGCAGTTGCGGCATCAGTGGATCAAGGCTGTGTATAATTTTTAAATATCCTGTTTTTATTAACATATTAATTTTTTTCTTTATTTATTTATGTTTCTATTTTTTACGGATGTTTTTATCGATGTATTTTTTTCCAATATGGACACAATGCTTGTCTGAAATTAAACATTATTATTATTATTATAACAATGAGTGTATGTGAAAGTTAGACCTACGCAGTTATTAGTCCAACAAGTTCACACTGAATAGCCGCTTCTTGTTTTTGATCTGAAACAAATGACGAGTACTTTAGGCTGACTGCTGTCTTGTGTTGTTTTGTGCCCAACAGAACCCTAAATGTGTGAGTAGGCTTTCACAAAGTGGAGTGTTGTAATATGAAAAAATAGGCCAAAGTACTGAGGGTTCCCGTACTGTGATCTTCAAAAACAAAGGTAAACATTAGAGTAACGTAATCATATTCGCATACACATGCATTTGCATTCAGGTTTATTTATACACATACACGGACACACACACACGCACACACGCACACGCGCGCGCACACACGCACGCACGCACGCAGCGGGTGGAAATCGTGATTAATATTGTGTTTATTGTGAAGGTTGCTGTGAACGCTTCTGATTAGTATATTTGCAAATGCAATAGGCCAAATGTTCTCCTTAAGTAATGTCCTATTTCTTGCGGCCAAGTATTTGCCACTTGGCCCTTCTCGGAGTGTGATTAATCTGGTCCGCGCAGTGTAATATGATCAGCCGTGCTTTGTGTTGGTTGGGCGGGAAGCGGGCGGAACGGCTATCAATCTTAGTAACAACGAAGACGACAATGTTTACAGGCTCTCCTTGTATATTTAATTATTATTAATACTAAACAAACAACCGGTCAAAATGATCAATCGATATGTTATATCTCATTGGCATTGACAGTCGATTTGTTTAAAATATATGTGACCAACTAGCGTGAGTGGCAAATGTCACATTGCACAATGCGATGTCACAAGGTGCAGAGTGATCGGGTGTAGGTGAATACCATTATGTGTTGATAAGTTGCGTATGAGCTTCACATCTCTCCAGTCAAGGTGATAATCCTGGTGTGTGTGTGTGTGTGTGCGTGTGTGTGTGTGTGTGTGCGTGCGTGTGTGTGCGCGCGCGCGCGTGCGTATGTGTGGGTGGTGCGTGGGTGCACATGTGTGCGTGCGTGCGTGCGTGCGTGCGTGCGTGCGTGCGTGCGTGCGTGCGTGCGTGCGTGCGTGCGTGCGTGCGTCTTCTACGACTGTGTGCTGCTATGCTGTATCACCATCCACCCTTCTTCTAATTCAGTTAGACCCTGATATGTCGTCGTATTCACAAACCAATGCACCGCGTGTCTATACGTTCTTATTTGCGTTATCTGATTATATGCGCCACCGACGTTTATATTTACGCTAATGTCACCAGCTGCGTGCCCGAGGCTAATCGGATTATAATTAGTTTAATGTGTTCGGTGCACTTGAATGGAACAATCCCGAGACACGCCGCCACCCGTCCCCGAGTGATGGCTCGTCAACATGGTGGGACACGAGGAGCCCGCGGGGGTACGATGACGTAACAGTTGAACAGACGACACGTCTTGCTTCATTCAACGCAATGTTATGGGACGGAAAATAGCTTAACAAAAAATAAATCTGTTCATCGTATAATATTTCAAAGTGACACTGGCGCACCCGGCTTTATGTTGTGATACCATACGTTGATCGTTTCGTATTTAACTGATTTTGTTTATATTTAGTGTTACATTATTTTATGTACATCTACAAGATCATATAAGTTGTATGCAATTCTTACTGTCAATACTTTTATTGGCAGTATAATATTACTGTTGATATGGTACAGTTATGCATTATTAATTCCATTATTATTTCGGAAATTATTTTAAATGACGATAGTATTTGATCTGTTCTCATTCTGACAAATACCACCAACGTTGTCTGAACCAAAGCCTTGTTGGACTCCCCTCACACAAGGTTTTCGATGTAACAACACTTATCTGAATAAATCGATTACGCGTAAAGTCAACAACACATCTGTCAGCCTGAACTTTGACATTTCACTATCGGAGCACGCAGATTACACGTGATCAACAAACGGTACATTTCAAAAAGTAGCAATCAGTTTTTAATCATGTCGTTTAAATATGCACCGATAGTTTCAATACACAAGGCGACATGCGAGCTTTAAACGTTCGTAACTTCAATGGTCATGACCTATCCATCACAAGACCTATTGTCTAGCAACAAGGTCCGTCTAACCTTCAAAATGGACGCTGAACATGCGCTGGTGTTGGACATTCCGTCGTGTCGATTCTGTTTATATTCTGACGCCAAATGTTTTTCTTTGCAACGAAAACAAACGTAATGCAAAGGTGTTTAAGCGTATATATATATATATATATATATATACATATATATATATGTTTACATATTACACACACACACACACACACACACACACACACACACACACACACACACACACACACACACACACACACACACACACACACACACACACACACACACATAACATATATGTAAACAGTTTTTTTAGGCAAGAGCTTGACGGAAGTCATATGCGTACATTTTTATTGTGACGTAGTCAAATGGTGTTTTATGTGAAAAAAGTTAAATAAATTTAACATGACTTTGTCAGAGACTCAACGTACGTGGAAAACGACGTCAACGATTTATAAATAGCGCAAGTTAATACAATAACGTTACTAATTCAAGCAAGCGGGACAAGTAGGCCTACGTTGACCTTAACTGAGTCAACACGTACACCAAATCACCTCTTTAGCAACGATACATAATATTGTGTTTCGCAGGTTGATATATCATCGGTAAACATCTGGATTATTTACGCATAATAAGAAGATTCATCCGTATATTTTTGTTTTTCGCGGTAACTATCATCGCTTTTATTAACCAGCGTTAGACTCGAAAGCTGAGCCTGTAGTGCAGCGGCGTAAAAAGACTATTCTGTGCATATTGTTTGGTCGGGACAAAGGATATGCGAAAGCGCATTTTGCATACATATTTCATGCGCACGCTCGAACTGTAAAACACCTTATTAACCGCAGGACCGTCGACCAGATGATCTAATCGCGTGATTCATTCGGTGCGATGTAATCACGTGATTACGACGTTGTTATGGCGTGGCGCCTACGTCGAAACTGCGCCGACTACGTTCCCAAATCACTACCCACGACCGCTGTTGGCGAGACGCGCAGGTCATGTATGCATAAAAACGCAGCATGTTCGCTTGTTAGGCTGTGGCTGTGTGTGACCTGTTGCCAGGACACGCCCGCGGGCCTGGCCGTCTGGCTGGCATGTCAGTCAGCAGACGACAGCGGGGATTGATGCGGCACGCACAGAACTCGCTGAGACGGCTCAGTGGCTGGCGCACAGTTCAACGGCTTTCGGTGTACAACCAACTTTTAACGAGCAAGGCGGCAGTGTTAGCGGGCGGTTCGCTGCTAGCCAAGACTGGCCAGGACATACGAACAGTCTGCCGTTGCTCCGTTTGAAAATCGCTGTAGCGTACGCGCCATGATTGCCGCAAAGCCCAGACGCCCGGCCGACTTAATGAAGTTCGCCGAAGCATACGTAACGACTCCGGAATCATTGATCGCGCCATCAACAAATATTATTTGCCTACTGTGGCACGAGTGTGGACGCAATTGCGCATGCCGGCTGCAGATGCATGAGCGCGCCAGCGCACACGGTGCTTGGCGTGCGTTCGTGTTTATTAGCGTCCTGTGAAAGGCAAACGACGAGAAGTGTTAATGACGGTAACAGGGAGTGCAGTCGACATTGCTTGAATGCCAGTCACTGCCGCAGCTAATTTGAGCTATATCTTGCTCTCGGCCTACTTGCGTACGCACCGTAGGCACACGATCAATAACGCACGCGCAGAATCTCTCTTTCTCTGTCCGTGCGTGCGTGCATGGATTTGTCTGTCTGTCTGTCTGTCTGTCTCTCTCTCTCTCTCTGTCTGTCTGTCTGTCTCTCTCTCTCTCTCTCTCTCTCTCTCTCTCTCTCTCTCTCTCTCTCTCTCTCTCTCTCTCTCTCTCTCTCTCTCTCTCTCTCTCTCTCTCTCTCTCTCTCTCTCTCTCTCTCCCTCTCGTTTCTGTCCTATCTTTCCCCAAAGCAACAAAAAGCTCACGCGCTATTTATTTCAGTTTAACTGGAATTTAGCAACACACTGTAGGATTACCTTCACAACATTATACCAGCGCCTTACTAATAGCACGATACGCAACGTCTGACTGGCAGCCTCGCGCTTCTAGCGAACGTGCGGGACCCGCCCACCGTTCCTCCGCGACACCGCGGGCCGTGACTAATTCAGTAGACGGAAACGTGAGAAGCTTATATCATCCCCTAAGCCAGTGACAGCTGTCACCGCTTCCGTCGTTTTAATAAGTCAGTGTCGAGTTGCACGGGCGCTGGTCCTCTCGCTCGGAGACTGTTATTAATGCGGGATCCAATCGCGCGCTGCGCTGCCTTCGCCTGAGGGACCGGGCGCATGTGTTAAATATCGGCCCCCATTTACATATGGCGTCAATACACAGCCGGTGCGGGATAAGATCGATTCATTCGCAACCGCCGCTCAAGATTGAACCGAATACGTGCAGTTGTTGGTAGTCAGTGAAATATATGTTTTAGGTACATCCAATAGAGAATAATAATTACGGCGTAACTTATACAGAGGAGCTACAAAGAAACGCAGAAAAAGAAAACGTACCGCCAAATAAAGACGTTTTAATACAGAATAATGTTAATAAAGCACATCGGCGTATTTAATTATGTGCATATTTTAGCATAGTGTACGACGTTAAGCAACACGGACAAACAATGAAATGTCGCTCGTTGAGGTAACGTAATGATCGCGGTTGACGGAACAAAATACACGTTGATGATTCGTGATGAAGCGTACAACTAGGAACTAGGAAAGAAGAAGAAGAAGAAGGAGAAGTAGAAGGAGAAAGAGAAGAAGAAGAAGAAGAAAGAGAAGAAGAAGGAGAAGAAGAAGAAAAGGAAGATGAAGGAGGAGAAGACGAAGGAGAAGGAGGAGAAGGAGAAGGAGAAAAAGAAGTAGAAGGAGAAAGAGAAGAAGAAGAAGGAGAAAGAGAAGAAGAAGAAGAAAGATCAGAAGAAGAAGGAGAAGAAGAAGAAGGAGAAGAAGGAGAAGGAGGAGAAGGAGAAGAAGGAGAAGAAGGAGTAGGAGAAAGAGAAGAAGAAGAAGGAGGAGAAGTGGGAGAAGAAGGAGAAGGAAAAGAAGAAGAAGGAGAAGGTGAAGGAGAAGGAGAAGGAGAAGGAGAAAGAGAAGAAGAAGAAGAAGAAGAAAGAGAAGAAGAAGAAGGAGAAGAAGAAGAAGAAAAAAAAGATGAAGGAGGAGAAGAAGAAGAAGAAGAAGAAAAAAGAAGATGAAGGAGGAGAAGAAGAAGGAGGAGGAGGAGGAGAAGCAGAAGCAGAAGGAGAAGGAGAAGGAGAAGGAGAAGGAAAAGGAGGTGAGGGAGAAGGAGAAGGAGAAGGAGAAGAAAGAGAAGGAGAAGGAGAAGGAGAAGGAGAAGGAGAAGGAGAAGGAGAAGTAACAAGATTTAACAAGATTGCCACCCAGATAATTAAATCTAGGTGGCAGGTGGACAAGGAAGCCCTTTGGCTTATCGAGAGTCCGACCCTTTTATTTATGTGTATCCAGCCCGTCTGAGGTATGTGTCGATTTTATTTTTTAAACATATTCACGCTACTAGCACCCACACAATCAGCAGATAATCTGTTCCATTCATTTACAGTCCTTTGTGAGAATGAGAACTTTCTTATATATAATCTACACTGCCCCTTTGCTAATGTAAGTTCATGCCCTCTAGTCCTTCTATCTTTCTTAACTGAGAAAAAAATATTTCTATCAATATTTTCATAACCCTTCAATATTTTAAACACTTCTATCTGATCTCATCTCAACCTCCTGGTCTCTAGTGTTGTTAAACCGCATTTTTTTGGCGTATTTCGTAACTAAGATCCCTCAGTTTTGGTATCATTTTAGTTGCTCTCCTCTGCACTCTTTCTAGCATATCTATGTCCTTCCTGCGATACGGCCTCCACGCTTGAATACAATATTCTAAATGAGGCCTAACTATTGTTTTGTACAGCGGTATTATTAGCTCTTTTTCCTTATACGTTATGTTTCGCCTATTTAATCCAAGGATTTGATTTCCCTTTGAAGCTGCAATTCCGCACTGCTCTTCTTCAGTAGAAGGAGAAAGAGAAGAAGAAGAAGAAAGAGAAGAAGGAGAAGAAGAAGAAGAAAAGGAAGACGAAGGAGGATAAGAAGAAGGAGAAGGCGGAGAAGGAGAAGGAGAAGGAGAAAAAGAAGTAGAAGGAGAAAGAGAAGAAGAAGAAGGAGAAGAAGAAGGAGGAGGAGGAGAAGTAGACGGAGAAGAAGAAGGAGAAGAAGAAGAAGAAGCCGAAGGAGAAGGGGAAGAAGGAGAAGGAGAATAAAAAAAGGAGGAGAAGGAAAGAAGTAAAAAGGAGAAGGAGGAGAAGAAGAAGGAGAAGAAGAAGAAAGAAAAGAAGGTGAGAGAGGAGAGGGAGAAGGAGAAGGAGAAGGAGAAGGAGAAGGAGAAGGAGAAGGAGAAGGAGAAGGAGAAGGAGAAGGAGAAGGCGAAGGAGAAGGAGAAGGAGAAGACACTGTCTGCCATTGTCCCAGTGTCAAACAGAATGCCTCCATGTGGGCTGAATTGCCAATGCAATATACAGATATGATCTAGGATTAAAATAAAATAACTTATGTATAAAATAATATATAAAATAACTTAGGTATTCTCGAAAAGGTTAAAGCTTATTTAGTCAAAATTATAAGGAATATTATTAAGATGTTTTACTATACATGTTGCAGCTATTACTTCACTCCAATTCAATCCGTATTATGTCATTCATTGCTACAGTTTTTAAGTCAAAATGCATTCTGTGTATATGTACCTTGTGAACAAATAAAGTTTTATCATAGTTCATCTCTTTCTTCTTTCCATTATGGGGAGGGTGGTAGGGGCAACATGAGAACATATATATAGTTTCCACTAAACATGTCAACAATTTACTTCCATCATAACCGTTAATGATATGTAAATATGGATCACCATAATTGATAATTACAAACACACAATATAGTCCAAAGGACTTCAGGGCCTCTTGGCCCATTTTTTGAATATTTGTTTAAATCTAGGGCACTTGACCCACCTTGATTTCGCCGTTATGACTTGAGTATTGCTTAACTTTGACACCACAATGCGTTAGTTTCATTATTCAACATTAACCCAGGCATATTTACGTTTAAAGGAACAAGCAACCCAAAAAATAAAAATCTCTCAAGCCATTAAACAATGCCTACTGTATCATATCCCATAATTGTTATGTAATTCTGAGATCATTTAGTAATTGTTTAAGGACAATTACTGAGCCTCTCTGGAGGCTGACATTTTGGACATTTGGCCTGCGGGTGTGTGGCGTCACACTTCCATTACCGCCAGCGCCTCGGGCGGTTAAAACAAAACAAACTCTCCACCCACTGAGGTGTGAAAAGCGCACAGGCTGAGAGGATGTTTACAAAGACTGTTTATATCTTAGAAGACGTTTGTTGTACGTAAGATATTCGAGTGCGATAGAATGTTCCGTCTTAGCGCACTTTTGAGGCACACAATAAATAGCGTCCCGGTTTGCATTTGCTATATCTCTCATTTTACAAGCGCAATGCGGTAACGCACGACCACAGCGGTGCAGATTAGTGCAAACCGGGTCGCTATTTGGGCTTCAAAAGTTCGCTAAGACACAATATTTTCGTAATATAAATATGCCTGGGATTATGTTGCACGATGGAACTAACGGTCTGAGGTATCAACGTTAGGAAAAATTCAAGTTATAACGGTGAAATCGAGATGGGTCCGGATTCTACACTACATAAGTGCCAAATCTAGCCGTGTTAACGGGTATCGCACTCAACTACTATTGCTCGGGCGATGCGAATACAAAAGCTAACATACACAATATACACAAAAGCGAATATACACAAGTTATTAAAATATGCTATAGAACATACAACACTGCGGCTTCCCGTGTACACCGTAGTCCACCTAACAGGAAGATTAATGACGAACTAGATTAATAACCCACCGCCTTCCAGCCCGCCAAAGACAATACACAGCCTATCCCGCTACATTTGGGACCACCCAAGGCCAGACACGATTAGTCGCAGTTGAAAATTGGACAACATAACAGCTGTACCATCGCCTTCCAGCCCACCGAAGACAAATACACAACCTATCGCGCTACATTTCGAACAACCCAGACGCAGCAGTTGAAAATTAGACAACATGACAAGTAGTTTACTATCTGGCCAGTAGGCCCGCATTAGCGTAAGATGTGGTGGGTTTGGACAATGTACGTAAAATTTGTATTAGTAAAAAGAATCCATTTATATTCGTAGATTTCACAGTCATTAAACGACCATCACTTATTTACTACTGCAAATGAATCATGGCGTGGGAATATTTAAGAAAGGGTGAATTACATTTGTCTGGTTTCGGATATATTTCTTAAAGGATATCGGTCATAAATGTGTGGTTTCTGTATTGTGATTATTGTTACAAGTCAGTTTCCTGAAAATGAGCTTGTCATTTAACCCTGTATTGATCGCCATAAACATATATGTTTTATATGTGCATTACATAAAGGTATAATCGAAAAAATATGGAACGCTTCACGAATTTGCGTGTCATCCTTGCGCAGGGGCCATGCTAATCTTCTCTGTATCGTTCCAATTTTAGTATATGTACTGCCGAAGCAAGTACAACTAACATTCTGTTTGAAAACCTATATAATATAGCCTAAAACCCAGCCGGTAGAAATGTGGTGTGTCATATTCAAACAGTATTTACTAAATACCGACTTCTTTACTTATGAATAAGAACACATTTACACATTAATTTATACCATTATGTTACATTACTTATTTTGCAAATACTATTACAATATTGATTTATGTTTAATTTAAATGTATTATTTTAATACGCCTGCATGAGTTGGTTCTGTTTCGTCAATTAATCGCTAGATGGCGCTGGTGTTGTGGTAGTTGGTCATACGTTTTTAACCAGATTGATCGAAAAGTAGAGTTTTGTGTAATTATATATTTAGTACCCTGAAGCGAAATACCGATTGACATAGCTGATTATTGTTTAGTTATCAACTTGTTTTAATACGGATGGGTGTGACATGTTTGTGTATGTTTAATTCAATGTTTAATTACAGCTAGACACAAGTCACAACCACACCCAGTCCATCATGACTACATGGACGATAAGGCACGGCCAATGTAGCCTACTTCGCGCGATTCACGGGCACCGCTATTTGGTCCTCCCGTTTGTGATTATTCTTCACAAGTCTTCCATGTGTCCTTTTCGTTTTGTTTACTGCCAAGTGACACCTTGCGAGGGGTGCCACTCACTGGTGGAATTGTTGACGTAGGCGTGGCTGACGTTTAAACTTTGGTGTTGCGGCTCGAACAGACTGTATGCAGGCCTATATGTATGTGAATTCTACATTCTATACCGTGAATTGATTGTTTACACAAATAAGGTGTATTAGTGTCGAGTTGTGCGAGAAACATTGACAACACGTCTCCTGCATGTATGTGAACAAATAGGAGATTCGAGAGAGTTTCAGAGATAATTTTTCACCAGCCCAAGAGAATCATTAAATGCATGTTGACTGTCATCATAACTTGTGATCCGTGCTCCGTAGAAACCATCATCGGTAGCGCCAAGAACTTTAATTTGCAAATGCGGAATGCAACGTTCTGTAGTAGCCTTGTACGTTGTTTGAGCTTTTAGTAATAAATAACAATCATATACGAACATATGTTTTACTAATACAGATTTTACATACACTGTCTAAACCCACCACATCTTACGCTAGTGCGGGCCTACTGCCCAGATAATAAACTACTTGTCATGTTGTCTAATTTTCAACTGCGATTAATCGTGTCTGGGTGGTCCGAAGCGTAGCGCGATAGGTTGTGTATTTGTCTTTGGCGGGCTGGAAGGCGGTGGGTTATTAATCTAGTTCGTCATTAATCTCCCTGTTAGGGTAGACAACTGTGTACATAGGAAGCAGCAGTGTTGTATTTTATATAGCATATTTTAGCAATTGAACTTGTATATATTAGCTTTTGTGCGTGGGCGAGTGCGAGTGCGAGTGCGTGCGCGTGCGCGTGCGCGTGCGCGTGCGTGTAACTTGACAGCTGGCTTATACTGCATTGTTGTGCAAACAGTTTTTGGTGCAGACATGTATGCTTACAAAAGTGTCTTTTATTGCCATTTTGTTGCATGCAAGTGTTGTACTAAATGCTATGTTGTAACACAGAGTTTTGCTCTGTATGAGTACATGCCTGTATGAGTACATGCCTGTATGAGTACATGCCTGTATGCATGTGTTGGCACTGTTGCGCAAAAGTGGCGAAAGCGATAACGAAGATACACAAAAATACACCAATCGTGGCGAAAGACAAAACAATGAAAAACGCCAACACAAATTACCTCACTGTCTTGTACAAGGGGTCGACTCCCTCCCGATGTAAACAATGAGTTCATTTTGCAGGAAAATTAATTCAACAGATTATTCCAATTTTAAATATAAAAAATACCGAGAATAGGCGATTAACATGGCACTAATGTGGGATCGACTGTGTACTGTCTTTGACGAGCTGGACGATGGTTATTTATCTTACAATTAAATGTGAACAAAACGTTTATGGGGGTCACTCCTATTTTTTTATTACACGTATTGGGTGGAACTTCATTGAGCATTCTCTGTGAGTTATTTGTGGAGAACGTGGATTGTTAAACATACTGCGCACTTATGTCAAGGAAACTAAAAACGCTATAAATCATAACCAGGCTTCGTTTGCACTTGATTACCCCGAAGCCAAAATATTGACCTTCAACCTCGGCGTCATTGAACCGTATCGGCAAACACGGCATTGTTTCCCGAACAATTGGTTATTTCATATATTTGTGTCACACCTGGTGTTTTGAATCGACCCCTATGCGGGCACAATCGTCGCGAGTGTCGGGTGACGAGTTTATTTTACAGGCGCCATATGTGCAAATATATCAGCCTCGACTGACTCGCCGCGAGCTAGTCGTCTGGCGGGACGCGCTCGGCGATATCGGACGCGCTGATTAGCTTCGTGGTCTATATTTACCCAGTCCAGCCTTGGTACGGGCCCCACTCACAACTGACCTGTCGACAACGAGTGGGCATTTACTATGCTGTCTGCTGATAGAGGACATTTACTTATATTACATTACAGTGCTATGCATTCTGTTGACGTAATTGTGCGGTCATTGCGTGCAAAATTGTTTGCGGATTGTGTCAATGCTAGCGAATACATTTAAATGCAGAATATTGACAAATATCAAAAGGGCTACATACAAAATATGTTGAATTCTCGATAAGCCGAAGGCTTCCTTGTCCAGTTACGATCTAAGGTTTTGCAATCTTGTTTAATTATGTTCTTGTTAATTAAACTGGCCTTTCAAAAAAAATGATACGTGAACAATCATGTGCTCAAAATGAGTTTATTATTTAAAGTTGGGTCCGTTTTTGGATAAGGAGAATTTATAACTACATCGTTCAAATGTCAAAGACACAAATTCAAAAAATCTGCTTTACAGACTTGTTCATGAAAATGCAACCACTGCGCCAGATAAGACTGTTCAGAATGCTGCTGGGGTACAGCGGGATTTTGAGATTCCATGGCATTCCCTGCAAAATACAAAATTTTTTAATTTCAACCGTGGAATCTCACACCCGTCTGAGTATTGTGCACTGACAAGTGTCATCTTGCAGAAAGGGTGCCACTCTCAGGTATTCTTTGCATGTGCGTTGTTGATTGTGTGTGTGTGCGTGCGTGCGTGCGTGCGTGCGTGCGTGCGTGCGTGCGCGAGCGTGCGTGCGTAGATCAAGGAGATAAATGCCCTTATTTACGTACTAATGATACCCCCTCCCGCCTTGGACGCATATACCGGAATGGGAGGCCTGTATTTTCACCAAGAAAGTGCTGGCGAGTACAGTTCGACCGCGAGTCGTGCCCGACGCCTGCATCCAGCTCGGTTCCGGCGTTATCGGTCCCGATACGCTGCAGCCTTGCTAGCGCCCAGAGCTCGAGGGCACACCGTGATATATCGCATCCTGTCACACCGCGTCTACGGGCCAATCTGGCCACGCAGATAAACTTCCCCGTAACGTTAGTCAGCCAGACAACGCGACGAGCGTTGAAAGAGACACCCTGCTGCGTGCTGACTCGCTGTCTTTCCTACAGGCGTAGTAGTGTGCGTGAGAGACAGAGAGACAGAGCGCCTAAATTCATCACCGTTACTCGATCTATCCCCCGGCTTCCGTTGCTATCTGGTCGCTTCTTCCCACGGCTGTCTGCATCCAGTCCTCATATACAAGCATCACGGTTGCGTGTTAGGATTATAGAAGAAACAGGTCGCGATTGTATAATCGGGTTATGGTATTTATTCGGGGTAGGCCTGTTATTATTACTACTCCGATCCAGGTAGGCATACCTTGTGATTTCATGTGTTTACATAATCATCATTGGCCGGCCGGGCCCTGAGCATGGGTGAACCTTTTCCCGTATGGGTCGATCATTCATTACGGATGGGAGGTCTGTAACTTCAACATCAAGGTCTTCGTAGATCAGCTTAGTGTATGAGTTCCTATATTCCCTCTGTTTTTCTTGCCGTGAGTGGGTGTCCACAAAATGAATACTGACAATGGTTCTTCCGTGTTTCTACAGCCAAGGACAGCTTGTTGTGTGCGCCTCATGAGAGTCTTATTTGTGAATTTGTCTACATCCCCTATGACATTCTTCGTGTGTAAGCCTATTGCTCCACTTCCTAATGTCCATCTATTTAGCCAGCCAGCAAGCCAGCCAGATAGGCATCCAGCCAGACAGGCATACAGCTAGTCAGTCAGCCATCCAGCCAGTCAATCAGACATACATACAGCCAGTCGGACAGCCAGCCAGCCAAACAGACTGCCAGTCAGTCAGTCAGTCAGTCAGTCAGTCAGTCAGTCAGTCAGTCAGTCAGTCAGTCAGTCAGTCAGTCAGTCAGTCAGTCAGTCAGTCAGTCAGTCAACCAGCCAGGCAGATATACAGCCAGTCGGACAGCCAGCCAGCCAGACAGACAGCCAGGCAGGCAGGCAGGCAGGCAGGCAGGCAGGCAGGCAGGCAGGCAGGCAGGCAGGCAGGCAGGCAGGCAGGCAGGCAGGCAGGCAGGCAGGCAGGCAGGCAGGCAGGCAGGCAGGCAGGCAGGCAGGCAGGCAGGCAGGCAGGCAGGCAGGCAGGCAGGCAGGCAGGCAGGCAGGCAGGCAGGCAGGCAGGCAGGCAGGCAGGCAGGCAGGCAGACCGACATACAGACAGACAGACAGACAGACAGACGGGCAGCCAGACAGACAGACAGACATACAGACGGACGGGTAGCCAGCCAGATAGAGAGCGAAGTGAGCCAGTCAGCCATGCAACTGTGCCTCACTCGTGAGTTTGTTACAGTAAAGTGGGTGTCCTAGCTAAACGCTAGCATGAGCCACACCCTCACAAGTGGACCATAATACAAACGCTAGCATGAGCCACACCCTCACAAGTGGACCATAATACAAACGCTAGCATGAGCCACACCCTCACAAGTGGACCATAATACAAACGGCGACCCTCAATACACAACGATGTGCCACGCAATACTATTCTACGGGACCATCTTGACAGCTTTTATCGAAAGTGCTCAATTGACAACAAACTGGTCTAACACCGAGAATAACATTTATTGTTCCGGGGAATGGAAGCATAATCTAGAACTATGTAGATTACGTGGGCTTAAATTACAAACACTCCGTCTACCTCACAATTATATATCAGCGGATCGCGCGGTTGATCTAAAATCGGGGTTTAAGATCAAAACATTTCCTGGATTTACTTCCTTGGATATTCTGGTCTTAACTATTTTTGTATCGCCTTTAATGTATTGTTGTGAGATCGCAGCTTGGTTTGTGATTAAAAGTCGTGCTTTTAAACTTTTAATCCGTTCATATTCCAAATACCATCGCGTATTTTTTAAAACGACGATGTTTTTTGTTCCACAGTTGACTGTGGAATGTTATTTAAGTCATGGAAGACTGATATAAACAAAATTTAACTAGAGTGCCACCCAGAAAAGAAAAAGCCATGTGAATATGGATGAATTTGGCATATCGACAGTCCAATATATTTGTCTATATGTGAGGCGCTCTTCTGACATATTATATACACTGTATGTTGTCTTTCACATATGCTTCCATATCGAGAGTCCAATATTTGTGGATCTAGTGCGATTCGCCGTTTTGAGATATTTATCTATTTTGTTTTCACATTGTCACGCTGTCAGCATTCACAGTGTCATTGTGGGTAGCACAAGGACGCTTAGAACCCGACAGTCACGTGAACACTGAAACAGCCTTAATTTAGTCACCCGCGCGAAACGTGTAGTTTTAACGGCTCTTAATGATGACCTCCCACAAGGTGCCGTCTTTAGAACGTGCTTAGCCTTGTGTTGACCTCTCGACTGAGGCTCTCAGCAGGTGTGGGCTGTCAGGCACCACCGGGTCGGGGGGCTAGCCCGGTCGGAAGACGCGGCACGGCGCATGACATTAATGTCCTCGCGTAATTGCTGTCATTGCTGACCCGACAGATGGGTACACAGTACTACACATTAGTAGTCAAGGCTTGGGAGTCGGTGATCGGACACACATAGATATTGGGCCAGCGGAAATGACGTCATTGATAAATTATAGTCACGTGATAGTTTGTTGTTCCTTGTTGTTCCCTTGTACTTAGCTCCTGTACTGTTCTCCCTCCATCCACTCTTCATCTTCGACTTGCTCAATTCCCTCTTCTCAGAGTCCCCCCATCTCGAACATGGTACAGTATTTTCCTAGAACAATGATGTTGTTTGTTCTGTCTCAGCCCACTTTGAGTCAAACTGCACCCATTCTTACCAAGTAGCTTGCCCAGACCACCTGGCTTCTTACCAATCTTCCGGCTAAGTGTTTCACAAAGAAGTCGAGAAGGTGTTCGATTGACCATGTCTGTCTGCCAGGGAGTCAAGTGTTGAGCAGTACTTATGACTGGATTCCGCGCTATATAAACTTACCTTTACTTTAATAAGCTGCATTGCATTCCGATCTCTTTTCACCGATTGTTCATCGTCCTTCTATCCATCCTCTTTGTTTCTGTGGTTCGTCGGGCCCACATTATAAACACTTCGTAAAATCAGTTTGTCTAAAGGAACCTTCCCCTGCTTGTTATTTATTACTAAAAACTTAAACAACGTACAAGGCTACTACAGAACGTTGCATTCCGCATTTGCAAATTAAAGTTCTTGGCGCTACCAGTGATGGTTTACATACTATTCAGCACGGGTCACAAGTTATGCTGACAGTCAACATACATTTAATGCTTCTGTTAGGCTGGTGAAAATGTATCTCTGAAACTCTCTCGAATCTCCTATTTGTTCCCATACATGCAGGATACGTTTTGCCAATGTTTGCAACCTTCTCGCACAACTCGACACTAATACACCTTATTTGTCAACCAATTCACAGTGTATTCAAATGGTTTTCCTTACTTCTTTTACCCCGCCATTTCATAATTTCATCATTCAATCACATCGTAGAGATGAGTTAGGTATTTAGAAACAGTAACAGACGGCTGCTTTATTTTACTACAACGTAACGTAACTGATAGCAAATTAGTTAACTGTATAATACTATTTCAATTTCAGTTGTTCGTCTAATCCCACCCACAGGGCTAACCACAGCCTATTTTAAACGGACCCCTACTGTGGACAGCTCCACCGTTGCACCTGTTGTCGAATTACCCTCCTTACAAATCCTACACACGGGTATGAATCATCGGACACTTTCAGCAACTGACACTGAAAACGCGCAACATCGCCGCATCTCGATGCCGGCGCTGATAAACGCAACCACAGTAAAATATTGTATTTTTCGTCACGAATCCTCGAACGAGGTCCGCGCTGCGGCTGAAAGCAATTTGCCGTGGAGGCTGACTTGAGTGGCAGACACGCGTGTATCGCGGTATCAATCTAACCGTTCGTAATGCAGGGAAGTCACCGCACTAAGCCCCGCAGCGCGCCGCGAGCATACACTCTCGTCTCTCGAAGCGGCTGCCACGGGAGACAGCGGCCAAGGCACGCACCGTGGTTGCTGGTTAGCCTCCTGGTGCTTGCTTAAACTGGTGCGGTCGGGGTCTCGAGTGTACAGTCCTAGCATCTTGATCAAGGGCCGCAGTGCTTCGCATAAAAATAAAAAATGGGCGCCAGCATTCGGTCGGTTATAGGGATCGGTGGTGCTGTTGTGTTTTTATATGTTAAATATCACCTTACCGCTTCCCTTCAGCGCATCCGGCTTTACCCGTTACCATATTTTCTATCATAGTTTACATTTTAAAATAAACCCTACCCCTCTTACTGCATTCCCGTTATCTTGTCGTGAATTAATATTTTTGTTCGTTCACTCTCTCGCTCGCTCAATACACTGGCTTCGTTGGTCTGATTGAATGTTTGTATTGTCATTTTCATGTCGTCTACGGTTTGCCCTCTCATTCGCTCTCTCAATCCCCAATCCTCCCCCTCAATCCTCTTTTGTCCCCTTTCCCTTCGCTCTCTGGTGAGATCATATTTGACCTTTCGGCGCCCCAGCAGCGTTGCGCGTCCCGTCTGCATTATTCACGATTTTCCACGCCTCCGATTTGATTAATCAGCGATTCAGCTTTCGCTTTTCGACCTAATCCGGATGCGGTGGACTGTGAGCACGCGGCGAGAAAGCCAACGGGGGCTCGCCCGGGAACTGAGTGACGGGGAGCCGCGGTCAACGTCCACGTCATTGCTAGGCAGCTCAGCCGACCTACGCGTCTCCGGACCCGACCGTGGTCGCCTCGCGCGAAACTTCCCCCGGCCAGACGGCATCACTGATCGATCGCTCCCTGCTGCACGGAATGCGGGCCTGCGTATTTCATCAGTTCGGCTAAACCAGATACTGCTTCAGCGCATAAATACGTTATCGGAATATATTATCTTACTACGGTGCGTCGACATAAAGGAGTGGCTAAAGATAGCAGGGCTAATTTGAAACGCTACTAATTTGAAGTCTACGCATTGTGATTTTCAATATGGCATAATGTCTGGCCCATATATATATATAGGGGCTACGTGACGTCACAACCAATCGAATAGATGTATTTATATAAATCACCAACAATTATTGTGGGGGTTAGCAATACGCCACGTTGTAGTTGCTTATCTAACAAGCAGAACCAACGAATCGGTCAAACTAGTATCTGACTGATATTCTACCAATGTGTGTGCGTGTGTTTGGGTGTGTGTTAGTGTCACGAAACGAATTGGAGATCGTGTCAACTACAGACTTCATAATAGTTTTGCGCAACACCTAATTAGACCGATTCCAACAAAACATTGTACAGGGCCTTTAAAAACAAACTTAGTGATAGATTTTGGCTAACAGAAACAATGCAGAACATAAAAGTATTTCACACTTTTGACAAGAAATTTGATAACAGTAAGCAGTTGTTCTTACGCATTTACACTCACAATATTAATAAATATTACATTGGGTACGCAACACTACCCTTTATATTAAAGGCAATCACTAACGTCAAATTTATACATTTCCAAGTCATTATAACCAATAATTTTTTTTAAAGAACAGCTGATGTCACACATAATTTTAAAGATAATTTTCATCGGATGTAACGAACTGTACTTTTCCGCCTACTTTAAGTTCAACTCTGCGCAACAAAGACAACAACGTCTCAACATTCGTGCAAGTTTATTACAAATAATAACATATAATACAAAATTGCTAGTCGCCGGTACCCCTGCTGTGCGCTGGTTGTATGTTTAGGTACAGTATATACAAAGAGCGGCATGCTGACTCGCTAGAAACACCAGTCACTACCGACGGCCGTCGACTAGAAACGACCGCAACTAAAACCTCGCAAGCGCTCGAAATTCGATAGCGCCAAGTTCAAGAAAGTGGGTGTGAATACGCCAGCCGCCGCCAAACAAATATTATATATAAACTGTTCTTCACGGCCACAAACTCGTAGCCACGCCGCGCCATAGATCTATATAAAAGTAAAGTGTGACATATATCACTACGCTGCATTTCGATATACCCGAATTTCCCCAGACAAGAATTTCAAGGAGTGGCTGTCTATGTAACACGGGCCGCACTGTTGTTGTGAAGCCATTGTCTGATGCAGCCAAACCACGATTACACGTCGCTATCTCGTCCCAACATTCTTCTTAAGACAATCCACGCAATTTAACACATCCAAGCTGGATAACACAGTATTCAAAATGATTCACGTCCGAACAATCTTATTTTAATCACGAATTGGTAAACTCACTAAATTTACGCGCAGCGCCCATAATTGGCTCGATAAATCAAACATTACACAAATCAATGTTTATTCACTGGACAGCACACGTATGCTGGGCTTTCCAACAGTCTTCAATATTTTTTTTTAATTTCACTACAATTTCAAAAGAAAACATTTATCGTGATACCTTTCCTGAACATTTCGACAAATCTAGAAACAGAAACCTTGCAAATTTGCATCATCATAAATCAACGTCAATCCATGTGTTCAATTTTTGTAGCATTTCGTTCTAGTCAAGGCTCTAATATAATTATATATTATGAAACCTTGACTAGAATAAAATCTTTGAAATACGATGTGATCCCTGTACGCCGCACAACTCACACAGAATGATGGCAATAACACCAGTCGATAGATAGATATCCTATCTGGACTCCTACGGACATACGCCAAACAAACGCGCTCTTTTAAAAATGACCTATTGCTTCTGTCCATGGCGACGTCGTTAACAGGCGACGTCGTTAACCGCCAAATTGTCAACGATACACACTTAATGTTTGCTGCAACAACGCAAGCAGAGCCCATAAGGCCACGGGCTCCTCGCCATAAGTAACAGCCGCCCGGTTGCAGTTGCTGTGTACACAGGCTAGACAGTGCTACAAGGCACCACATAAAACCCTCGGCTGATGACGCAGACGGGTGTTGGTTAACTTGTGCCTAAAACCAACCCAGGATGTGGAGACAACGTGAAGGGTTCAGAAGCGGCCGTTTCCAACTCAGTCTATGGCAAATGAGTTCTCACTAAATGGGTACTTAGAGTAGGAGGTACTATGTCTATGGCTTGTACCCCATGGGTGATGTGCAGATTTAAGGGGCAGTGTCCCTCCTTTGTCCACACAGAGGGTGAGTCATGGTCAGTGGCTTGACGGCCTCAGGGTGGGTCAATCGACCCCAGTCAAATACATAATCCACAGCAACACACGCGTATTGACACTTCAGAAATGTACACTGGCCCTATACATAGTACAGAAATCGCACAGCAAGAAACTGTGATTAACATTCAAGATAATTCCACTGTTATCTAGACAGGACGAACACTGACATGGCTGCAAGTTTATCCAATGTTGCTGCTATACACAATCGCAACTATCCACTCCACCAGAGCAAGTTAAGAGGCTCTGATCCCAACAACACCCAACATAAAATTACCACGTGTGCACTGGGCAAATGTAGTTATATAGCTCCTGCGAGATCATGTCTGACACAGACAACGCATCACATTCCAGTGGCCCTGTGTACAATGTGTCCTATCACCCATGTGGATACGCCCATCGGACGCTGTGTCACTTTGGTACACGGTCAATTCTGTTAATGTCAACGACGACATCAACAAATGGTTGAGTCGATGGTAGCCTTGGAAACCCAAGTGCTGTTTACCCGACCTTCTACGTGTTGTTACACTGTTTCAGTGAGCTATTGAGACAGGTGCTTGCACCCCCTGCCCTCGCTGTCAACGCCAGCAGTGATGTTGCTATGTCACGTGATGCAGGCCATGAGATTTCACTTCACTTCGGTGCATACGGTATGCTAGGCGGCGCTGTTGTCTGCTGCGGTGACGGAACGAGATTCCCTGCTGTAACAGAGAAGGCAAGAACGGTATTAGTCACAATGACAAGATCACAAGAATTTATTCAAGCTACTGATTCACCCCATTTGAAAATGACACTATTAATTAATGAAGTGACACAATGTTTATGTTTATTCTGCTTAATAACCAAAGGATACCAAGTTTGAAAGACTAGCTCTGTGTAGCTGTGGAGAACTAGTTACCAAACATGACATACAGGAGAACAGGCCGTGAATCTAGGATATATATATATATGTATCGGAAACAAACATTTCCAATCAAAGCAGATGCCAATCGCCCCCAAATAAGTCAAGTGCTGGAAATGACACAACAGAACCATCTAATCTGAAGTCTGTAGACACCCTACTATACTCCTGGTTGCAAGCCTTTGTTCTACATCATCTGGAATATCAATTGCTGTGATAGTCTACACCAGGGAAGCACAGTAGACCACTGTTACAACAGCTGTATCTATTACTCAGCCAGCCAAACTGTTGACACTATATGCAGTTCTTGCACTGCTCATTCCCTATACCTTCTGTCCTCTAATGCATCTAGTGCTATTTTAAAACCTCCCTCCAAAGTTTCTCCTTTGCCCCCTACTGAAGCTTGATCATGCCACATACACAGCCATTTATTTCAAAACCCACTCAATGTGTATTTATAATTAAATCCGATTACCGAGCCATATTCATTGAAACAGTGGCCCAGTCGGTCTGAATTTGCCTTGACTGGATCTGATGTAACAATAGTATCGTAGTCCAATCGACATGTGCCACACAAGGAATCATTATGCAGCTGCTAATTGTAGTCAGTGAGTTTCAGACTTTTCCCCAAACAACTGCCCACTTATCTGACTCGACTGCTTTTCTAGTCAGTATTTCTACAATTTGTTGGTTGTTCGTGGTTGCTCTACTCTAGAGATCACAGGAATCCCACACAACAATGGATACACGGAACATCCTCGTAAATGAACAACTTAAATGTCCTGGCCTGCACTGTATTATGTGCCCATCAATATAAGGAACATCGCATATATATATATATATATACACTGTCTGCACACATCAACTGTACTGTTCAAATACTACACTCGTGATGCAATCTCAACTCTTCCATGAACACCAAAACATATGGGGCTGTTAGCCTGGTTTCTATCAGCTGGTACTGCCTGCAGTGTATTGTAAGACATTCCATCTGTGCTATTGAAATGGCACTCAGTCCAACACCCTGCCTTGCCTTATCATGTTCTGATAGCTAGAGGGTCTAAGCACCTGGCCTACATCTGGACCTGCTTCCAGGGTGCTTGTACAGGGACTGGGGCTGAATTTACAACACCTGCTGACATGGGCAGCCAATGCTGACAGGATCAAACTGTCTCCAGGCACAGTTTGAGACTGTTACTCTCTAAATAAATTAACGATCCTGGCATGGTGGTCAGGAAACATTAAAAATATCTACTACATGTAATGTTGGAAACTGGTAAATTATTTCTTTCGCTAACTAAATGGAAACATGTTCATTTTGTATGATTAAGGGTTTTTCTACAAACAACACATGAAGTCCTCAGAGAATGGTTATGGAAACCACCACACAAAGAGAACAATATGGCATTTTGGCAGTTTGCTCAGTACGTTTTCTAGTAAACTTGCTAAAATAGTGTTGAGCACTACCAATGTTGAAACTACAAATTTTAGTGTAACAAAATGCTGTTTTGATTATGTTTGTTGTAATTTAAATGGACATCAACTGCATATCTAGAGTATCCTGTACTCTCCCTGTTACATGCTGGTCCATTGGGACAACTTTCATTTGACATTTTATATTTACAGCAGGTAACTAGTATTATGTAAAAATGGGTAATTATTAAAAATAAATAAGATGTAAAAAACATAATTAAAAACTGTGGTCTTCTTTGTGTCAACCTACATAAATTTGGCCAACGAAGCAGGAACTCGGAGAGAAACACAGTGTTCTGGAGTCTGACTCGGTCAGACAAAGAACACGTCAAATGCACCAATCACAATTAGCTAAGAGGAATGGCAAGAGTGGCAATGCCATTGTTTGGGCTGTGAATAATTTATAGCAGAGTGGACTGCCTAGTGTGTTGATCACTTTAATAAAGACTTCATTTACAGTCGCCTCAACACTATCCAATCAGCAAGCGCCAGCACAATAGCAGCTTGTCAAATGTCAATTCTAGTCCATCTTAGATAGAGGAACAAGAGACTGTGCCACTAGATAGTTTGAACAATTCAAATTGTGTGCCTCCTGTTTCCTTTGTTTGGGGAGTGGAAGGGAAGAGAGGTGGGGTGGGGAGAATCTGGAATCATGCAGCAGTTTCCTTACACATCTGAAGTCTAATTCTCTACACATCAACACAACGTCCTCCAATTTTATCTCTGCACGGCCGTTTACTCCCATAAAAATCCACCATTCCTGACTTTATGTTCTTAATTTAGTAACACATCTGATGACCATTACTGACAAACGCAAATGTTGTTAGCATAAATTATTAAATATCACAGGACAAGCTAACATATAACATCCGCAGATGTGACTTCATCATATTTATGTTTACCAACTCATGAATTTAGCAAAACGGGAAATCATCTTCACTGGTTCCCAGAAAGGCTGTGGCACCACAAACTTAATCCTTTTTACAAAACTGCCAGAGAGAAAGACAACACTTGTTTTAACACAAAACGGCAGATGTACCCCATAATCCAAAGACAGCCATCCAGGGGGGGAACTTTGAGCAATTACACAGCTCAGCTAGCACATTATCCAGTCCCTAGGACTGCTCAGAGCGTTTCCCCTTGCATATCTGTTCATTCCAAAAC
Source organism: Paraescarpia echinospica (assembly GCA_020002185.1). Lineage (NCBI taxonomy): Eukaryota > Metazoa > Annelida > Polychaeta > Sabellida > Siboglinidae > Paraescarpia > Paraescarpia echinospica. The sequence goes on from CM034541.1 coordinate 15,811,058, forward strand.
CTTCTTGAATTCTCCAGGAAGCATTCAGCAATGTTGCAATTACTACACAAACTTGCAAAGATTATTCAGTCACATACATCCATCCCTATCCCTAAGCCTTATTGTCACTTATACATGAAGTGAAATGTGGCACTGTGGAGTAAACAACACTGCCAACTTCGAAACAACAGGAAGAGGACCCGACCCGTACCGGATACTCTTGGCTTAGAATCCTGTTCTAACACTACACTACGGCATCCCATGATAAATAAATCGGATCTAGCATCCAAAATCTACCTGATCTGTTGTTATGAGACCATTTTCATATGATTACTCCACCCCCCCTCCATAAGCTCTAGCTTCAGACAATGTTGACTTCGCACTTTGATGCAAACGTGACACATCCTACAAGTGTCGGATTAATTCCTAAAGTCTCTGCACTGTGAGGATCAATGAACATTTTATTATTCGCTGTCCCTGCACAATCTATTCACCCACCAACCATCAAAACCATCAAATGTAATTTCTTCTCAACTCCTGAGCCCATCCACAGTAACTGACATTACACACCATAACACCCCTGCAGCATCAATCAACAGCCCTGTACAGACCCACACTTTGGCCAATGGTGTTGATTCTGTTTGGTCGTGTTGACAATTTTGTAGATTATCTCATGGCATATCAGGGTTTCCAGGACAAACCAGATAACAGCACATATACTGGCAAGATCAGCAGAACCTGGATGAGTAAGATTTAACTCGCGGCCTTAGAATTATATAATTTAGTAAGATTTTGAAGCAGCTGAATGGGTAAGGAAGAGGGGGGGCACAACTACTAGATGGATGTTTTTCAACTAGATGCCAATCTCTAAAAGATTTTAGCTTAGATATATTTTATTTTTAGTAAACTCATTGTATAATACAAACTATGTATGTTCTCTAAATGTTTGACCACCTAAAACCACAATAATAAGTGATGAAAGTACTAAATAGAAATTTATCTGTCCTTTCAGTTTATTTGGTGATATTATAACACTAAGCGCATAAAAATACAAGTTTAGTATGGTGTGCAAAAATGGCTTGGCATTTCTTGTATGCCATCGCAATTTTGGCTGGCTCTGAAACGGTTACAACACATATTTCAGTGTACAGGAAGATATTAAACAGAATCAATATACTGGTAATTTATATTACATAATGTTACTAAAAAAACGATGAGACAATGTAGCTATAAAGGCAACTGGCAGTAACACACTTATGACGATGACTTAATGAGAGTGGTCAAGATGGCTACTCAAGGGAGCAGTGCATGTTTGGGCATACAACGGAAACACAGCGTTAATGAAGTACAAATAATGACGAGAAAGCACTCGAGCGTAATGGCTAAACCAACAGTATCTTGCACAGTTCCAGAGAGGTAGGAAGTGCTTGAGTTGTGAGCAAACATCACGGGTGACTAGTCATGATAGCATGCCTATCACATGACTGCCAGGTAACTCATAACGCTGTTCTCTTGCAACCGCCGACACTCCAGGTTTCAACAGAACGATTCTGGTGGTGTTTTCCTGTGGATAAGATGGTTTGTCGAGTGGTGAGGCCACGAAGAATGCGCTATACGGCGTGAAGGGTATCTGGGGGAGGGGGCAAGACATATCACCTCATCAACATATTTTTTATACAAGGGAATCATTCCACATGTCCAATGATTACCCACAGCACATAATTCACTTTCATACAAATACACAATTTGTAGCCTTGAATGAGTTAAACACCCAAAGATAGTGGTAACAATATTAATCAGAAATTGTGAATTCACTGTGATATAATAAACTATTCTGGATACGAGAAACACATACGACTGACTGCATGAGACGGCACTTTCAGCAAATATTGAGCAAGGTGGATGAAATGAAAAAAAACAGTGCTGTGGCCCACCGCATTGTTATATAGCAGGGGAAACTGGCAGCAGGTTTACCTGGTTGCACCAAATTATTGTGCTATAGCAATACGGAAACCAAACAACCAAACAACCTTGACCATGCTCCAATGGTCATTCCTGGAGTTGTTAAAACCAGCTGGTTCACTCGGTCGCTTTTCCAAGAAGACTCGGAAACAAGTCCGCTACATCTAGCTAGATTGCTAACCCAGAATGCAACCGACAAAGTCCAACACTGTGCCAAGTGCCCTATTTATACAGATACAATACACAGCCAATGAGAGAGATGGTTAAATGTTTTTGTCTGACATCTCGGCCCACCCAGAATTACAACCAGGGCCATTTGTAGGGCGTCTGAGAAGAAACGTTAGAACGCTACTAAAAACATGATGTTCCTGGCTCAACGGTTGGGATATAAATTACACTTTGACTTTGAACACATTATAACCCAACATTATATGTGCACAATTATAAGACACAGTTATATATAGGGGCATTTTTCATAATTTCAAACTCCTGAATGATTAATTAATTATAAAAACAGGGTTGTATGACTAAAGAATTATTTAAGTGAATAAAGTTATATATATAACTTAAATAAAAAATATCAATATTACATGTGGAAAAATAAGCAAGAATTAAAGCTCTAAGTGTAAACATAAATAAAACTGCCCATTGCTATGACAGACAAAATTATGACAACCATAAATACATATGATTTGCTAATAAAGTGTAACCATTATAATTTACAGTGATCTGTTGTATTTCATCAAACGATACAATGCACTTTAATGCTGGCACAAGACAGATTCTATAGCATGATTCATCCCCAACACCCCTTCTCAAGTGTTTACTTTCCTGGATGCTACAATCATGGAAACAACGACCACTGTGAACAGTGACCAGTGCAAACAGCGACCACTGCTAACAACGACCACTACGAACAGCGACCACTGCAACCTGCAACCACTGCCTAAAGCGACCACTCTCAACAGCCCAGTTTGTTCGCTTTGAGGAATTTGAAGAGAATGTCCTACGCTGGACCACCGGAGGTGGCAGAGACAGGCACACCACGAGTGATGACCGGGTACAATCACATATCTCACCAGCGCCACACAGGTGTATGTACATTCATGCAGGTGTCAACTCACTCAGGTGTAAATTCCTCAAAGTGGTTTACACTTTACTCCCTGGCAGACCTGTTCAATCGAAAACCATCTCGACTTCTGTGGGAAGCATTCAGCCATGCTGCAATTAATGGGCACAGACTATTCATACACAACTATCCACTACTGTCTATATAGCCAGGTACTCATTCATACAGCTGAGTGAACTGAAGCAATGCAGAGTAAATGAACTTGCCCAAGGTTTGAAACCGCCGCACAGGATTCAAACCTGTGTTCTCTGTCGAGAGTCTGGAGCTCTTACCACTACGCTACTGCACTCCACAATGTGATGTGAACCATTCAGCAAACTGTATATGTGACCTTCATATAAGATTAAATTTTTTACTTACAATTACTCTGGGGCTTCAAATGTTGTGTATTGATGGGGTGTATTGATGGGGTGTGGCAAAGTTCTACAACTGTCCCACTCGTTTTCAGGGGCCCTCAGCAGAGCTGACCAGGTCATTCGGTTCAGACTCCGAACTGGACACAATAGAATGAAAGCACATCTATATCACAAAATGAAGATTGGCCAGTCTGAGATGTGCTGCTGTGAAACCGCCCTGATGACCACAGAGCACCTACTTCAGCACTGCCCACTGCAGGATGGCCACAGACGGCAAGCGTGGCCAGAGGACACCCCCCCTAAATGAGAACTACATGGTGATATCGAGGCTTTGAGGACGATGGCATCATTCATGAGGGTGACAGGCGTTCCCGTCTAAATGATCGACGTAGAAGAAGGACTCCCTCCCAAATTATTTTGCATCACTAGATATATTTTATGTATTTCTAAACAAGTAGCAAGAGAACGGTTTACCTACTTCCGAATGAGCCGTACATGGGGTACCCCGGCCCGACGACGTGCGTGTGATGATGCGTGTGTAGATGGCGCTGTAATAGCGGCGAGCCATTGAGCTCCTTCGGGGACGCCGCAGAGTTCGCTGAGCTGGGTCTCTCGACTTCCTTCCCGGACGCCAAAGGTGGTGTAGACTTGCCGGGCGACGGTTTAGCAACGTCATTCAGTTCGTGAATCTTATGTGGGCCTGGCACGGCACTGTAGTAATGCGACGCATGCTGCTGGAGCAAATCAAGCGCTTTCCCCTCCGCTGAAATACCCGCTGCTCCCGGGGAGAGCAACATCGCTTCTTTCTCTGCCACCTCCATCGGTGTCACATGATATCGCATTGCAGCGGGGTGTACATACGCGGGGGAATTGACATAGCCCACATACGGGCTCATTCCAGGGTAGAGACCCCGTGAAGGGTCGAAGGGCACCTGCCCTGCATACTGGAATGGGTGGCCGTAGAACTGTGCAGTGGACGGGGGTAATCCCCCGCCCGAATGTAGAATGCCCCCCGAGACAGCACGGTCCTTCCCCTTTGCCATGTTCAGTGGACTCGCGGATTTATTCTCGCGCGTTCGTGCGTCGTTCTGTTGACGCGACGCCTCTTTCGAGTGACTAGATTCGACCGTGGGCCGGCTGGGTTCACTGCTGCTGTCTCGCACCGACGACGACACCTTTGGTTTGCTCAAGTCTTTCGCAGTGCACTTCTCGGCACCGCCATCTTGCTGTTGGATGTCATTGTAGCGCTGTTGTTCCAGCATCCTCTGTTGCTGGAACATATAGAACCGTTGCACGTCTTGGCGTTGTAGTTCCATCAGGAACTGGGCGTCGTACCCTGATGACGGGGGTTCGTACACCGGCCCCCGGACACCCGCGCCCCGATTCGACTGCATCTGGTTCTTCAGTTCGATGTTCTCCTTCATGATCTGATGGTTCTCGCTCTGTTTCTTCTTCAGTGAATCTGACGGCGGTGGGGCCACTGACCGCTTTGGTTCCGGCACGCGACTCTTCGCCTTCTCCGCCTGGCTGCGCGGCGATGACACAGGTGGCGCCACACGGCTGTTCAACAACGGAGACGATGTCGATAACGCGGAGGTCGTGAAGCTGGTTTTCGGTGCTGGGGACCTCGTAGGGGCCCTGGAACCAGTGTCGCTATCACTGCTGCCAACTTTCTGCTCGGGTTTCACCTGAGTAGATGTTGGATCTGTCCGCTGGTGTGGAGACTGACCTAGACCAGCCTCCTGGCGTCTCTGATGCTGCTCATGGTCAGTCTTGTACTGCGGACTGTGCGTCATCACAGGCATGTGATAGTTTGCGTAGCTAGTGGCGCCCCCACTTCCACTGTACATGTATGGGTGGTACTGTGAAAACAGCTGTGATTGCTGCATTATTTTCTCTCGTTGCTGCTCATCCGTCAGCTTTGTGTCGCCACGGCAAACATCGCCACGGTGACCAGAAATGTCTGTCCGTTCCTCCCCTGACGGATCACTGCCACAAGGCAAATCTGCCTTGCTTCTAGTATCATCTTTATCCATCAGGGATGGTTTCGGCGTCGACTGACGCGAACTGCTCCCAACATGCATTGGGTCTTGCGATTGTGGCACTGCAGGAACTAGATATGGTGGTTGTCCGTAGAACGGCTGACAAATGCCATATGTCGACTGCACGCATTGGTCCAATGACTGATCACATGACACCTTACACAATCGATCATCGCCTGTCGTGCCCAATTTCGCCTCGACTTCATTTTCCAAAGTCGGCGCGCTGTCATTCGCATCTGATATATCCGAGTAGGCAGGACTCTGTACATTACTGCCTCGTTCCCGCATATCAGTTGTCACCTCAAGGGGCGAACTGATACTGAGGCTACTGGGCGGCTGCACATTAGCCGGTCTTACACACGGCGCAGATCCCATACTCACAGAGTTTGTCAAATCCACCTTGTCGTTTAACTCCGCAACCAGAGCCTGTTTTTGCACATCTGCCGAAACGGCCTGGTGGACATCGCCTCCACTCGTCCTATCTGCCGTTACCATGCCGACCAGTTTCCGGGGCAGCGACGGGACTGGCTTTATGACCGACAACAGTGGTTCGCTGGATCGCACGGCATCTGGCTTCACTTCGGACGGAGCATCTCGTGACTTCTCTTTATTCCTCTTTTTCTTTGACTTCTTTTCCTTGAGCTCCTTGAGGCTAGTGAGGGCGGGGTTCACTTTCATTGTTTCACCCATTATCGTTGGTTTCGGCTGTATGGGCTTCAGCTGTGAGGTGACTGTGAAACTGGCATGAGAGGCGGGCACGTGCATCGACACTGCGCTCTTTGTAGTGTGAATCCCCACCAGAGGGGGCGCTGGCAAGAGTGGCCGAGTCGCTATCACAGACATGGGTTTTGTGGTCACCGTCGTCGTCGTCACCACGGCGACTTTATCTGACCGCTCCACCTTGCATCTCTTCAGTCTATCCCCGGCGTCTTTCGCCATTTGTACATCTGTTGTTGTGGCAACAGTTGCTGTGACTACGGGCACCGTTGTGATGACGGTGGTGGCAGAGGTCAAATGCACCAGACTGATGGAGTTCGCCGACTCAACAACAGCACCAGAAGTTGACACCAGGTGGTTCTTTGCTGTCACCGCCACCTGTGGTACTAACGTCACTGGCCCTATGCATGTTCCGGGGCCACGCGATGACGCACAGGGGCGAACAGTGTGCACAGCCTTACTCCCAGCCATTATAGATGGCACAGACTCCTTAACTCCACTCCCACTGCCCCCCACCTTCTCGGATGACACTGGCGCCACCTTTGTTTCATCTTTCTCAAACCACGACGACGATGCGCTGTTTGCGTGCTCTTTAACAATGCCACAAGGTGTCACCACTTTCCGCGGGCTCTTACCTCGCCCCTTTGTCGTCATTACTTTCTCGTCCTTATCGAGACCTTCACCCCTGTCTGACAACCCAGACTTTGTGTCTGTCTCCATTGGTTCGTCAGGGGTGACTTCGCTGGGGGGCGAACTCACCTCCTGATGGGCGTGTGTCTGGTGGTATTTCAGTCCGTTCAGGTGCCGATACTTCTTATTGCAGTTTGGCTCTGGACACTCAATTAGCTCGGGAGATGGATCACGCAAACTGTTCGCCGCAGTTCGCATACTGCACCGGACACGCTTTGACGATTTCGGCGCACTTTCGTTGTTGCTCAACTCAAGGTCAGACGGTCGACCTTTCCGCTTGCCTGTGGTGCCACCATTGTTGCTGTTCGTGATATCGGGACTGGACGGCATAGTGTTGCAACCCATGTTATTGCGACGCGTCTTCCTCAATTTTCGGTCGCCTACTTCTGCCACTGGTTGGTTCGCTGCCATGCCCCGACCTCGTTTACCACGACCTTTTGGCGTCCTTGATTCAAGGTCACTGATGGGCGACTCGCAGTTTAGTCTGATGGTAAACAAAAACAAGGTTTAAGGAACCATGTGTATATTTATATTCAATAGAAGAATTACAGTTATACATAAAACAAGTTTGTTACAAAGTGCCTTTCATTCTAACACTAAACCAGTGCACTTGCTCTTGACACCAACATCAAATCTGCTTTATACCCAGTTTGATACATGTATGATAAAAGAAGATGTATAAAACTAAAATGCTGAGTCTAAGCCATGGAAGAAACTGAAAAAGCACGTCACCAGATGTAACTGGACACAACAGGCTTTTAAAGTATTAACAAATTTAAACAAGGATCTTGTGAAGTAATTAATTAGCAGTGACTGACTGTACATGAAGCAGGATTAGATTCTCACCTGCGTCCAGGCGGGGCCCAGGTGTGCTTTGTGCTGTCCATCAACGTTCCCATGTATGTCTTCCCTCGCCATGTGACGTTGACGACGAGAACACCTGCAGATGACAAAAGACACCATCAACACCTGCACATCACCAATGGTAACAAGAGTCACAAACCAGAACTTGCAAATATTTATGCAACACATTGAGAACCCAGCCAAATAGTCAAATGTCACACATGACTGCATACGAGAGTACTCAGACCAGTGGGCTACTATGTCACACATGGCAACATACGAGAGTACCCAGACCTATGGCCCATAATGTCACACATGGCCACATTTGAGAGTACCCAGACCAATGGGCCATAATGTCACACATGGCCATACACGAGAGTACCCAGACCAACGGGCCACAATGTCACACATGGCCACACATGAGAGTACCCAGATCAATGGGACACAATGACATGCATGGCCACACACGAGAGTACCCAGATCAATGAGCCACAATGTCACATGGCCACACACAAGAGTACCCAGACCAATGGGCCACAGTGTCACACATGGCCACACACGATAGTACCCAGATCAATGAGCCACAATGTCACATGGCCACACACAAGAGTACCCAGACCAATGGGCCACAGTGTCACACATGGCCACACACGAGAGTACCCAGACCAATGGGCCACAATGCCACACACGAGAGTACCCAGACCTATGGCCCATAATGTCACACATGGCGACATGCGAGAAAACTCAGACCAATGGCCCACAATGTCACACATGGCCACATGCGAGAGAACTCAGCAAATGGCCCACAATGTTACACATGGCTGCATGTGAGAGAAGTCTCTGTCCACTGTATTGTAGAGGCTCAAAGATAAGAAAGATGTTTGCGTGCACATGTGTGTATGCAATTATTAGGTAAACATATTATAATAGATGCATTACCTGTCCATATTTACCCTTATATGTCAACTTGCCAAGTTACATATTAGCCTGGAGAATTTTGAGATAGCCAAACACGTTTTACAGGGCAACATGTTTACAGAATTTTAACGGTGTGTACAGACTAGATTACCCAATAACACACAGACCGATCCAGTGCACACACTAATAGTTTTATAAATGTGCAAATGAACAAGTTCACATACAAATGTCTATTAAACTCAGCCCTCTAAGTTAACTTTTTTGTCTAGGAGCCAAGTGGCTCCTACCTACATTTTCAGGAGCCAAATTTAAAAAGTAGGAGCCAAGAAATTGAGTGTGCGTATGTGTGTAATTGTGCTTTCAGCACAAATTTAAATTAAATTAACCACAGACGTCCATTTGAAATATAAATAAATTTAAAACATGTATGAATATGTGGCCAGATGCTAACTTTATGCATTATAACATGGTACACTGGCAAATTAATAACAGTCATATGTGGAATCCCTGAAATTACCAATAATTACAGTAAATATACATGTATAGGGACACTGATTTTCCGTTTCAAAAAAGGCAAATTCTGTTTCAATTCTGTTTCAGAAAAAGGCAAATTCCATTTCAAATGATGCATTTTCCATGTCAAATGATGCACTTCCTGTTTTAAGTGAAAAAGAAGCCCACTTCCATTAAGAAAATTAATAATATTTTATTTCAAAGTTAACTTTGAGAAATAATACATTCAGTCAAATATTTAAAATATCACAATGTTACGATCTATGCATCTAAATAATACTGTTTTACTGTGTGGTTAACTTTTCTAACAACATTTATTTGTGCAATATTTGCAACACAATAACAACCGTCTATAATCAATTTAGATAATAAAATAATTCCTTTCACACAATAACATAAATGACTGGTTGTTTCTAATGCAGCAGCTTAGTATATAAGTTAACAAATGTAAATTACACAAGCAGTCATATTAACAGTTATGAATGTTTACTGGTGCACAATTAAATTACACAAGCAGTCATATTAACAGTTGTGAATGTTTACTGGTGCTGTTTACAATTTTGTTCAACTATTATGACACCATCCAACGGAATTTGTGAGAACTACGAAACGCGGACTATATCACTTTGAGCCAGCGTAACCTAGGCTGCTGTTATTCCTTAGAGTTTTGTATTCGAAACCGGAATATGTACACTTATGTGTGTTCTAACGATGTGACAACTACATTTAATTAGCAACATGTCTTCAATGCACTTAGCGGACACCGAGACAAAGATCGCGAAACGGTTTACGTTAGTGCCTTCCGTTCGCGTCCCCGTTTGCGTTGGTTGACACGAGGTATCACGGGTGCCATGACACTTCGTAGCAATTTGCCTTGCGTATTTTTTAAAATCCTCTGTGTTATAAATCCACCAAAATGAACGAATACCATTACAGTGTTTCCCCTGGTATATAACAAGCGAGGCGGGCCGCCTCGCTGTTTTTCTCGCCCAAAATATGCCGAAATTGCCGCCTCGTAGCTATTTCATACGCCCATTTTGTTTCGTTCTTTCACGGTATATTCAGCGTCGGCGAGCGGCGCGTAATGACACCACAAAGTCACTTATACTCCTGCAAAATCGCAGATTTGTAGCAACATCATTTAGCCGTCATTGGACAACGTGAAAGATATCACTTGTCAGTTGTCCAATCACTGAATATTCCTGCGGGATCCCCGGTGTCTCCAATGGTGACACCTTGCAGAGTTTCGACATACTAGAAATCTAGACATTCATGTAAAATGGCGCCCAAACGGTAACTGTCTTGTGTTTTGGTTTATGACGGTGGTGGGAGTGAAAACTGTGCAGGCTGATGGCACTACGTCACTTGTCGACACTTGTGTCGAATGAATCCGGACTCTTCTGAAGCCCAAATAAAAACCGTGCATCCTAATCCTATTCACTAGTCGGCATTTGTATCGAATCCGGACCCTGTTGAAGCTCAAATAGCGACCCGGTTTGTGCTAGTCTGTGCCGCTGCGGCCGTGCGTTACTGCACAGATATATATAGCAGCGTATGTCGATACAAACCATGTTCTATGCGGTTTTGTTTTAGCAAAATAAGGAATGTTATTCGTAAGAAATCTTTGTGCTAAATATATAATACATATTCCGACAAAGTTGTGCAAACAAACTTTCGGGAAAGGTGATTTGAGTGAAATACTTACGAATATAAACCACCGAAGTTCACGTCTCATAAAAAATGCCTACTACCCAAAACCGTGTATACTAACGGGTTATCAGTAACTTTGGTTAGACATTGATATGTTTGCACAGTAATTGGATATACTAAACAAATTATATTGTTTTGTAAAAAGGACACAATTTGAGAAACAGTCTTGCGATTAATAGAAACATACTTTTGTGGCATTCCAGAAATGACTGTTTTAATTAATTGTATAGCATTCTAGCAAACAAATAAAATATGATCTTTTGAACATAAACCACCAATTTACCATAATATTAAAATAATTTAAAGGTGATGATGAAAGAGTCTTCAGATGATACCACTGGATGCTTCCCAGAGAAGTCGAGATGGTGTTCGACTGAACAGGGCTGCCAGGGAGTAAAGTGTAAAGCGCTTTGAGCAGTCCTGCGCTATATAAGAACTTACCGTTTACTTTTTGATTGACTCTGTCAGCGAGGTAACAAGGCCTAGGGTTAGTGCAAGAAAACATAACCCTAACCAAGTACCAGTGGTCAAGTGGAAACCACACTTCTACCGAGTAGCAGTGGTAAAATGGAAACCACACCTCAACATGATGAAACAATCATGATTACTGACTTTTATCAATCATGATTACTACATTTACAAGTAGTGTCTTGTTGTTTTATATCTCCCCCTCTATATCCAAGAGTAAAGGTTAAAACATACCTCAGAATGCACCATTTTAAAGCTAGTTTAAAAAAAATCTCCGGGGGAGCATGCCCCCGGACATCCCAACCAACGCTTTGCGCCTCTGGCGCTCGCGTACCCCATCCCTACCACCTCGCCCATCATTTCACCCAGGGGAAACACTGCCATTACAGAGTAATCATGTTTGTTTCAAAATATTGCCAATAAAGTCAGTATCGTTTACAGTGTTTCCGAGAAACGACAACATGTGGTTTATGAACCGGCAAATGACAACGCATGATCTGTTATTACAGACTCGTTGCAGTCGTCAGCGGGCAACCGTATGTAATGTGTCAGTCGCCAAACAGAAAAAACAGTCCCATATGCAACCAATTCAGTCGTAATTTAGAGGGCTGATTAAACGATGTAGCACATTATATACTTGTACTTGTTTTATTGCACCATACAGAAGGCTGACATGTAGGTTAAGTAATATGTTTTATAATGTATTGCCATGTTTATATGTTCCACAATTAATATTTTATAATCTTACATTTATTTGTTGTATTACACTTGCTGTTTTAATTAAATAACTATATTATATATATATAATCTCTTTTAGTCACATCTCTACTTTCAGCAGTCCTGTGTTGTGTAGCGCCATAGATTTAGAGCACCTCGTGTGTCATAAATTTTTTGGATTTTAACTATGCAAACTCTACAATTGAATCGATGGCAGGAAGTCGCCAAATAGTTGACAAGAGTCCTCAATCAACTGTGATGGTCCCATTTCCTGCTCAAACCCTACGCAACAAACAAAGACAACATTTTAAAGTAGAGCCTAGGTGTCCCTCAAGTGGCACTGCATGTAATGTCACTCAGAGGCCACCTACATCAACAGCAAAGTTGTAATGGTGGGCTCAAACCAGTGGAAGAAGAAAAGGACTACAGAAGCCTCGAATATTTGGTTAGACCCTTCGATTCTAGCACTGTATGAAGATCAACGACGAACTGCACACGGCAACATTTTAGAAAATTCTACAATTACATCTTGTATTATTTTATAATTTAACCCAAACCAGAATATATTCTGAAAACATGTTACTAATAAAATGATGCCATTTTAGTTGCTCATTAATCGCTCTTTGTTTGTATGTTTGGAAATATGTTGTGAAGTATGATGATGATAAAGAAAATTTGCAGAAATTTTAAATTTTACATTATAATTTCAAAATTGAAAACCGAAAGCCTTACTTAAAAGCTGATAGAACTAAAGTTAAGATGGAGAGAGACAGTTAAGAGAGATCACAAAAGAGCAGAGTAACCGAGTGATATAATCGCAGCCCCACAGGGGAGGAAGAATGCCTACATGAGTGTGGGTATCCTGCAATTCAGCAGCCTTCTGGGTACAACAGATTCTCCAGATGGGACCACATCCTGCAGAGAGCTACAGTGTGTATGTGCCACTAGCAGCATTCAGTCAGCCAATCACTGCCTGCCCTGTAAGCCTCACTTAACAACATGGGCTGGCAGTGCTGAGGCTGCAGGCAGCACACACCATCAATCAGAGAACACCCTGTCATTTACTTGTCTCATCACTGCTGCAGGCAGGAGTAAAGCAGGAGGGGGGGGGCATGCAGCTACACACAGCCAAGCTGCCTGCAGACAGCCAGGAGCCAGGCCAGCCAATCTCCCAACAGGAAAACCCACATACAGTGAAGCCTCACACTCAACTGTGCAAAGTATTGACCTGGATTGCAACGTGGCCATATTATCAAGACAAATTTCATACTCTTTTAGTGTTACATAAATCATTTGGGACTGTTCTAGGGTGACCTTAACTGCGAGGTGGCTGTATTACTGGGGTGACCATAAAGCAATGCTCTACTGTATAAATACTGCTGTTTCATATGTAAACAATCTTGACCAAACCCACCACATCATTACACATTTTAATATTTATTATCTAGCAATTACACATATTATATTACAAACCCTTATTATTTAGCAAGATTTGGATTTCTGCCAGGAAACGTGGTCAATTATTCAGCCCTACGTAACACCAGGTATTTCCGAATTTCTACAAATAATTTTTATGCAATCTGCAATACTCCACAAACAAGAATTGAAACATATAAAGACTATAATTTGTGTATGCAACGATGAGGTTATGGGACATTGGCAACAACATTTTCAACAAAATGGCACCGGTTGCATGGCTTCTGATGCACTACATAAATACTGATTAAAACAGTCCCTCTATTGACATTACAAAATAAATAAATATGTGTGTCTAGATATCATATCTGTACATAGTAGATACCAACAGTAAATGGCTGGGGGACCCGGGATCCTATCAAAACATCATAATTTTGAGTGTAATGGATTAGAACTGCCAAACATGGCTGACATTAGCATAGGAATCCACATTGTTTACACAACACAAACGTGTATAAAATTAACAAATTGTGCCCAAATCCTGAACGACATGTGTCCACACTGATATTCATCTGAAAATGTTACAAACAAATCGTGAGACAGATCTATTTCTTGATATATATATAGACATGTTAATAGCTAAATCCGGGTACACTGAGCACTGGAAAGCTGGATGTGGTTATTTTTGGTGATAACTGTCACCTATAAGTTTCACGTTAACTCTACAATATTAAATGTTGTACACATGAACAATTTTTGGTAACGTGACATACTGATTTACGGTTCCTGAAACTCCCCTCATTTCATCACACAACAAAACAAATGATACGGGCAATAGAATACGGTAACTTATACAACTTCGCATCACATTTCAACGCACTCACCATTTTCCGTTTCGTTCCACACGATGCCTTCGAGCATGACGTGAGTCCCAGGTTCACAAGGTCCGAGACAATCAGGGTCCGTTGCTACGGCAACCGAGCTGGTTCCCACGGCAACAGAATGGGTCTGGGGCATGGGTACATTGGCCTGGGTGCAGCAGTGGGCCGGTTTCTCTGATATCTCCCCCTAAAACCAGCACAGCGTCAGCAGGGCGCCACCATCTTGGAAAAAGATCTTAAAGAGATTATCCTTATTTATCCATATAAATCTCTTGGCCCACTCAACACATTTTTCTCCCCCCTCCGATGTACGTTTTTCCAGAAAAATGGGCAGTCATTCATTTTGTTTATATTTCGTTTTAACAAATCCACAGAGTTCTATCAAATCGTTGCCAACACAAACAAGTTTTGATGAATTCATCAGTGATTGACAACAAAACAAAAGTTACCACCATTTAACATCCTGATAAAACAATAGTTTTCCTTTCCTACTACTTAATATTTTGTTCACAACAGAAAAGATGATTAATAAATGTTTTACTTATATTCTGTGTTTCTTTACTAAACAAATTGATAGGGTTAACTGATTTACTGTGTGGCAATGAAAAATAATATTCCACAGGTGTTTGGACATGTGTTAGTTACTGTAGTGTTTATTTAGGGTTCTGAGTAACCACCTTGTGATCAGTCATATCACATGACATCAGCTTCTCAGTAAACGTATGGTGCGACAACTGTGTATGACAACTGTGTACAATGAAATTGTCATTTTCACATGCCTACTGGTGACACTGAGTCAGACACAGCTGTCAGACATATTTCTGACTACTGAGGGGGCGCATACTCAAGACAAGGGGGCGTTATCCCCAGAGCGAATCGACAGACCAGTCATGTTAGATGATACCCCACAGAATGCAGTCTCACATTTTCCAAATTTCGGCACAAAGCTTGTTTCTGGTATCTTATCACATACTTTTTTACGAATCGCTTGAAACATGCCCTGGCGTTTTCTTTATCCAGTCACATTTTTTTATTTCTACACCCACGCATTATTCTCCTAAACATAACTGAATTGATGCCATAATAAACTATGTGAAGTGAATCATAATCACAGCACAAACTGTCATTTGTATGACCTCTGTGGAATCTTGAACAGTTTCCCAGCCCCAATGACAAGATAATGATTTTATATAAATGTAGACAAATTAATTACATAAATATTACAGAAAGTATAAAAACATTTACTTAAAAAATGGCAGTATAAAATAAAGATCAATGTCAGCAACAAGATTTTCAAGTACTACTAAGACCGGAGAAGCTACGATATATTTACCACACAGCGTGTTCAACATCAATTACTGTCACATCTACAGTATAAATAATTTATCAAATACTTGGAAAAGATTGGCGTAATATTTTAAAGTGCCTGAAGCTATGTTGTCCAATGTTAAAGTTATTTATAAACCCACAAGAAGTAGACAGAGTCAGAGAGCTAGTGTATTAGCAAACATTGTAGCACTTGAGTAAGGTTACAAAGCAAAGGTTACAAAGCAAAAATAGTACTTGACAGAAGCATTTATAAAAACTGAACACTGTTGTATAATGTATCCTTGCGAAATAGATACTTTGCCTTCTTCAAAGTGTTTGCTATATGGTCATAATAAATATCTTAACTATTTTAAGATTGTGTGCTTAATTATATATATCAATATACCTGTGTGAACACACAAGGCAGGCCTGCACATTTATGAGAATTTGCACGAAGTAGGGTGGGGGGGGGTTCTTATGTTTGTATAATATATATATTTTTCTGCCTTTCATTAAGGCGTAACCTACATGTACTGCAAAAGTTAACACTATAAAACAAAAAAATTGCTTTAAAGAATGCTTAATGGATATAGTGTCAAAAACAAATTGAATTATGGACCACTTTTATGAGTAAGTTCAAAAAATATTGCTTTCAAATCCATAAATAAGACTACAAACAAAACATTCACTCTGACCTTTGAGACAAAACTAGAAAGTGAGAAATAGAAACGGTGTTGCCTGGTGGTTTCTCTGAGTGTAAACTGAAGGCAATCAGTCGATGGAAGTTGTAAATGGACCCGTCTGTTACACCAGTGGAAGTCTCATTGGTTGCACTTTCACACACGGACCCATGCGAATGAATTTAGTTTTTGTTTCCACTCCAGAAATAAACGCCTTATGCCGAAACCGCAGCCCTCTGGGTAATCTCAACCGCAGCCCTATGGGTAATCTTAACCGCAATCTGTCATGCTTTATTAGACTTTAGTGGATTGGATGAGGGAGGCTTGCAAGAAAAACGCTCACAAGGAATGTAGAATCATGGCAATTAGATAGCTTCAGTGCACTAGATGCAAGGCTTACAATGTAGACAGGCCTAATTACAGCCAGGCACAGTGGATACCAATAACTTAATAACCATAAACTTTATGAAGTCTGGTTCAAAGCACTGAACCAAGGGACCATATCGATATCAATACCAGTATAAATTACAGGTTAGGGTAATAATAGATCTCAGTTTTGATAACATTGTACATACATTGTGGGCAAGAAAACCAAAGAGTGCGGTGGTAGATTGCAAGACGACATGCAATGAATCAATCTTTATGGACATATTTTCTACAATAATTTATACAAAATTAATTTGTGCAAATTTAGTCCAAAAATGTTATTCAAACAAATCAAATAAACAAATTTACCCGGAAATCTCTACCTGGGGGTAGCAAAAAGAATAAAGGGCACAGGAAATCAATTCCATAACACTGGCTTCACTGCAAGGCGAAAAAGATATTACCATCACTAAGAACCTTGTGAAAATATTCCAGGAAATAAAACTAAACTTACCTTTTCAACTTTGACCTTCTTGACAGGTAGCCCGAAGCGATCCTCAACCTTAGCATTAAACTCATATGGATCAGACACCGTCGTAACGTCACGCTCCTTCTTAATCCCCTCGCTGTCTGTCGCCTCCACGATTGCAGTGGCGCCACCTTGTGATGCACTACCACTGCCCGAGATACTATATCCAGAAGCGTTTGAATCGTACGTGCCATTGACACTGGCTGCAGAAACCTGGGGATGATCCCCAGCACCACGGGAACTCTTATCCCTGACTCGCTCCCGCTTATGCAACACCCTGCCTTTCGCTGACTTCGCGTCCCCCTGGGCGGTGCCACTGTTCGCCTGCAAGGTGTGCTTCAACCGTTCCGACTGCTTATCAGGAGTCGAACCACTCGCGTTAGAGGTACATCCGTTGGAGCCACTGCCGTTATTCCATGTGGCCGAAGCACTATTTGGCTGCTGCAACTTTTGGTCCTTGTTTGTGTCTGGTTTCGCGTCAGACGACTTTCCGGCAACGTTCTTGCGTTTGATCTTCATCTTCAACCCTTTATCGACTATGGAGTGGTGTTCCACCCCACTCATCCTGTTGTCCCCTGCCCCCTTCTCTTCCCGCCCCTCCGCTGACGGCACTGTGTCGGCAGCGCTACCAAGGTTCTCCGACGCTGCACATGTGCGATTACGCACGTCAAGGTCGGCATCAAGGTCAATCACAAGATTGCGTATTCCAAAATCCCAATCATCGCCATCTTCGTCGTCGTCATCAACGCAGCTTTCACGCGCGGTCGGTTTCCCATGACCCGTCGATAGTAATCCAGAGGCGTTGTTGTTGTTGCGAGTACGACTGCTGTTGTTGTTGTTGGCGGGAAGCTTGGCGTGGCGTTCCAGTCCGACTGCGGTTGTAGCCACACTACTGTGGCCACCGCGGCACACGTCTCTCATTGGAGGAGCTCAACACACCCGGCTCACTCCAGACCCCTGCAACAACAACAACGCACTCGGTCAAACACAACACACCCGCAATAACAACGCACTCAGTCAAACGCAACATACCTGCAACAACAATATATCCAGTCAAACACAACACACCTGCAACAACAACACACTCGGTCATACACAACACACCTGCAACAATTACCTGCATGGTCAAATATAACACACCCCGTTAAACATAACAGTCAAATGGTCAAACACAACATGTGGCCAAACATGAAACAACTATACACTCATTTAAACACAACACATTTGTTTAAACACGAAACACATTTGCAACAACACATTCAGTCAAGTAACAACAACACATCCGGCCTACCATAACATCTGCAACAACTACACATTGTCAAATACTGTACAACACCCCTGCTGTAACATTAACAATACAGTTGGTCAAACACAACAATCACAGACACCTCAAATACCAGCCAAATAATACACTTGAGAGATGTATTAGATACTGTGGTCACAAGTTACTCTCACTTCAAAGGCTTGACATTTGACACTCACAAACCAACAACCATGATTCATACTTACAATGCCTTTGGTAGAACAGTAACTACCGGGTACAGACAGTACTTATCAATTACAACAGATTCTAAATGACGTCCAACCAAATGTTGTGAACTGGAAGACGTAATTGACCACATAGATTTTATGGACCATAATAACATTTGGTCATTTTAAACAAATTACCGTTGCACATCATGTAAATTGTGTTTTTGTCCTGAAAGAAGCCACAAATTCAACCTAGTAAATGTAGCATTACCTTCCAACTGATATGTATTCCTGATACAAAATGGCAAATAATTAGCTTTAAGTTAAAGCAAAAATACACTGTCAAATGTGTAATGAAAATTGTATAAACCCTATAACAAGAATCACCCTGATCTATGCCTCTCCACCCAACAGTGTTTCACCACCTATGATCCTACACCCACTCTATCCAACTAACATCTGCAGTTATGTCACCCCCCACCCCAATCAGTGTTTGCACAGTCCATTAGCCCTGGGAGTCCTGGCCAGTGACCAGTGTGCCCTAACAAAGGGGGGCAGCAGACAGGGTGAAACATTCAAAGGCTGCCCAAGGGGTGCCCCTGATTACCCCTTGCTAACAGCCCAGCTTGAAAGGACTTCCTGTTCCTACTTGTTTGGGCAAGGCTGTGAAACCTAGGTCAATAAATACCCTTTGACTGAGGGGGGTTTTAACACTTAGATGTCACATGGAGCTTCTTGTAAGCACCCTAAAGGGCATGTGACAGTAAACACTAACAAATGCATTGCATGACAGGTAACATACGGACAGAAGCCATTTTTAAACTTTCCAAAATTAAAATGTTATTTTGTATTTTCCACAATGCCATAAAATGCAATTATACACTTAATGCAAATATACCATTCATTTCACAGAACTGATGTGTAAACAAACCCAAAATTACATTTTACAATATTTAAGATGCATAATCAATCAATCCTTGGGAATATGTTTGATGTAATAATCTTCTAATCATAATATCAGCCACACAGACAAAATATATTTTATAAATATATATATATAATGATTATTGTTCATAATAAAATCTAATCCAAACAAAAGTTTTTTATCAACTAGACTGCAACATGCATGATACAATTTTTTGTATATATCACAAAAAGATAATCAAGAAATTGAGATTATACAGCGCTCTGAACATTTATGGAAATGATGCTCTATAAGTAATAAATACTGTTATTAAATTGCAAAAACTTAAATTTTGTGTTGTTACCAGTATGATACTGAAGTAAATCCTTGTTGGACTATACCACACACCTCCTAACAAATGCCAACTGAAGTTTACAAATGTTCCCAGATTCCAAGTTCACCCCTGCCAAGCAAGTACACAGCCTACAACTGCAGTCACCCCCCAGACTTGTGTATTCAGTGCAATCAGCCAAGTGGGATGTCATTCTACTGAAGTGCACTTTTTGCCTGTAGCTGAGACACCCCAACAAAGCACCCTCAATGTGGCCCATTTGTTGGCTTCACCCTCAATATCAGGTCACAATGAAACCCCTGTTGAAAGGGTAATTATCTAGTCATCCTGGCCCATCCTGTCCCCACCCTTGTAGATAAGCCACCAGCCAGCTGTCAGAGCCAATCAGCTATCTGCCCCAGCTGGGGACAGACAAGGCTAGCATCCAGGGGTAGACAGAGAAAGGGTGGCTTTGTCTGGTTGCCTATCTTATCAGCAAATTGTTTCAGGGCCTCATGGTTTGTGTCAAAGGCAATCTGAAGTGAAAAAGATTACCCAAACTTCAGTTGTGGCAAGTGGCATCAAACCATTACCTGGACAGCAACAACCCAGTGCTTTTCTGCCAGACCACCTTTCCCCAAATGCAGCTTACTGATCATTGCAAAAGCTCAATCATAATCAACTCAGAGTATGTGATTGTGAATTGAAATTCCACATTTTCTACGGAGAGCACTGTAGCCTAGTCAATGATTAGGTGATTACAATAAAACATGTTATTTACAACAGTAAACATGCTTTTGTTTATTTTCAATTTTGCATCAAAGTATTCCAGAAAGAATTTCCTCAAGTGGTGTGATTTTATACAGCTTTTGATTAGTTCATTTACATAAATCCTATGCAGAGAACTGTAATTGGCCCACATGATATCAAATTTAGACTTGCACTTGGTGAACCCAAATCAAGGCAATCTTCAACTACCATCACATGACTTGATATATATATATATAAGTGTAGGGCATCTGTCATATAAATCTGCAATAAAATATTCATAAAAAAATATTTTAATACCCTGGGCCTACCCAACTAGGATCACCCACACAAGAGCACCCTGATGAAAATCTACTCAAACACAGCAACAGCTTTCAAGTTGTTGTATGCTTGAGAAATAAGCTTCCTACTGAATAATGAAGATATTTAATTAACAGGCCACAGGGGTCTGTGCCTTTACATCTTTTATCTCTGCAGGAACTCTGACCTGCATTGCATACACAAACATAATGGGGTAATCACCCTAGCCTGGTCAGTGCTGGAGGGATGCAGGGTGATTACCCCTTTCATGTCACTGTCAGCAGGGAATACCTTACACAAAGGGGTTATCTCACAACAACCAGAATGCTTCTAATTTTCTAACTGGACTAGACAAGTAGACTGATCCTTGGGGGGTACAAACATGGCTTATTTTCCAAGAAGATAACAAAAATAAGTTATTACGGTACTCAGAAGAAACTAGCAGGTTTACAAACGTCAACATTCTTGTGGAGGTAGTTAAAGGCCGGCGCACACGAGAGCTATCTGCTCAGCTGATAGCTCTCGTGTGCACTGCATTTATTGTGACCATTGCACTAGGTGAGGCAGTGAGCAAAATATCTATCGTGTTTAATATTTTTCGTCTCGCGAGGCCAAAGTCTCACCGTCTGCAAGGCGCATAAGCTAGGTGTTGAGCAGCAAAAATCAACTGGCCAATAAAAACCGTAGCATTTACGTAATTTCAGAAATGGCAACTACTAGCGAAATCATGAACGACATCCTTTTGGAAATTGCCAAAACGTTTCAGGATCCTCAGAGTTTAGTTCTCTAATCAGATTTGGACATACACCTTGTGTCCAATCCCTGGCCCACGTCGTTCGGCATGCCATTCTCCAACAGCATGGTAGCAACAAAAGATGTTAATTAGTATTAATTAGTTAATCAGTATTAGTGTTATTGGCTAACTGTTTAGAAGTGTTTAAATAATTTAATAATGTTTAACTATTGAATAAATGTAAGTTTTATATTAACATTAATTTTATTTATATATTATTATTCTAGTGTATTATTTTCCTTGTTTGATGTTTAGTTAGTGTTAGTAGTTAGTTAATGAGTTAGTGTTAAACACTAAATTAATGCTTATTTCTTATAAAATCACATTTAATACAAACATTATTGTTATATTATAACTTTGTATTAAAATTGTACATTTTACAACAGGGTGGCTCTTATGTTAGCAGCATGCATAATGCCTTAATGATAGTCTCCCTGACCATTCTTTTCTTTGCATTCATTGCTGTATATAATATGTATTTTATTATTATTATATTATCTATATGCGAAGCTATCAGCTCAGCCAACTACCATTTGCTCAGCTGATTGCTTTCCTATGCACAGGGCTTAACAGATAAGACATTCACAGGAGGTAAATACCCTGCCATGCTCAGGGTGATATCATCTTTCAACAACAAGGGGTGGGAAAAAGATTCCCGAGTTTCCAATCTCTGATCAAGAAAATCAAAACCCTAATGCTAGGCACACACCAGACGATTTTCGGCACACACCAACCGACTAGTCGGCGTAAAAACTGTCGGCCGACGGTTGGTGTGTGCCGAATTTAAGCCCGACGGTCGGCCTTATAGCGCCAACTAACGCCGATTCAAATGTTGAATCGGCGGTCTGCGTTAATCAGCAGTCAGCGTTAGATAAGGAGGTATCCGGTGACAAGTCGGCGCATATCCGATGACGAGTCGGCTGGTGTGTGCAGGTTTTTGTCATAACACGACGGTCGGCGGAAACTTGGCCAATAAGAAATCATAGCGCGATCATGTGATAGTCCTCGATACAAGTCAAGGCTATGCCCGGCGTCTTTTTTGAGTTTTCAAACCATTTTGCTTTCGGTCCACATGCTTTAATTTTTTAATTTCATATTTTACTGACCTGGCGGGTAACCAAAGTTTCAGAAAGTGATAGATTATTTGTTATCTTATTATTATGACCATCATCATTTTTTTCGCTTGTTCATAAAACAGGCGCCACAAATAAACCTAATTTCCACCTGACTTTGTAAGTTTGTTTCACGCTTCCGACAGGAATCGCCATTTTGTTTTGAGAAAAACGCTACCTCTGGTGGCGCCGCTACCGGCGCATATATTAAGCCTTAAAAATCCGCAAAGCGGCGCTAGCGGTGGAAAACGTTTTTGAGGAATTCGTTGGGTGCGACTGATTATACTTCAAGTTTCAACATAACTGTTAACTGAAACGGCTAAATATAACGTTCTGCGTACTGTCATAAAACATAGCTCGATGCTATGCGTTTCTTTGTTGGAGGATATGCTAAATGCTCAAGCCATATCGTCATGAAGGCTGACGACGAAGCTCCGACTTACTATGTAACAAGTTTCGTTTTTCTGATAGCCGTTTTGGCCTATTTTTTTTATAAATGTTTCATGTATTTATTGTAGGTGTATCGAAACACATTGTTAACTCCGTAGTAAACACGCGTATTTATAGTGGATTTTTTTCACAAGGATCAAGCCGAGCACCGACGGTCGGCACGAGTCGGTTGGTGTGTGCTGGCTGGTGTATGCCGGCAGAACTAATTGGCGTTTAGCACCAACTCCTTTTTGCGCCTACTGGCAATGCATGTTAGCGTTAGTCGGTTGGTGTGAAGAGACTTGAATCCTGTGTTTTTCTTTAATTCACACTACACTCCCATAAACTGGTGTGCCCTAGACTGAAGCCATTATTACACATGTGGGGGTGCACCCTGTAGCTCTATTGAATCTCCCCACAAAGCCAGACCAACAGCCAAAGAGGCTCACCTCCCTGCACCCACCCAGCAAGCAGGGCTAACTCATAAAACTGAACCACTGGTAAACTGTAAACAAGGACTGTTCATTCATCACAGCATTAGGTCAGGAAACTCAAATTGGTTAAATACTGTCATTTCAAAGTAAAAACAAGTTAAAGTTGGCAGAATTAGTTGCCATGTTAGAGGCATTTCTGAAATTTGAGTAAATAAAACACATCTGCCAATAATTTAAATATTTTGTTGCTGATTTTCAGAACTCTGTCAACAAAGAATATAAATTAAGAAATTTCACCCAGATTGGTGTAGATCAACTTCCGCCCAAAAAGTAAAACTATTCAAGCACGCACGCATGCACACACACGCACAGTGCAATTGCTAGATATCTGAAGGACTGGATATCATTCAACGTATCTAGATATTATTTTGGTTTACATACAAATTCATTCGAGGACTTGAAACAATTCAACAGCCTTCATAATAAACGAAAAACATCCTAAATTATATTGCATCAATGCCATGTTGTGGTAGCACTGCACACTGATCTGTAACCAAACACACATAAACCTGTTTGGTGTACGGTTCCACTCTTACTCATTCTATCTAACAAGAAAACCAAAGCCCCAGGCCCCACTCTAACCAATTATGATCTGGTAACAGATTACATACAGAGGGCAATAAAAAACTATCACCTGGATCAGAAATAATAATCAAGTCATCAGGGGTAATCAAAGTATAAGGTGGTGTGTGTATGGGGGTGGGGGTGCACAGACAGAGCCATGACTAAGACACTGTGAAAGGAGAGGTTAGCCACTGGGTCTTATCAGCAACCATGATCTCCTACAGACTAATCTTTTACAAGCTACACTGCTTCAGTTATGAGGCAGAGCGAGAGAAGAAAGAAGAGAGGAGAGAAGAGAGAGATGAAGAGAGCTAGCCATTGGCTGTTTATGTGAGCACTGTCACCACAAACACAGCAAGGTGTAAATGGTAACCAGGTGGCAAAATTAATGGCCCACTCTTTGGGGGAAGGGTCATCAACATTACTCAAATAACTGTAGCAAATATGTGCAGTACTAGCGTCAGAAACTGTGAACTGTAGGGAGTTTTCAACGACCTCTTGCCAAATAATGTTCATAGGTTATGAATTCATGCACATGTATGACAATATAGGCTAAATGGGAAATACATGTCTACTAAATAAGAATGCACACAGACAGCTTTTCTAACAGAAACTCACCAGAAGGGTTTCCACAAATGCTTTATCGGTGTCCATAGCTGTTGAATCCATGAATTGCATGAATGGCGAGAAATTTTGTATTCAATAAATGCACAAACAAAAATCTGATTAACAGATTTACCAATTGTTTACTTTCTCAGAATATTACAATTTAAAAACTGCCAACTCTACCCAATACTTTTAACACATACAATCACCCTGTGCACAAGGCATATATATATATACACTGGCCCACTTCCATGGGAAGGATGTTCACATAAACAAAACTAATAAACAACTATCAATGCATCCAATGTGCAGAAAATTATACTGCAGAACCAATTAATTATCAGTACAATGTGGCTGCATTATTTCAATGGCAGACCTCATGAATTAATGCATGAATCTCAGTGACATAATTAGCTTGGCTGTGTGCAAGCCACCAGGGTATGACAAGTTCACAGCATGTCAGGTAGATGCTTCTCTGAAGAGTGGCCAATCGCCACAGGACAACTAAAAAAATTGTTACTAGCTCAATTCAGGCTAATTTTCTTGAAAATTAATTCAGCCAATATCCACAACGGATTTGTCATTTGGTTTCGGTGAAAGATAATCTGTTAATTAAGTGGTTAAAATACAGCAAACTGTATCCCTGCTTCTATAATAACAAAAGCTTATACACATTTCATTACTTATCAATTATACAAGTCACACTCTTGACTGAAGTAAATTTACAAAAATATCCCTGTTTCATTAAACCGATTGTACATAATTCTTAAACCATCTACACATTTCAATACTTATCTGAATACCAACAAACCTGATTTGTGATGGTCTAAATAACCTGAGAACGGAATCAGAGTTTAAAAAATACTATAACAGTAATATGCCGCCTTGGGGCTTGAACACACTTAGTTCAGTGTTTTATAGCAGTCTAGAGTTCATTAAATGATTAATACGAATATCACAAAACAGAAATAATACAGCAAAGGAGGATGGCGATGGGGGACAAGGGTTAATACCTTATATGCCACGCATACGTTCAGCCTCAGGAGACCGCATGTAAATACATGCAAAAATGCATTGGCCGTTGCATACTTTCAGTGCGAACACGTTTGCTAAGCCAAATATTCCAACGTTCGGGTATGCATGCTTCTTCGTAGACGTATAGTAAGTCGAATTAATCTAGACACAACAATTAACGATCGTGCAACAACCTATCGGTTTGTTGACCTTTCGCTGCCTTAGTCTTAGACTGTAGTGTGTACGATTCCCTTGCGCTGCCCAAACCAAAGGCTAAGCCAGGTAAATTCAAACACGTTCATTAAACAAAGATAATCATACCCATCAAATTCGCCTGCTAGCGGCGGTCAGCAAGTAATGACGTATCCGCTCTCCAATGGGCAAACCGGTGCTATTAACCCTTCCGTTCCCAAAGGGCACAATTATGTTAAGTCGCCCTGAAAACTCGGCTTCGCGCGCGCGCCGATAACCAAGCTCGCATACGCGGCCAGGGATCTGTCGGGAATAGCACCAGCTCAACCCGAGGCTCGTCTAACCGTGAACGAGGCGACGATAATCGCAGTAACCAAGAGCAGATCACGGAACCAAAGAAGCGTGCACGCCAACGGCCGTCACGTCACGTTTTTCTACGTCACATTCCCCCGACGGCACATATCATCAGCCGTGCGCGTAATGTATAGTCACTCACACACCGTATCCTCGCATACAAGATACACGTCAACCACGTACGCGACAGCGATTGTGTTACTTACAGGTTCTTACAGGTCCTCTTCTGGCTTTTAGGCTGTGATGCCTCTTACGCCAGCTCTGATGTTTGTCGTCAAACTATATGGTGCGCATGCGTCTGACGAGTTGTTCCATAATAGGGGTGGGGCTGTGTAATCGAGCTTAATTGGGTGGTTTTTCCATAATTTGTCTAATTTTCCCTCGAAGGACTGAACTGATGGAGCCTCTACCACAGACTGTGGGAGGCTGTTCCATACGTCCGTGCATCGGTGTATAAATGAATTTTTTTTTTTTTAATGTTTAACCGACAACGTCCTTTGAATATTTTTAGGTGATGTCCTCGCGTACATGATTCAGTATCCCTCAAAGTTATAAAGTTCGATGTCACAGCTGTATCATATTTGTCTGTTAAAATCCTATACATTTCAATCATGTCTCCTCTGAGGCGACGATATGACAGAGTTGGTAATTTTAGTCTTTGCAGACGTTCATTGTATTCAAGATCTTTAAAGCCTGGAATTAATTTGGTTGCTGTACGCTGAACATTTTCAAGAGCTGTAATGTGTTTCATTAAGA
The DNA here is from genome assembly GCA_020002185.1 of Paraescarpia echinospica. Classification (NCBI taxonomy): domain Eukaryota; kingdom Metazoa; phylum Annelida; class Polychaeta; order Sabellida; family Siboglinidae; genus Paraescarpia; species Paraescarpia echinospica. The sequence goes on from CM034541.1 coordinate 15,838,369, forward strand.
ATGGAGCCCATACTTGATTTGCATATTCAATATGTGGGCGGACGAGAGATTTAAAAACAGTAGAAAAACATTGTTCATCCATGTAATCAAAAGTGCGACGAATTATCCCCATCATTGAATTGGCTTTATTAATTTTTTCCGACATATGTGCCTCAAAGTTTAGTGATGAGTCAAAAGTGACGCCAATATCCTTCACCTTATCCGTTACAATGCATACCGAACATGCGTAGGCATGCCAAAGCGTTCTGAGGCGAATCGGTAGAATTAAGAGAGGCAAAACCCACAAGTGGAGCATTGATGGCATTTTCTTACGTAACGAAAACCCTTCCTTCGCTGCTGCGACAGGTGTACACCGATTGTGTTACTATGCATGCCGAACATGAGTAGGCGTGCCAAAGCGTTCTGAGGCAAATCGGTAGAATTAAGAGAGGAAAAACCCACAAGTGGAGCCTTGGCGCCATTTTCTTACCAAAACCCTTCCGTCGTTGTTGCCGCTGCACTTGGAACCGGTATGAACGACACTACACGCAAAACGAACACAAAGTAACAATCTCAAAAATCAAGCCAATTAACTCGATAGCTTTTACTCCCAAACTAACCGCATGTCCGTTCTGTCGCCGACACAAATGCAATAATATCGCAGCATAACCAGTCAGGTTACTATAATGGTTCAACTGAACGAGGTTCCCATGCAGAAAACACAAACATGCATTCGCCGTGTGTTCGTTCATCGACCCCCTATCTACCGCCAGCGAGTGGCGAGCCAGCAGTCTCCTTCGCCAACGGACGCAAATCACACATCAAATCCGGCAGCGAATTTCTTATTTCTGCTTCGAAATAACCCGAAAAAAGACCCACCTGAAATGCGTGTATAGTCCACGGTCAAATGCCGCTAGTACTCCATTGTAATTGGGCGCGTATTCGCGCGAGGAATCGACAATTTTGCTGGAGAAAACTACAGTATTGCTCGGCCAATTACTACTCGAACGGCATGCTTGCATGTAGCCAACACGAGTCGCAATCTCTTTGTTAGCGCATCAGCCAATCAGATCGCACAAATCTGTTCAGTTTTCGAAGCGGTCGCAGCTGTGGCGGGGGCGTGGCCCGCGGTCACCGAGCACGGCGGCGCGACGTGATTGGCGCGCGCCGACATGTCGGGCGGGGCCTGCCGACCATGATTGACAGGCGGCCTATCCGGTAGCGCGCGCGCTAACGTAGCGATTGGTGTCAGCTTGTAAAATACACCATCTGTCAACGCCGGCGTTAACCCTTTCTCAACAGCTAATTACAGCGGTAGCCTCGCCGGGCTGCTAAGGCGAATTATGGCAGTTATATCGCGCTAGAAAAAACGCCGACAACTCATGATTAATTTTACGCGTGATCTTTAATGGCGAATTGGGTTTTCAGTGGAGGTTTTCGGTTGCTGACGCCGCGCTTCGCTCTGCGTACAACTCGCGTATCTGGCGGAAACGTCTGGAAAGAATTTGATTCCGCCTACGTCGCCCTATCATTATCGCCGGAATATCGGTCGTCAGCAAGACACGCAGCCACGCAGGCGGCTGTGAAATTTCAGAGCTGGCGCCAATGTCGCATGTAGCGCAGCCACGCCGCCTGGAAGATACGTCGAAACGGCGTCTTTAGATATTCGTTCGATTAGATCGACAATAAATATATAGATGGAGGCAGGGTTTGTCTCGGGAGACACGATGCAAAGTAACCGGGGTTATCCGCGAACGCGTTGCCGCTGGCAATACGCTGTCGATGCGGCGCTGCATTTAGGCGTGAAACCAATCGGCAATGCTCGACTGTCAATTCCAATCGATGATTTAATGTTCATCGCTAACACATGCGAGGCAACCACACCCTGCGGTAACCCAAATCCACTCCAGCCCAGTCGCTGGGTACTTCAAAAGAACCCCTCAATCTTCCCACAGGAGAAGATTGTCCACGCCTCAAAGGCCGTAAGTCTGGTCACTGGGGAGCGCAGAGATACCGGCGCAGAAGGGGTTATTCAGGTCGGGGGGTGCACAACTATGGTAAGAGTAAATGTTTCTTTATCGCACCCCGACGACGCCAGCAGCGTGTTATCTTTATCCCTTTGACGTCATCTCGGCATTAGTCCGCGAAGCTTGGGGCAAGCAATTAATAATCAAAGAACGCCCAGTGATAACAGGCCTCGGAAACACGATGAAAGAACACGCAGCAATTGACTGTTTTTTCTTCCATAGTGGGCGTCACCGACGTTGTCCTATCTGTTACACTTGTGAAATAAGCAATTAACAGACGCCAATTTCAAGTACAGGTTACCTGTACCATGACCATCATAAAACACTTCAACAAATATAAATATTTTCTCTGGCTGATTAGCTAAACCCAAAGACCAGAGGCCTAGAATCTAATGTCGATACGGATGATTGTTGAGACATTACATACATAAAACTAGTTATAAACAGTGTTTAGTACTTACAAATTAAACGTGTAATTAAAGAACAGGTTTATACAGGTTTATCACACGCAAAATAATAAAAAATATTTTAACTGTTTCAAATGCATACACAGATGTAAAAATGTCAGACATGGACTTTATTATTACATATAATAACACGTCAACATAATACAAATACAAAGTTAAGATATCAAATCAATTTATTTTTCAACAACAACAACATAACAGTGTACATACACAAAAACGTATAAAAAATAAATTTGTGTTGCATGGTGGTCACATTGCACGTTATATGCCGTCTTCCTGTGACCCCATAAACATATATTTCAAAGTATATTTACACATACGTATACGATGATTATCACGAGTGTATGATATCTTCTGTATGACAACGGGCTGGGGATGATTGAGAAGGAAACAAATTAGTGTAGGAAAAAAATTATACGAAATTTGCGGGTCCAAACATAGATATAAAGAGTAAACAAATACAATAAGGCTAACTGCTGTCCGGACTAAGTGTGTTTAAACGCTACATGAGTATTAGAAACATTTGCTGTCGACATGGAATCCGACCGTTCTCTAGCACAACCAATCCAAGCGGCGAAGTATCAACATTTATCATCAAATCAAATGTTGACACCTGTATCTTGCGTAACTCGCTCGCATCTGATTCACGCCAATACCGCCAACGACGCGAGAACAAAGCGAACCGGTTCTAACCGGACTCGCCGGCGGAACAGATGTGCCCGACCCGTTGCGTGCGAGCGCGACGTAGCAGCCGCGACCACGCGAGTGAGTGCCCATTGTGACGGCTCTTACCTCGGTCGCGAGAGCCGGCTTTTATGCGGCCTCATCGGCAAATCTTCGGCGCACGCACGACAGAATCGATTACAGGCCGGCTTCTGTCTTGACAACGCCACAATGGGCGTGTTAATCATCGACACATATTGCGCACCGTCACTTGTGTGCTTTCTCCCGGGAGCGGTGATAGTCGTCGGCGCGAATATTAGACCGTAAATCAAGTTTGCGCTTTCATCAATAAACGCAGTTAGCGTGGCCCGCTGTCTATGCCGCCGACAGCGATTTCGTAATCAGCGCTGATGCTACCGCTATTGCTCGGGTTCACCGGATGACCAGAAAGGAATCGATAAGAGAAAACGTGTCGGTTATTGTAACACGACAAAGGCTCTCTTCATTACTGCGCGATAGTGAAGCTGTAACGTGAAACTAGCGGTAATTTACAATGAAGTCAGATTCGCCGTGATATGGCTGCGTATCACGGCTGAATGCCACAGCCTGAAGTCAAATCGGTGCGTCGATGGAAAGACGGTGGATTGTATGTAACTCGCGTAGCTTCTGAGAATTACTCGCAATGGACCGATGGCTCAGATGCTGGATAATGGCGTTCAATACTAACCGTTGTTGGCTATTTATGTGGTACAGACAAGAACTTTGTCCCAATATGTGTGCGTGTGCGTGCGCGTGTGTGCGATTTATGAAAGAAATTATACTAACATGACCTGTTTATATGGTAATTATGGCATTTGTCGGGTGGTTGCATTCTTTAGAGTAAGTACATTATTGTTGTAAAGAAACAGGATTGTACTTGTAGTCGCCAAGAATACGTTCTATTATAATACAAATTTGTTTTACAACTCTCTCTTTAACAATAGTTATACAGTCAAACCTGATTTAAGGTATAATATTTGCAATAGCTGGAACACTAGTTGAACAATTAATATGTAATAGTACTAATATGTCTATAAGAATAGGCTTGCATTGTTCTGCTATAACATATGTGCCTGCTGTGACATTCTGAGGGTTTGAGGGTTATGTTCAAGTTTTCAAAAAACAAAACAAATATCCATACAGATGGCTGTTTGTGTACTGTTCAATTTACTCTATTGATTGAACACCAATGTTCTACTTCATAAACTACCAATCACATCTTGCTTATATCGTCTACATCTACGTGTTAATTAGTTATTAATACAGAACTAAACGACGTACGTTCATCAATTCTGGATTGCAAAACAAAAGTATGTAGTTCAATAAGTGAACTGTTTATTTTGGATCTACTAACCTTGTGAATATCTGTAAACCTTTGATACTCTGTGTTTATCTTGTCACTGTTGGTTTGTTACCTCGTTGTTACCAGGCACAGTAAGCATTGGACTACTAGAAAAAGGAACATTCACCCCTAGAGAGGTGAATTCACCCCTTTGTTAGCTCCCTAACCCCACATGTTGCACCCCTTTGTTGTTGGTCTGTATGGAGGGCTCCATAACCCACCCTGGAGGGGCACTGAACTACACAGAGACATGCCAATGATAACAAAGAAATTATCCAGTTGTGTTGTTTCTGATAGCCTGACTGGTTCACCCCCCCCCCCACACACACACACACTCCCGGTACAATGACCACCACGGGAGTCATTCACTGCATGCACTTGACTTCTTGTCTGACAGCTACAGATTCAAAGATGAAAACAGCTTTATAATGGATATTTTCTTTCATCGTTATCTGCTGGTGAATATCTTTGCCAATAGTGTTATCTGTCCATGTGGAATATGGTTATTGAGTCTAAGCCACAAGTACTGACACTTCGAAAAACACTATAATATAAGTGTCTGATTAGTTTTGTACTTTGTTCTTCTTCAGTTCAGCATATCTCTGCGAGACGAATGATCCCACGATACGCTGCTCTGTCTGCCGTTTCTCTCCCTGCTCTCACGATGTTGCCTTCCAACCAGTCGCTGATGTCCTGCTCCCATCTTCTCCTTGGTCTTCCCCTTCCTCTCTTTCCCTTCACTTTGCCTTCTAGGATTGTTTTCTTTAAGGAAGTGTAGTTAGTTCACAAGGCAAATTTACGTAAAAAAAATGATGTGCATACACTGTGAAAAGGGCAACGTTCAAAAATGTAATGCGATGATTATATTCTATACAGTTGAGTAATTGTGTAGTTGTTTGCTGGTGCATATGGATATCTGCTTGAGGAATAAACGTATACACATTTCATCTAACAAAATACCTCACCAAACAAAAATCAGCAGGTGCATGCCTAACAATAATTATATTTAAGATGATAAAACAAATGAAAAAGGAATAAATAATAACAGCTGTCATTATGTTGTTTGATGAAACTAAGTCATACATCCTGCACCATAACTCGTGCCATTTTTTAATGAACATCTGTACAAAGATCCTTGAATTTTTTTCAAGGATAGATGATAACACAACATGAATTTTGTTCAAGGATACTTTATGGCAGATTCACATGGCAGTTAGACGTGTAAGAACAACTGAGCTTCCTCTCAGTATACAATTTATCTCAAGTTCTGAATGACCACTTATCCTCAGTCCGCAATAAACACGTGCATAAAAACACAACAGGGCTACAATTAACAGCCAGTCTGGCAATGACTTCACAAGGGTGTACTGTGTGGCAGGATAGCTGTGGGTGGAGTGTAAGGGGCCCTGGACTGTCATAGGTGTGCCCTTACACAGACACTGACACATGTATTCGGAGATAGGATCAGTGGTTTTTGTTGATAAGAAAGGCAGAAGGGAAACATTAGAGGAAGATGCCTATGTCACCCCTGGGGGTGGTAGTGATGATAAAATTATGGACGCTGATAAAGGTATGATACTACATTGATCACCCTTGTGTGACACTAACAATGTGTTATCAGTCTGTTTTGTTGGAGAAGTGTTTTGTTCATTTTGTCACCCCCTCAGGCGGATACACATGACCAAATATGGCGTTCACAATTAGAGATACATCGAGAAGTTATTTTGAGCTCATCAAACATTATAAAAATGCCATATTTGACTTTGATGTTTGAAATACCAAGGGCCTGCAATATCAGTTGTCGGTTATCACAGTTATTTATAAACTATGGTTGACAGACTGACCATTGTAAAAAAGGGTAATTTCTTATATAGCACATTGTCCAGTCCTGAGGACTGCTTAAAGAGCATAACAATTTACTTTACACCATCTTGACTTTTCTGGGCATCCATCCATGTTGCAATTATTGCACGAAGACCATTCGCTCACAAATATTAACCATTGTCTATAGCCAGGTACTCATTCATACATCTGAGTGAACTGGAGCAATGTAGAGTGAATGAACTTGCCCAAGATTCGACACAGAAGCACAGGATTTGAACCCAGGTTCTCTCGGTCGAGAGTGAAGCTCTAGCACTGCACCATTGCACTCCACATTGTCATAAGTATATATATATATGTAAAAAGGGTACCTTATTTCATGAGAGACTACATCAGTTAGAATGTCAAGCACATTTTGTTTGTCACAATGATTATCATGACTTATTTATAGTCCAGATGATTGTTCCAATTTTTATTGTTACAATTAGTGTCAATATTTTGATTGTCACAAAATTATTGTTATAATGATTGTCACAATTTTCAATGCCAATGATTTCCAGGATTATAATTGTCATTATAATGGTCGCGCTTTTGACTGTAGCAATAATTGTCACAATTTGTGAAAGTTAAATGCGCTGACTAGGAACTATTAAATCACCGATAGAAGACACAGTTTCACTGAATCTACTAACACAACAGACCATAACAAACATAGTAGACAACCTCACTAAACCACCTTCTACAATCTCTCGTAAAAATATAATTTCATGTCAAACCTTTCCGAGCAGTGGTGCTGGAGCAAGAAGAGAGTAGACGTTCATTCACACAAGGAGAAAGATTGCATTTAACATCCAGCTTACAGAAGAGTGCTCAAGCTGATGGCATGAAAGCTCAGCACATCAACACCTATGGTGGGAGCACCCCTTTGAGAGTCACTGGAGCGGAACCAATGAGGCACTCTGGGTAATCTCCAAACACACATTATGCAGGGATAAATAAGACCATGGTAGGCTGGAAAGTTAAACTGCACTTTGGGTTCTGTTATTGGAGCAGTTCTCAGGAGGAGTTGCTTAAGGGATTGTATTGAAATACAGACAATTTGTTGTAATGGTGGTTGTTGGGTAAACCTGCCATTTGTGTCATACTGGCTGTGTTCTGACAATCATTCAATCAATCATGAATATTTGCTCAGCGCTCTTTCCTGTTTAAGCTGCACTAAGGTGACGTCCGAGTTCATGAAAATCCTACATATTAAGATGAAAAAATAAATGTGTAAATTAATAAGACTTAAAAAGGCAAACCAGTAGTTTTAAATTGGAAAGGTACAGCTGGAAGGCCTTCTTGGTGTTTGTTCCAACACTTTGGAACTCGTATAAGACACGCAAACAGATTTATTATGTTCAAGAATCTCATTGCTATTTATTACTTACTTCAACTGAGGAACTGTGAATCAGAACACTTTTATAAAGGTATATTTTAATTATTTATTCATTATACATATATTTGTTATTTCTTGTTTATTCATAAACTAAAATACTGTATACCAGGATATTTATATTTATTTGAAAATAATAATTATACAAAGCCTGTAACATATGTTTTACTCTGATCTTATGACTGCATATGTTTTACAATGTATGTATATGCTCATATATATATATAGCCCTAACTAGCTTCAGTAAAAATAACAACAATCAGCTATATATATATATGGCAATCTTGTCAGAAAGTTATGTTTGACGCATCTAGAAATAGGATATGGCCCCTTAGCTACAGCCTCAATGGTCACACAAAACAAGCCATTTACCTCAGCTGTGCCCTAATGAACAGTCCATATTAGGTGTTAGCCAGCAGGAGTGGTACTTCAACAAATAAAGCTCCAGTGACAAGCCCAGTGACGTCATTGTTGGATGACAGCAGGCATTCACAGCTTTGCCAAATATTAATATATGGGGCTGTATTTGGGGGGTTAATTTGGGGGGTTTTGGGCAATGAATCCAATTTGTCAGATATCTGCTGTGTTATGGTGGATTTTAGATTTGATTTATGATGGATTTTAATTTCTTCTGCAAATGTTTATTTCTTCATAATAATATGACAGAGTTTATTTATGTTTAAGATTTTGTTTAACACGATTATAATGCAAAGAAATAAGTATCATATGGTGTCCACTAGTTTGCTTAGAGTCTATAACAATTTGATCTACAATTCTGATCTGCATGTCAACATAACATTAACAAAAGAGTGTTTAATCGATTCATTTCCATAATTTAATAAAAATAATAATGCTGATATTTAATATAGCACAATTAAGTAAATAATTACAAACCTAAACAATTCAAACAAATAGTGGAATTGATACAGACAATTTCTGGTGTAGTCAGGTTTGATCAATGATGGTGATCCATTTTGATTACCTTAATTTCAATTCACCCTCAGAAGAAACACCCTTTGATCCCAACTCACTCTGATCCCTACCCACCAAGGTGTGTAGGCTTTGGTGGGAACCAGAAGACAAAGTGTCACCTATGACAGGTGACAAGTGTCACCAACATGTTGGCACACAAAAGCACAGTTAATGACACTGTATTGATCCCTAAAACCTCCCAAGCATATACTAAAGATTTTCACTGAGGACAGAGGGGTGGTGGACTGATAAAGTGTATCACCTGTCTTGATTAAGGAGAAACTCAAGTCAGCCTTGTACATCATGTTAGAGGTATCCATGAAGAGAGGCACATGCGAAAATAAGACAAAACAACAACACATTAAGAAATGGCACATACCATAACAGCAACATAATTTTATATTAACCTATTGTTACAGTTTATTAATACATTTACATTAATTATTGTTAAATATGTATAATATATATATATAATTGCATCTATTATTATAAGTGTTTTAATAACTTTAAACAAAGTGCTAAAATAAATTTTGTATTTATACTTTCAAAGTGTTGTGAAGTGCCTTGGATATGTGGCGGTTCTAAAAATTAATATTACAGGTATTATCAATAACATTTTTATTATTATCTGTGTCACAAGAAAAAAACTGAGTCATTCAGCCATGACATGTGGATGAACACACCATTGGCAGGTAAAAGAACGGTAACCAAAAGAAGGAGGTTGGTTTACAAAGACAGTTTCTAAAATAGCTCATCCTGTCACCCTTGACAAGTCTGAACAAAGTCCTTCCTGTTCATTACAATAACAAACACCCGTATCCTGTTAAACTAAGGCTGGGGGGGGGCACATCAATGTAACAAATAAACAAAAAGATAAATGTAAGTTCTTATATGGTAGTACATAATACATTCTTGGTACCATTTATTAATTCAGCTAATGTTATGCTAAAGCCCCTAGCTGGGAGCTGTTCCATTAAAGCTGTAATTGATCCTTTTTCCAGTTGTATAATTAATTATTTAATGCTAATAGTAGGCTATTTAGGTGGTTACGTTGTAGTCTGAACATGTTATGTGTGCTAGGGCATTCAGACCAGGGAAATGTTGTAATATAATTTGCTGAAATTGTTTACTAAGAAAGAAACAATATATTACTGAATCAGCTCTAGTGAGATCAGGCTACTGAACAAGTCCTCAGCTATAAGTTTAATATTAAACGTCCAACACACTGAATGAACAAGGACCCATATATACGTTGAACAATGGCCTGTATATTGACCAAAAGCCCATACATTAAACAAGGATCCGTACACTGAAATAAGACCCATACCTTAAACTGGGGCTCATACCTTAAACAAGGGACTGTATTTTGAACACTCACATTATGAGGTTATTATATAGTAATTAAATTCAGTTAATTCCTTAGATGTGTGCAAGTTCAATTTAACCTTTTTATTTGAAAATTTAAAATAAGAATGACAAGTTTAAATGGATGACAAAAATCTGGAACATGACACCGACTGGTGAGAAAGAATTAGAGGGATTCCTTTTATTGTAAAATAACGGTATTCAGCCTACATGTATTTTATATAACGACTGCACAAATGTTTTAGCAACTTTTGAATTTAACAGTTCAATGGTTACAAAAATCACAGTGCTGTCACACAAATCACAGAATAATGAGCTCAAATTAGACGGAGGTTGTTACGTGATGGCGTGAAGCTTCTAATGTCAAAACGTTAACATAATGGCTCCAAAACTGAGGCCACATCTTCAGTGTTAAAAGCCACACACTGCCATATAAACAAACTGTTTCTTCCTGAAACATTTAAATTTCAACAAGACACAATGGTTAATTAAACACATTTGTGCGATCAGTATGTTAACAATTATAATAATTAGAACATTTATAAAGCGCCGTGACTCCAGGTTAACTATCTGCCCAATATGTTACAATGGATATCATTTGTATTGTACAACATGATTGTATTGAAAAAAACGAATACAAAAACTACCTTTAAAGTAAACGGATCATAATCAATTTCTCATGCTTACCAAGTGCACGTCAATGGCAGTTTTACGTGGTTTTTTATTTATTCTTTCTTTTTAACCCACCACAACCGAAACCGGAGACTTGTGGCTTGCTGCTACACACAGCGCTATAGCCTATGCCTGGCTATGGACTGGAGACTGGAGTTGACAACAATTTCAATGTTTTTGCCGCAATAAAAACACGCAGGTAATAAATACAAGCGTGGCATTCACCGAGCCTCTCCCTCTCTCATTGTTGTCTTGGCTGTTACACTCAATTACCCTCGACCGTTTACACGTCCAAAACATCTCTGGAACGTTGCAAACAAAGCCCTCTGCTTTTTGCTGGCTGTTGTTTGTCAGCTTTGTGGTGCTCCTTTGTAGTGCATTTCCTCCTCTATGTCACCTCGTAAGAAGTTGCCTCCAGAGATCGTAAACCCCGGGGCATCTTGCTCTTTCAGGCATAATGAATACGTCCATTGTGCCAATTATAGACATGTACAATGAATGCTGAGTTAGTGTATATGACATGTAAAACGGTTGCATTAATGCGAGCGTTGTTTGCTGGAGGAAATATGCTTGCTTCATATGATTATTCTCAAAATTATGTATTATTTTTCACAGATGAGATTGCATTAACCGATAAACATGTATATGCTATAAAATATACTTACAATTATAAAAATAATGAGTATAGAAATTCACACATAATTATCTCCAGGCAAAGAATATAGAAGTACTGGGTAGATGGTTTAATGTTACTCAATTGATGGCAAACAATAACTTGTTAAGGTATTTAAAATGAAAGAAGCTTCAGAACCTTTAAACTGACTAAGTATTGCTTGCCTGCATATTTGAAAAGCTTGTTAACTGTTACTCTTAAATGCATTAAAATAAATTACGTCTCTGCTTTTAGATATTAAATGGGCCTTGTTTCGTGGTGAGGAAGGCTTGCTCTCAAAGATCCTAGACTGGTAACATTTCACAAGTTCACAATCCCCAGTCCTCACTTATTCTTCCTTAGTGAAAACTGAATAATCAAACTTGACAAGAGAATACATGTGCTGGATTAACTCTACAATCATCTACCAGAAATATTCAATGTATTGTTACAAAATCTATGCATAATATTCACATCATGTTTTAGCAGAAAATAGACCTGTCAATGATTTAATGCAACATAGTGATTTAAACTTGTCCAAGAGGAAGTATTTGTGATTAGTGAACACTGATCTGTAACTTTTGTGAGTAACGTTCCAGTAAACATAATCAAATTGGCATCTTTACTACTACAGAGTATGGATTATGGATATATGTTATGTAACAACTCCCCATCTGATGAAACAAATACATACATTTACTGTACACATTTCCCTCCAGGATTATAGTTTATCTTATCAAATCTAATCAGTAATTACAAGACACTGCCACCACTAAGGTGTGAGACCATGTATTACTACCAGGTAAGCATTACCCAGTGGCAACAATCACACTGCCCCAAGCAATATGTGTATATTTATATTACACTAACTGTTTATACCTTGTATGCCAGGGGCAGGAATGCTTATATATTATATGGTGACACCTGTCACTGTAGAATACACATACCTGGGCCAGTAAACATGGGTCTAGAGATACCATCTATGGGGGACAGACATTATGTTGAGTCATTCTGTGAATAAAAGAATGTATTTCCTATCTGCGGTAAGTGACTAGCCATACCTGGTAGTTATTGTACTATTGTAGTCTTGGGGGCATATTAGGAAACTATTTAACATTCTGTAAATATATGCCTTTGTGGTGCAAATCCTGGGCTTATTAAGGTAGCAACAATGATGCTTAATACTACATGGCAAACAAAATCGGTTTAATTGTGGGAGGGGTTACCGACTGTTTTGTTCCGCATTGTATAATGATGTATTGACATTTTCACTGTTATGTATCCTCGTATGAAACTCAGTTTTATATAATATTTATAAGGTGTCAGAGATTAAACCTAATTACTTATACATATACGGGGGGTGGGTGTATATATAATGTTTATAGTTGTGATCATAAAACATCATTCAATATATAGTTTATTCTACTAGTTTTTAAATTACTCGGACCCTACTGCAAAGTCACCCACCACAAGGGTAACTTTAATAGGACACCAAGATGGAAACCTAGAGAATCACCCATAATCCCCACTGCTCCAGTTACCCCCCTCACTGGGTCCTTGGAGACAATCAGCAAGAATCATAAACAGATATTGCCACTATCTGCAGCGTGTGTATCTAACCCAGAACCTAGCTGATAAGGCATGGCTCACCAAAACACAGATGTTTACTTTAATTACAAGTATCTCTCAAATGACACCATTTTATGGGCACATTACCTGCATTATCTGGACTGGGGTGAGGATCTCACCCAGAACTAGCAGCTAGATAAACACCCCAGCATGCTGGAGGGGGCTAAAGCAATGTTCCCATACTGTGAAATCAGAATGACATGGGTCAATGTCTAAAATGATAAGGGTTAATAACAGGTGTGTGTTAGCTTTAGATAACGTTCAACAGTCCAGCCTCTTGTTTGAACCTTGGTAGACTGTTGGAACAACTGTCTGACTTTATTTTATTTTTAAAAATCTATGAATTTAAAATAGTTAGCCTTGCCTGCACACAACAGTTCCAGATTATTGCTACGCACTCTTGCACAACTTACCGTTATCCCAGACAGCTCAGTTGAGTCCAGAACAATGCAGACAGACTCGTAACACGCACCAGCAGACGTGACCACATAACGCCAGTGTTACTAAAGGAACTGCTTTGGCTGTCGGTTGCGAGTCGAATTGTGTTCAAGATGTTGGTGGTGACTTACAAATGTATTCATGGTTTAGCGCCGTTTTATCCGGCAGAACTTGTGCAGCCACGAGAGCGTGATGAACGCCTAGCTACGCCAGGACCATGCGCAACATTGCACGCATCACGAAGAAATGGTGACCGTGACTATGGAATGAACTACCGGTGGACATTCGTGCATCAGGGACATTGAATAGGTTCAAAGACTCATCTTTTTATTATACATTTTAATTAATTTAAATTGTTTCGTCGTGACGGACATTATTTTATAATTTGTGTATTATGTCTTAAAATATTAGTGTTTTTATTTGAATATTCTGTATTATGTGTTTTAAAACGTGTTTAGTTTCTAATATATGAATACATATTTATTGTATTGCTTGTACAGTGCATCGATCCACTATATGGGAATTAGCGCTAAAGAAATACTGTATCATTATTATATTATTTTTTGTAATGAATGTGAAATCACATATCATACTCCATGAAAGTCTCTACAGAATCATTTACTTGTATCTTATCAAACAAAGATGGTATGTGTGGATTTTAAAAGTGAATGTAATATACAGTATTTGAATGACATAGATGAGGAAAGAAAACTGTGGCCTGTCCCCAGTTCACCAACCCAATGGGTTTTCAGCAAATTCTCGTTTACCCCCCCCCCCAACCTCCCAACCCCACCTCTACCTCCAATGGACACCACCACAGCCACTGCCCTTATAGCACTAGGACTTTTGTTTCATAGAGCATCACAACATATAATAAGCATCATGGAAAAGCGGAATAGTGCTCATGGAAAAGTGAGAAATATCTTCCTCCATGTAATTTTAATCGAGTTTTATTCGATTCGTCTACACACACGCACGAACGCACGCACGCACACATGTTTTATGTATTGTTTTTATTGTTCACCATTTATATTTGCTGAACTTGTTCATTTGCGAGAAACTATGTTAAATCAATTGAAACTCTAGATCTATCATATGCGTCAACATGCAATAAATAGATCAATTTGATCACAACTAGATCAACTAGTATTACAAAACATGGGACATTTAATCAATAGTGGAAAAGTTCAACAAAGGGAAAAGTGGTATTTCCAACCAAAGATATTGATGTTGACACCTATAATGTAGTCACATGACGTGGGGGAGCTGATGTCCATGTGAGTTGTGATATGGGAATCCTTATGTTGGTTCACAAATTATTTAGAAAGCATTGCTGACAGGATCAACAGCTGGGAGTTGCAGTGAATGGTTGTTATTTCCTACCAGATTTATCTGACAGGTGCAGATTATTGTGGTCTGACCCCCTCCCCTTGCCCCCCCCCCTCCCTCCCCCAACAATGAGACAGATAAATGTGCCAGACTACCCACTCCACAAACAGCATTAACTTGTCACATCTGCTTTACTTGGAAATTGGAAGCATCTGCCCAAGCTTGGCCTTATCAGATGGACGGGTTTCCCCAAACACCAGTTTTCTGGGGCTAATGTTGGCATATGTGAAAAAGATCAAGTAATAGCCAGCTCGTGGTGCCTGAGGTTATTGCTAGGTTCTTAAATGTGCTTGTGTACGTACAATACTTGAACACAGACTGGATGTTCCTCGTTTTAATGATATAATGGTAATAATAATAATGTCCTTAATATATTTACTAGAATAAATATATTGATAGTACACTTCCCACCAAATTCCTTTTAATTAGCCTGAAACAGTCTTCACAATTTGAATGTATGGCAATGTGTGCATGTGATTATACAGACATGGCTTCATTTGCCAGATCTACTTCGGAGTTTTACCACTAGTCGATTAATTGTACCTCTACATGTCCAAAACACTCCATTATTATTAAAGCATCTCACTATTGCTGAAATGTCCGCACTGCAAGTGGTGGGAATGTTTTAATCGTTCACCATTTCAATAAATGATGATGTAATTAACAAATACATACAGTCCAACAATCAGACTATTCAATGCTCTCAAATTTCAAGAATTACAAACTTGCATAATTTGCCTCTGACCATTATCTGCAAATATGCCACTGAAAATAATTTAAATGCCTATTTTATTTCATATTTCGAAGTTGCCGCAACATGGAATCCCTAAAAATCAGCGATTTTCATGTGAATGCTAGTACTACTACGCTACACCACGGAAAGAAAAACCCAGCTATATCTATCTGCACGCGTTGCCAAACACGACGCGGCCAGCCAAGAATAACCGCCGTTCTAACTGCAGCCATGACGGCGCACCCTTACGACAGGCAGTTTCCAGGCACTCCACTCTCGCCACAGCCAAAGTACGCCTCTTTATGGAAGGCGGAGGCGTCAGCAGCAGTTTCCAGGTACTCCATTTTCGTTACAGCGTACGCGACGAACTTGGGGGTGGCGCCAGCGGCGGTTTCAAGGTACTCCACGCATACCATTGCGAGCGCTGCGATGGTCGTTATTAGTTTCTAGTCTCCCCAATCGTCTACTATGATTGATGGCTGGTTAATACACCGGCAGTTGCGCGAATATACGCCAAGCGTACCGGATTTGTTTATGTCGCGGGTTTTAAAACCCAGTTGCGGCGCAGGGAATACTGGACGTGGCTGTCTGGCGCCATAAACAGAATGCAGTGACAGAATGATGACGAAGGAATCGATGTGTTCTTACAGAAACAGTCCGCACTGCCGCCACTAACGGTCAGCTGTTGATGTGCAAAGTTGTGACCGCTTTGACCGACCGACCGACCGCCAGACGGGATTTGGGCAGGAAACTCGTTATATATATATATGAGGCTTCACAGATGTGCAAACACACGACTGGTTATATTGTAAACACAACAACAATAGAACACATTCAAATGCTCTAAGTCAGCCATGGCTATTTCTTAGTGGCCAGATCACACTGCAAGTGCTATGCGTAATTAGTTTTTTCCGCTTCAGTAAAAATCTCGAACAAACGCGGCCATTAAAATGCTTACGAATCAAGTTAAAATACCTAATTGAGAATACCACATTTTGTGTAACAATACACATTGTGTCTAACCAAGAATGCCTACAATCTGTTATGTAGTTAATATGTCTGATTATAGAGACACTTCGGTAAAATTGAAACCGCCCTCAACCCTTTGTGTCTAAACAACATTCTACTGTTATATTTACTAATAAATATTTATGTCCGACAAAAGGCCACATGGATACATAAATACAAATGCACAACATAAAAGATAGAATGCTAACGAATATTTTTTTTAAATAAAGTTGCTATAAATAGTTATCACAAAAATCTTTAATTAGCTACAAATATGCACTTGTAATATAATCTCACCAAAGATGGGTCTACTATTAACCTTGGACAGATTTTTAGTTTGTTGACATACCAACTTTAGCTGTTACCCTTAGGCTTAGTGTGTGGTGAAGAGTTTCAGGTGCAACTTTACCAACAATGCCCCTAATTTAAGGGACAAGCTATCCCTCATAAAGGGTGGAAATACTGGCACCCTGAGTCACAGATAATTGACCCACCTTCTTTCTTACAGGGTGTGGGAATGAGGCCACTCAATGATGTTGCAGGGGGTTAAAAGGATATCTTTTGAGGTGTTTACTGTGAAAATAATAAAAAGGCAACATTTAATACTACAGTTATAATTTACATGTACTTTAATTAACACAATATTTCATATCCTCTGTATATAAAGAAACATATATTTTGACAAAAACAGTCATCTAGTGATATAATATTCAAGCAAACATGCACGCAATCCACGTATGCACTAATATTTAGGCCAATACAAAAAGTGGTTACAACTACACTTGCTAACAATAGATTTGATTTCTTGTAGAAAAACTAGCCAAATGTTTTGTTTAGTCCTTATTACTAGAACTTTACAAGTTGTTTGTACACGGACAATTTGTGTGTACAGTTTGCTTAGATTCTTACATAAATACATACCTGTTTCATGATGTCACGTGTGTACAATGCAATAATAAACTACACTGAGTGTCACAAGAGTAGATTTACTCTGTGCCTCAGAATAAGTGAAGTCCAGACAGAACAAGCAGAACAAGAGGGTCATTAACATGTTAAGTCCCGTACAAACATTAACTCGGAAGTTATTGAGTAGTTTTAAGATTTCACTGTTAGTACTCATAATCACGATTGGAATTTTGCACTGTCATTCAACTCCATTTCCATTTTGTGTTTAATGACGTAAGGATTTAATAATGGTAATGTTCTTTACTCGTTTGAATATTTTGTTATGTCAATTCTGTTTATATATCATATATAAATTTATATGGGTTCTGAAAGACTACTGTTGATAGACAGATTTCACCAGCACAAAAGTTTCTATTAATTTGCAGAGTCGCCCAGTGGGTGGTTTGTGAAACTTCTGTACTGTTCACATGCCATTATTAAAATAAACTGAAGTGTCAGTTAATCTTAAACACATCCTGTCATGGAGATAATGTGTATATGGCCAGCATGTATCTGTATAGAATGTCTCCTGTCAATGGACTAAACCCCCAGAGGGTGATTCATAATATGGGCTGTCACCAAATGTCTTGGACAGTTGGATGTCCAGTCAGTCAGTCAGTCACCCTGCACTGCTTACTGGACATCCACTGGCCACCCTCATATAATTTTTTTTACCAAAGGTGATTCAGACATTTTGCTTAGTAGTGTCATTTTTTAAAACTGTCTATATATGTTAATACCAATTTATTGCACATTTCATATTAGTTTACATATTGGGTTCATTGACGATGTTGTTCAAGTGTATTTTATATACTTTAAAGACTAGAAATAAATTCATACTTCACTGCAATTAAGCCAACAATTTGGTACAGTAATATTATGTATATTAGATGGTATACCTGCCAACTTTCAAAAATCACCAAAAACCTAGAGACCTCCAACTGCCCCCCCAGGCTCATTAACTGTACCTAAAAGCCTTCTATTCTTTTCATCTAGGGAGGGGTATTCACAGGAAGAGGTTGATTTGAATAGCAGCCCTTGTCATTGGCAGGTATAAGATCGGACCAAGACATACATAGAAAATTGCTATAATTCTAACATCATTTATTTGTTATCCCGAACATGGAAAGAAGCTAAACGAGGATATATGAATCTATTTTACTCTCACTGCACCTCCTACCCCACCAGCTGAAGTGAAGAGGGCTAACTTGCCTGACCATCAAATTGTGCACTGGTCATGGTTGACCGACTCTAATAAAGACAATAAAAATTTATGAACCGTCCAGACTAGTGATCATTCAGGGAAATGACCCGTGCAACAAGGAAATATCTACAGCTGTACACACCTGTCAGCCAGGAGAGGAGGGTACATACCCCTAGTCACAAACCCCTCATTAGTCTTACACAGAGTCACCCCAGACCTGCCAACCTAAACAAAGGGTAAATTGCACCCTCCATCCCCCACATTCCCCTGGTGCAACAAAGTGTGGCGAAATGGAATAAATCCACCAAGGGAGGGGTATTCACAGGTAGGGGTGATTTGAATAGCAGCCCCTGTCTTTTGATATAGTGAGCTTGTGACACTTATGACTTGATAAGATGGTGAACCAAAAATGTGTTTAATGAATAAAACCAATTTGCATATTTCCAACAATATTGTCATCCAAAGTAACATACTCCAGATGACAAGTGGACAACAAAGCCATTGTCCAACAATTGTTTATCTACACCATGTTCACATTGTTGGCACTTACATAATTATGAGACTGTTTTCATTAATTTACTCTGAGAATTAATACTTTTTCAACATCCCAATCTACAATATGTTATGTCTGAAACGAACATATTTGCAGTTAGAAACAATCCAGACAGTCAGCCCAGGTAATAGTTGTGGCTGGAGGTTTGAACAGTGAAGCAAAGGTCACACGAATAATAGTCTGCCTACAAACTGAACACTTTGTGTTACTAAGCACCAACATTTGTTTGTATTAGTAATGACTCGCCTAACTCTTTAATATGATACTAACAAAGTAGTCTGTTTTAATATGGACACTTCAAGTTATACAATCAGCATACTTTGTTTCAATCTTGAATTTCTTACAACTGTATACATAACAGTTTGTTTGATTAAATTGTGTAGAACAATTCCAGCAATTTTAATTCTACGCAAATATGGACAGATAAATTACTTTTTATTGGCAGTCATTACATTTCCTTGACTAATTTTATAAATAAAACACTTAATGAATGCAATTGCCATGCTAACGTTTCTTAAATCTTACCCAGCTAGGCTGCTATAAATGTTGACCCCCACTTTGAAGCAACTGTTCCACTCTCAGAGAAACATATTTATTAATACATAATCTGCCAGTTACTCCTATTTATTAACATATTAATTGCCATAGTCACTGGGTAATAGCAGAAAAAATTGTGGTCTGTCCCCAAGCAATGTAACTGACCACCACCAAATGATTTTTACTGGCTAATGGCAGATAAAATCGTGGTCTATTCCCAAACAACACTCGTGAATAATGAGTGACCGTCGCCAAATCGCAATTGGAACTTGTACTGGGAATTGTTAATGAAATTGTGGCTGAAGAACGCCAATGAGTAGCCACCACCACCAAATGGCCCGAATTGGGCTGCATAATGACATGACAGGCAATAGTGTGGTCTATCCTCCAAACAAATTCACTGACCACATGAAATGTGTACATACACTGTACACCTGATGTGGTCAGTGAATGGCGGCAATCTCCCGTTAAATGAATCCAGTCCGCCTTGCATAAACATCCCTTGCTGTGGATCGCGATGACTGGGCGTTGTCATGACAACACCTATTAGCCCCCCAAGTGGATCAGGCAGCACCACATGTACCAAGGGCACTACTTAATGAACCTACAGGTCAGTTGAATGGCTTCCAAAGCCCCCGGGGCATCTACCCCACACGGGGTAGTTATATATTTAAATGTTCGCTAACGCGTTTAAATACAAATCGGCCACGGTTATGGTCCTGTAAGTTACATTGTGCTTCATATTGTAAAAATTGACGTCGATACCCGGGTAATGTAAGTTACTATTAATGCTTAATCGCTCGGCGTGTATCAGACGACCTCTTAATCTTACAGTGACTTCAAAGAAAGCTCATTCTAACTTGATTAGTGATACATAGCATTAACACAAGGCACGCGACAGCTATTCGCTTATTCTTTACATTAGGGCAGTATTAATGCAAATGCATACAATTGGTGCATACGTTATTTATATACAGTTGTCTTAAATTTAATACTGATCAGACTTCGGCGAGTTCGGGCCTTTAATTGCCTCGGCACCACCAACATGACATTAATAAATTTCCAATTACAAAAAAAACGAGAACCAAAATGCTTGTATAGACCACAATCAAGCTCTTGACGTGGATAATAGTCGAGCCGACCCCTGCCAAGAAGAGTAGATCAATAAACGCGATTCAAACTGTATTCGTAATGACCGTTCTATCAAAACAGATGCCAGCACTGCGAAAGCCGTGTTGATTCGGTCGGCCCTGACAACATTACTTGTGGCGGTCGCCGTCCCTTTAAATGTCACGCTCCGGCGCGCTGCCTCTACAAACTAGTCATTTGCAAACGTCGTGTCTTGCTCCGAGTCTCAGATTTCCAGCGACAGTTTAGTCTGCGCGACATCTAACTACGCCCACCGGCAGTGTCATCCGAGATCAACGATCTGTCGCTGCTTTTGTGACATGTCAGATTTTATGAAAATGCACGAATCGCTGAAGCGTCAACTTCAGCGGCGGCGCTCTATCGAGTCACGTTTTATCATTATTATTATTATTACAATGTTACATTTCGATCAAGGCAACTTGCTAACATGTTATGTAAAGTTGAAACAACTGCCTCCGGCTCCACACCAAAGGAAACGAGCAAGATGGCTTATGACATTCATTGATAAGCAGTTTTAATAAATAAGCAGCACTTTTTCAGTTCATCTGTCACTTTTCTGTCGCACTGAGGCGTAGGTACATTGGCCGTGGGGTTAGCGTGTGACAAAATCATTAATCACGCGCGATGTGGACTTCGAGAAAGCAAGACATTGTCATTGAGCTTTCGACCGTTTCGCACCTAGAAACTCGTTCATAAGCTGGAATGAATTCGTAGACATTATCTGTTTTTTATACCAACTGACAAGTACGCAGGACGGTGCAAGGCGATGCGACGAGCTGACTTACTTACCAACGCGGGAAGTCGATGAAACTGTGGAAAGCTGTTGCAAGTCGGACTTTGTCTCGACTCTGGTTTGATGAACGACCGTTTGCTGTTGTCCGCGTCAGACCGCGCCGAGCCACTAGGGCAATCGATGTTTTGGCGCCATTTTATGCAAGTCAGACGTGGTCGGACTATTATTCCAGTTTAGTCACTTTTAGTGGCTTCGTCTGGCGTTATCGCGTGACCTGCTGACGGCTATTATACTTCGTGCAATCGCTGTTTTATAAGGCGGATGGTCGGTATGATTACTGCGATAGTTTTATAATGGCAAACGCATTTACAGGACACCCCTTTCGCTTTTGTCCAACCTGACTGTATGGATCTCCTTTTGTCAGAAATGCCGCTAACTGTACTCTAATTGGCGGCGCAAAAAGAGACACTGACTATGCTAAGTTACTATATATTGTGAAGTTCCGCAATATTTCGCATTTTTCGGTGCATTCTACGAGACATAAAATTGCGGTACTTAGACTGTGTCCGGACCCTTTCTCCGAAACCTAGTACCCCCACGCCCCATCGAGGTAATGTAATACTACGAGTCTGTGGGTGTGTACTGGTTAGATTACCGGGTAATCTTTGATTAGCAGCCCTCGTTGCCCGTCAACGATGGAAACGTTGCAGGGTAAAACTAAGGGATTATCATTATATGAATAATGTATGTTTTCATATGCTAAAAAACTACTTTGTTTTAATTAAATCACGCCCGTTACATGCCAGAGGTAAGTAACAAGTGGTACGTTAGGTGCCGTTATATACTTAGCCTATAATAGGGGCCTGAGTTGTGAACAAAAACTGCCTGTGTCTGTGACTAGCGGCATGCCTGCCGTATGTTGGCAGTCGGATACCGCCTGTGGTTGTGTTTCTCCGAACTGCGAGTGATGGACTTTCATTTCATTTCATTTCTTTCCCAATTGCGAATTATGAAGCCACGGTTCTCGCGGGCAAGTCTAGAGTTTCTGGTCCGTTGCTTGTAGCGTCAACAACGAAGGCAGCGGCACTGCACTAGAAGTGACCAATATCCAATGGCTAGGCGCCGTTGAATAAAGGCGCGCAGTGATTGGTTGCAGACGCCATCCACCGCGCCGCCCCCCGTCGGCCGGCACAACAGCTGGCGGGAACGTCTCAAAACGGCGGTGCCGCACCGTGAGGTGATTACGTTCTAGGGCAGCAGTTCTCAACCTTTTTGCTTCGAACACCCTCCTGAGTTCAATAAAAAACATTCGCTGCACAAATGTAATACCTCTGCAGCCATTTCCGCTTTCTTGACGAGACAAAATGTCCCGCTTTTTTTAAATCTAAAACAGAGTATGTGTTGTACGCAAGGCCAATGTATGTATGCACATTGTAACGGTATTGCTCGTATCTATGTATTATATAACATACAAACAACACGTCGAGAAGAATATGTTTAATACGTTATTATCTGGATACACAGCTGCACTGGTCTAAATCCTAGGCTAGACTGATTCACTATACTAACAGCGGCGGCAGCGCCCACTACTCTATATGCTAATTAGAGTCCAGAGGTTGCTGCTAGGCAATCAGTCCAAATATACCCTCCCTGCTGGGCATCAGTTGGGGTATCTCGTGACACACACATGTATATATATATATCAATGTGTGTGTGTGTGTGTGTGTGTGTGTGTGTGTGTGTGTGTGTGTGTGTGTGAGTGAGTGAGTGAGTGAGTGAGTGAGTGTGTGTGTGTGTGTGTGTGTGTGTGTGTGTGTGTGTGTGTGTGTGTGTGTGTGTGTGTGTGTGTGTGTGTGTGTGTGTGTGTGTGTGTGTGTGTGTTATTTCATTGCCCTTGCGCATGCGTTCAACACGAACGAGAACTGCAAGTCAAACTAGCAAAAAACGAAGAAAGTTGAGTATGTTTCCCACTTCTCAATGATCGGGTTTCACTAAGAAAATGAACTAATAAGAAAATTCAGCATTAAAAAGAATACGTTATTACTGCCAAGGAGCAAAATCGATTTAATGAGCAAAATCGGACTTATGGACTCAATGATGTTAGTGAAACAGTCCCCAGATGTGGACGTCTTTGTTAATGAAATAACGGACTGGGGTGGTTTTGCTGTCAGCGGAAGTTTGTGTTCTAATTATAATATTACAGTAGCATTGTGTTTTATAAGCGTTACCAAGTGGATATGTTTTAAACCTAAATTCCGTCATAGGTCAAACAATTCTGTGAACGAATAGCGATAATGTTGTGAGAGAAAAACTTAAAATTGCATGAGGTTTACACACCGGAACTGAACGTGGCGGAAATGATGTCATCGCACACCTGTGACGTCACAACGCTGTGACGTCAGATCGCGCCTCTAAGCAGCGTAGATCGCGTAAACAATGTCCTGTTTACTGTCCACTATAAAATAGTCAATACAAGTGGACATTTGTGAGGCGATACAATTTGACCGTAAGTTGACCAACACATTTTTTGAAAAATTCTACCTGTCCTCGGAAGTTTAAGGTAACTCAAATGGTAAGTTCTTATATAGCGCAGTATGCTCAAAGCGCTTTACACTTTATTCCCTGGCAGACCTGTTCAATCGAACACTATCTCGACTATCTGGGAAACATTCAGCAACGCTGCAATTAATGCGCGAAGACTATTCGTACACAATTATCCGCCATTGTCTGTAGCCAGGTAATCATTCATACAGCTTAGTGAACTGAAGCAATGTTGAGTAAACGAATTTGCCTAAGGTTCGACACCGCCGCACAGTCGAGTCCGTCTCAGTCGAGAGTCCGAAGCTTTTACCACTGCGCTCCAGCTCACAATAGTTCACTTAAGCCGGAAGTGAGATGTTTATCCTAGCTTCCCAAATAAAAATATTGGATTATCACACATTTATATATGCGTCAGAACACCAATTAAGTATGCTATAATAATAATGATGATCAACATCAGGCCTATTTTAAGGACAAATGTTCCTAGGGTTTTGTTGAATGTTGGTAGTCCGTCGTATCCGACGATGACGATGCTGTGCTAGTCATCTGTGATGTGTGTCCTCAAGTGGCTATGTAAACCAATTCTGGACGCACATAGTCTCTTGCAAGTCGGACAAGGGAAGCTCGTTATGGCTGGTGCTGACAATGCTGCTGTCCGGTGTCGTCTGTCCCTGTCATCTTGCATGCATTGGCAGCGTCTTTCCTCAAATGCCTGGCAGACAGTCCTGGTGATGGCTCACCATTGACTTCTGTCAGCTGCTGCGCTCTCGAGTTCTTGTGGACGGATGCCACTGTACTGGAGGTTGGCCTTGATGCAGTCCGTGTATCGCTTGCGGGGACGTCCCTGGTGTATGTGGCCTTCAGAGAGCTCGCCGTAGAGAAGCTGTCGGGTGATCCTTGTCCCATCCATACGGATGACATGCCCGGTCCATCGTAGCTGGGATCTCTTAGTCATCACCTCGATGCTAGTGGTCTGCGCTCTCTCAAGCACCTCAAGGTTTGTCACCCGGTCTTGCCAGTGGATATGGAGTATAGACCTGAGGTTGCGCATGTGGAAAGCTTCCAGGTTCTTGATGTGGCGCCTGTAGGGTGTCCACGTCTCACAACCATAGAGGAGATATGAAACTCTATATACCAACAATTTAGTTGACAGCCGGATGTGGTGGTGACTCAACACCTCGGTGCGCAATTAACCACGTGCCTGGCTGACCTTGCAGATCTTTGCGTCGATTTCTTTATCCAAGCACCCGTCACTTGATATGGTGCTGCCAGGGTACTTGAAGCTTTCCACTGCCTTTAGCTGTGTGCCATCGGTGGAGACTGTGAGAGCAGGTGCTGCGGTGTCAGGGGCAGGCTGATGGGGGACCTTGTTGAGTATGAGCTGCAGATGACTTTCTTTGTGTGCCGTGAGGGCACAGTTGTTAGCAAAGAGTGCCCCGAGAATGAGTCGTTGCGGTTTATTGGTCCTAGCAGCAAGGTGGCGGAGGTCGAACAGTGAACCGTCTAGCCAATACTTCATGTAGACCCCAATGTCCAAATCTCTTACGCCATAGATCAAGACGCAGGTAAAGAATAGGTTGAAGAGAACTGGAGCAAGTACACGACCTTGCTTCACTCCGTTTGAAATGTCAAATAGGGCTGAGGCTGCGCCGTCTGAGAGCACTTCACCTGTCATGTTGTCATGACATAGACGGATGATGTGGACAAACTTCCTTGGGCAACCAATTTTTCTCATTCTTCCATTCTATGTATGCTTTGTTCTTTTCATTTTCAGTCCGTAACGCACCGAGGGTTTGAGACTGGTCGGTTACCCTCACCAGGTTTTGCCTGTCTGTCGAGGCAGTTTGTCGGGGTATGGCCGCTGCGCTTGCTACAGCTACTTGGAGTCACAGGTGAGAGTTTGGTGCCAGGTGGGAACCAAAGCGGACGAGCTACTCCGAAGAGCACGACATGCTCCCCTGCCAGAGGTACTATCCCTCCCTGACACCCCGTACAACCCTTTGTTGAATGTACAGAGGCAGTAATGTGATTCTTTAGACGGATTTAACCGCTCTCGCAAAATTCCGAGATAATAGCGAGAACTACAAAGAACGAGAACATAAATTCGGTTAATAACATAAACGGTGAAAACTGAGCGCGGAACATCTTTAAGTAGCGATTGACAGAGTGCATTCGTGTCTTCTTTATACCTTTCCTCGATTATCTTTGCCTTTGTAACACTCAATCTTACCCCTATGTATCACCCTCCACCCACGTCTCATACCCCCTATGTTACAATGCTGAGCTATTTGATTAAACGGCGCAGTGTCTTGTGAATAGAGCAGTGTTTTGCTGTTGTGGCGATTGATGACGATTAACTCACAAGTTTAAATGTATATGAAGTTATTTCAGTTGATAATACTATTTATAACATATTTACCACCATGTGAACAATTTAAACTGCATTTATATGTATATATTTATTCTTATGTCTATACCTTATTTAGGAGGAGGAAGATATTCAGGTGTGTGGATGCCCCATGGGTAGCTTCCCCTAGGCAGATACCCAGGACAGATAAACTGACACGCCAATATTATACGCGAGGCCTAATCATTGCTTTGTAGTCTATACAGAGCAGGCCCGTATAGGCTGTGGTTGCGATGGGTGCGTTCGTCCCCCCCCCGGCTGGGGCCAGAGTTCCGCTTGAGGGAAAAGCTGAACACCCCCCTCCACTCATTTCCGATGCGACAGTAACTGAAGCTCGGGCTCAAACCATGGATTTGGGGGGTGTGCAACTGAAGGTCCAAAAACACACCCTTCCCCAATCAACCATGGTACGGGCATGCAAAGATATAATATAAAATTAGCATTGTTAAAATGTCTAAATATAATCATAGGTGCGCCATAGTTAATCATTCAGTTATTTATGCGTGCTCGCGCGGGTGTTTGCGCGTGCGTCTACAGTTATTCAGGGAGGTCCTTGAATAGCCGCTTCGTGGAAATGCCTGCAAAGCATCTGTTGATTATTTCGACTGCAGTTCGGTGTGTATTAAATAATTCAGTCGCCTTAGCGCTATATCGGTTTGTGGCAGTCTGCGCCGTGTCTTCCCAACAGCAGTGGCCTCGATTTCGGATACAGCTGCACTAGTCCAATATGATTGGAATTCTGCAATAATTAGCCTATGTTTCTGTTTACTTTTACAACATGGTTCTTCCCGACTTCGACGATGATATAAAGTACAGTCTGTAGGTTAAAATCTCTCACAAATTTTCGTCACGGCATACGGTGGCATTTATCCAGATCCGTCAACTGTCTAAAGTTAATATACTCTATTGTTTGTTGATGTAATGGGTTTTTGTTGGCATGCAGATTCACTGTATACAATATTACGATTATAAATATACTGGATCCTAACAATATGCAATTCACTAACAGGAAATATATCTTGTTTTCGACGTGAGCGGCCGTCTGTATCTGTGGGTCCGTTATTTCCGCGTGCGTGCGTGCGTGCGTGCGTGCGTGCGTGCGTATAAAACGAACATATAATACGCGGTGACTAACACTGTAACAGCACACCCACGTTCATTATCACAATGCGTGTAGAACGAATGTTATGCTTGTACGACACAATTAGGTTGCGTCTGGAATAATTACGATTTAGATATTAGGTATGCCCATCAAGGTGTAAGACTCCCGCGTAGCCACGAGGGCGCAGGTCAACGTCGACATAATGATTAATGTCTACGGTGGAACCAGTGGAGCCGCTGCATAACAGGGTGCAGGTGCCCGCTAAATGCAGTTTCCGGGAAAGTCGTTAGATGTATCGACTCTGGAGGTCTACGGATACAAAGAAGGCCGCTTTGTTCTAGCAGACATTTCCAGTGCTTTTTGACTTGGTGTCAATCGTGATCATCTTGCTTTGAAGTACCTTTGTTTAAGTACTTCTGTTTACCATTAAATTCGAACGTTTCGTTTACAGTTTGAACGTTACGTGGGCGAAACAAACCCACTGCGAACAATGCTTCACGCATATTTGCGGGAAGTACTTTCAATATAGTTATTATAGCATATTTAAAACATATTAAAAAAAGATGAGCAGGCAAGGTCGGTGTAAGACTCCAACATCCCCATGTACCTAATGTGACAGTGGCGTATTAACCGGAGGAGGGGTTGGACCACAGCCCCTTTTCGAATTGTTTAACCTTTGCGCCACTACAACTAACGTGGAAATATATGGGGTGATTAAGAGTGCCTCTTCTGAGACCCTAGACACGCTACTGTGCGGGGGGTTGTTATCACCTTCTTGGAAACGAAACCCACTGATGGTACCGTGAAGGTACTTAGCGCGCTTCGTGGATGAAGTACAAGTACACTCAATACACTGACGCAGCTGTTGTCGCCGAGATCAAGTGACCAAGTCACTGGACGGGTCGATCGTTAATGACCACTCTCAGTCCATGCGAAGGTCAAATCCTGCATACGACACGACACAGGCCGTCTAGACCACGCGACGTGCATTCGTTACGTTCGTCCGTGTACGTGGCAACGACGCCCTGTACGTGGCAACAACGCCCGAGTTATGTACAGCTTCACACATTGTTCACATAAAGCCCATTTCTCTGTGTTATAAAGGCAGCGGTCACACGGGCGATTAAACAAAGGCGCTATCCAATTCAATGCAGCATCGGCTCGGCATCGTAGACAGACACCGTAACGGGCACTCGACAACAGTTTAGATAACATACCGAAAATTGATTTCCCGAATTCGAGTGGCTTTCTTTACATATCTTTGTTACCGATGTTTCAGCAACTCACTGCAAACGAACTCGCTTTAGTTACATGTCTATATAAAGATACCACCTATATCCAGAGGTTTTAATGTATAACATTTCAACAGGTAATTTCTCGAGGTAATTTACCAAAAAATTGCAGGTAATTTTCGAGAAAATTACAGCGAAATACGATACGAGTTGTCAGAGGCAGGTACTTTTGAAAACATGTCGAACCTCGCGACTAGTGCAAGAGACTGTTAGCCGAGGCTCCGTCACAAAAACCTCGTCAATGAGCGCGCATTGACCTGTTTTTGCGATGGGAACATCATTTACGCCACACCGCTTCTTGGGTATTGGCCTAACAGAATCAGAATCACATTTATTATTTACTTTAACATAGACCTAGACGTATACACAAGAACAACAAATCTGTGGTATCCGACCCAATCCACAGCTGTAAAAATACCGTAATTTTTGTTTATCACATACGTCTAAATAAATTGCGGTTGACTGCTTTCTTAATAACAAGATAATACTATTAAATATAACAAATTACAAGACAATACTCACATATCATATATACTCAGGAAAAACTGTCATACCTACCTACCTATCTACCTTACAATGTAAGAGCATGTAACAAGACAATGCAAGAGCGTGTAACAAGACAATGTAATAGCATGTAACAAGAAACACAACATTCTTGTATGCTTATAATTATGCAGTTTTTTAAATCCACTGAACTAAAATGTTTAACATCTATGTTGTTATATATATATATATATATACCTATATATATATATATATATATATGCTTATAATTATGCATTTTTATAAATCCACTGAACTAAAATGTATAACACCTAAGTTATTATATATATATATATATATACATATATATATATATAAGTTATTATATATATATATATAATAACTTAGGTGTTATACATATATTTTAGTTCAGTGGATTTATAAAACTGCATAATTATAAGCATATATATATATATATATATATAGTGCGCTGTCCAGTTTTTGGGACTGCTGAGATTTCGAACCGGGAATCTTTCGACCGAGAGTCCGATAGGGCAACGCTGACCACTACGCTAGATGTTGACCGCAGCCAAAATGTACGTATCATAGAGGTGATAATAACGACAGTTTTTTTTATTAAACACAATGTGTATTAAAAAAGTTCTGACCGACAATGTCTATATTCACACAAAGCGCCATAATTATTACACGCTGCACAATTATTGAGACCGACAGAATACCACTGTCTGGGACGTTGGGTAATACACAATCCACCGGGTGGCGCCACTATTCTTGTTCTACAATCACCTACCGACACTGTACACGATTTAGACATTTGATCGGATGCGGAATGCGTGTATTTCGTATTCCAAACCATCTCGACGGGAGTGTGAAGCGGTAGCAACGAGCCAATCACGACGCAAATCGTGACAGCTGGCAGCTGCGTCTGTTGGGGAGCCGAGAACGGGGTCGACTCTAATTAATTAACCCGACCCCCGAACCGGCTTACGTTTCTCACAGAACATCCGTCATTTCAATGTGCCGCGAGATTACTTGCCCGCAACCGAATACACCGCCACGGAATCCGATTTCGCCGTCTGAATCGATGACGGATCAGCATAGCTTAGTAAAGTTCTGGAATAACGGGCCGGGATTAATCCGTTTAGCCGCAGTAGTTTCGATTTAGGTTTTCGTTGCAGTAAGGTTTTGTTTTACCGATGAATTAACTTTCTGTTGTGGGACACACGTACGCACGCACAGAAACACACACACACGCACACATGCACGCATGCACGCACGCGCGCTCACACAGTACATCACAGTACACATAGCCTAGCGTTAGGTACTTCCACGTGGTAATTAATTACATACTCACGCCAATCATCCAGTCACTTCTCAGACGTTAACATGAAGAAAGAACTCGTCATAACAATCAAACGATGCTAACTTAATTACGGACAAAACAGTTAATTGCTCGATAAGAGTCGATATCACAACTTATTTATAATAAATATTAACAACCGTTTTAAAACATAAACCAAATTGCATCCATTGCTCCGCAATGTGTAGGCCCTATTGTTGATATGGTCCCTCGAAGATACAACCCGTTGATTGGCAGCCGGCTTTGGAAAACGGCAAATCGATAGCGTCGTTTGCGCTAGGTGCTTAGGCGGCGGCAACGCGGTCGTTATTATGCGAGCGCACGAAGTTCGGATTTCGGCGTAATTAATTTCATTTGGGAAATTTAATGCGACGGATAATTCGCTCTCGGGGAAGCCGATAGATCTGCTTCCCGACGGCGGTGGATGTGAAATTCTTCCGTGTCGCGAGCAGTGTGTAGCAACATAAATAAGCAGAGGTAACCTAAACAGATAAGCTAATTGGTTCGACAATGACGTATACAGCCTGCCGTCAGAGTCGTGGATCGTACTTTGGGGGCAAGGCGTGTGTGTTTGTGTGTAGGGGTGATTCCGCAGTGTCTTAATCAACTCGTCTAATAAGGCGTCATTTGTTAGACCAGACTTATTAGACGAGTTGATTAAGACACTGTAACGGTGATACAGTTCTGCTGTCCTTGGTTTGTTATTCCACGAGTGAGTGTAAGTTAGTAACATAATTATATTCAAGTAGTATAGCTTCTTTTTGGTATGCCCACCAGTGGTTTTCGTATGTCCAGTTGTTCATCAACCGATGTGTAAACACTAAATAAATGTGCCGTCTAAATCACTAGACGCTAACGCTACATGATACGATGCAACCAGTTTATATTTTCATAATACACATTACGTTTTGCCGACAGACGCGAATTTCAATCAAGTGTGTGTGTATGTGTGTGTGTGTGTGTGTGTGCGTGTATGCGTGTGTGCGTGCGTGCGTGCGTGCGTGCGTGCGTGTAGTTCAATGTAACAAATAGCCATGTTGATGAGTGATGACATGATTCAGCCTTCACAACGTGTTAACATTTAAAACCAACTATTTTATTGTTAAAATTTAAAACAAACTATTTTATTGTTATTGCTAAGCTCATTTATGTGGGGTTATGTGTGGCTGTGTCAATATTTCGTCATGCCAATCACAAAACATAGGTCCGTGTCGGTTTTTTAACTTTCAAACAAGTAATAAAAAATTACTTAGTATAAATCAAGTTAAAAATAACACCGTGCGATATACAGCGACGGTACACGCTTGACTTGCCGATAAACACAACATTACAAACACACATACAACACACACACACACACACACACACACACACACACACACACACACACACACACACACACACACACACACACACACACACACACACACACACACACACACACACACACACACACACACACACATTGATCTATATACATGTATGTGCATACACACAATGCGCGCACACACACACACTAATACACAACACATCTTTTTCGTCCCCTTGCTCCCTTGCGGGGTGGGGTCCATGTCACTCAATAGCTTATTCCGCGTTTCTCGTTATTGCTTTCATTTTGTTGGCCGCAATGACCTCCCGTGCTTAGGTGTTCACACCTGCTCTCCGAAGGTCCCTTTTCATGTTGTCGTTCCATCTCAGCTTTGGTCTTCCTCTTCATCGTTTGCCACCCTCTTCTGGACTTCGTTCGTTCTTTGCATGTGTCCTGCCCATCTCTTTCTGCCCTTCAACACTCTTCCATACTGACGCTCCTGTTTTGCACCTCCTCTGTATTTCGTTACTACTTCCTCCATCCTCACACACTGTACCGCCCAAGTATAACAAGTTGTTCAATTGTTTAGTGCTCTTTCTGCAGATCCACCCCCTGTTCACCTATCCACATTATTTCAGTCATCATCATATTTATTCGGAGGCCATGTTGTCTAAAGGTGTTACTCCATTCTTGCAATGCTTACTATAGTTCCTCTTTGGTGTCAGCCACCACTGCTAGGTCGTCTGTTTACAGTATCTTCTTAAGTTCTTCTTGTTCCGATACCTTTCCACTGATCAGATTCAACACCATAGTGAAAAGCAGGTGACTCAAAGCATTTCCCTACACCCACTCCAAATAGTTCCGATGTTTCTCATTCGACTCTCACCACTGCTGTTGTCTCCTTGTACAATGCCTCCACCAGTTTGAACTGATGCGTATAGCCGTAGCCGCAGCTGTAGAGAGATCTGTGATTGCCAAAACCAGTGTTCACGGCTTGCGGAAGGCGACGTTGGCCTGCTGCTTTCGTCGAGCGACGTCTTCGGCTTCACTGTGGAGCGACCCAAGCTTGCGTGTCATATGCCACTCTTTCTGTAAGCGGTCAGCGTGTCGGCTGATACCTGTTCGTTCAGTTTTTAGCGACCACTCAAGCAGGCACTAAGCTTTCCAAAGATACATGCCACGGCAATTCTGTAGTTAAGTGAACTAGATATGCAACCATTGTAATGTTAAGATGTTTGCTGAAGGGCATATTTTTGAAAATTCATTATTTGATGGTGACCTTATTTAACCTTGGATTCACGCTTACTGCACCACTTGGCAGCTCTGCGATAGGCCATTTAAACTCCTAAAACAAAACACTTTTGGGTGTTTTACCGCTGGCATATTAAATATTGTATCACATGACATTTCAATTTCATGCAATATTTAGTATAAATGATTCATCTCTCACACATCTGGTATGAGCGAGCTGGACAATAGATTTTGTTGTCCACCTCGTATATACCAGATTAGTGAGAGATGAATCATTTATACTAAATATTGCATGAAATTGAAATGTCATATGATACAATATTACAAGGCGTTTCAAAATCACGCGATATTTGAAGTAAATTGTTCACTTCGCACGCATCTATTAGTCCAGCGGGATATGTGCAGAAATAACGGAATTGTGCGCTTTATATATATATATATATATACTATATATTACATCAAACGTAAAGCTAACATATACTTTGACTGACGAATATACGTCAAAACAAATTTCAGGTCCAGATCCAGGGGGGAAGTGCCCCTTGCCCCCCCCCTCCGGGCGCCCATGGGAAACGCGCTATATACGCGTTACAGACACACACGTTGTTATCTGCGTAAGAAGAAATAGCGGCGCGTTTTGACACCTCCCCCCGGTCCTTGCGACACAACTGATTTAGTGAGGCATAATTGACACGTCCTGTAATTACAATGATCGGTCGCCGACTGAATGGTAATGCGTCGGGTCCGTACCATCCCTCTTTGTCGATCGTTACGGCGCCGGGAATCGGACGGCTTTTTCGTCGCGAGACGCACTATGATCTCTTTTAACCCTCTCCGCTCTGACGATAGTTCGTTGATTCATCGAACTCTCCCAGTCCTGCCATTCCGCTGCATTAAGAATTATTGCCATCGCAGTCATCTCCCACAAAACATATTCATAACGTGTAGCAGCAAGCTTCAGGTATAAAAAACACATTAATAAAGCCACAATATAAAAAGATGTATTATTTTACCAACATGTATTGATCTGCTCACGTTTGTTTTGGGTGGGAAACAATCAAAATATGAAACGTCGATAGTCGTTACTGTTTGTTTGATTAATTTCTCGTATCCAGTACCAGAGATCACCCCGGGCGGTTTGGTCGCCAGCCATACTTTATTGCTGTTTCTGTATTCCATGCCTCGTCCTTCGGGCGAGACGTGGCGCTTTCCGCTCGGCGCGAAAATAATCCCATTTCCTGCATCAAGGGACACCTTCGTTAATATGATAAAATGGCCGATGTAATGTCAGATTTGCGAATGGCTAGGATGATCTAAATGCATTTGGGAACACATGCATGATTTTGACACACTGAAGATAAAATTGTAGGGTAATATTGCATTTATTCATCAAGCATCCTAGTATGATTATATCAGTTTAAGTCACACTACAAAAACGGTGTGAACAGAAATAGCAACGGTAATAGGTCACGTAGTGCAGTTGAACGTATTAACTACGTCACCAACTCTACAGTCAAGGACGATGGGACCGCACGACAGTTATGTTAGCTGCTGCGCGATACCCGTTTGTCCAGCCACCTACTTTATAAGTGATAGTGTCGCCACTCGGACAAAAGACTGAATGTATCTCGTTGCTGAAATGCTTCACCACTGAGATAACTGAACAACTCTGTTGCATCGTCGTCGTCGGACAATGATACAAATATAGTTTGCTAGGCAGTACTGATTTGATCGGCGCCCGCATTTGTGCCCGCGGGTAGGCAGACATTCAAATATTACCGTTGGATGTGCGTCATGACATTTCAGTCACGGATGAGTGTGCGTTAGATCAACCCTTACCGTTTAGTATATGATACAATGAGTTTTATCGCTTCAGGCATTTTCTGATTCGTTGTCATATGTTAAACATTTAGTTTTTTGTTAAGCAAAATTGAACAGCCTACGTGATACCACGATTGAATGAATTCATAGATAGCAAATGACGTGAGTGCATGCGACTAGATAGTTTCTCGCTGTATCTGCAACGTTTTCTTATCCTAACAAAGAACTGTCTCGCATACGTATGTGGAATGTGGATATATGTTCTGACTAAATCAAAGCAAACGTTCCGTTCCCACGAAGAAATACTCACCAAAGTGTGTGTGTGTGTGCGTGCGTGTGCGTGTGTTCGTGCGTGCGTGCGTGTGCGTGATGAGCGCCTGCCTGACTGTCTGCCTGCCTGCTGCCTGCACACATGCACGCACACACGCCCGCACGCATGTATGCGGCTACTTGAGAAGCAATCCAGCTCGGTTGTCGCAGAATTCGGAGAACCCAGAATTCCACGCGTCAGCAATTCATGCAGCTGTGTCCAAGATTACGTCCGCCGAAATTGACACGGTGTAGCCTCTTTTACGCCAAAGTAACTGAATTATTTAATACACACAGCGCTGCGGTTGAAATGATTAACAAATGGTTCCATGAACTTCCAAGAAAAAACTATTCGAGGACTTCACTGAACGCGTGAAGACGCACAAACCGCTGGCGTAAACAGATTAGACTGACTGTTTTTACCCACCTTTCTCTATTAAAGTGAACCAGTCATTTGGCTCCTCTACCCGGAATTTGCGGACGTTGTAATTTGCAACAGGAAGTCTTCTGTGCTGAACATGGAAACATGGGACTTCGTTGAACGTCAAAGGGTATTGTAATTAACTCAGCCCGATTCGGCCGTATTGCTAATAAAGCTTGTTTTTAAACTTGATGTTTTGAACATGCTGCGGGATCGTACCTTCCAAATTGCTAAAAGGTAAGTTCTTTTATAGCGCAGTATCCAGTCCTCAGGACTGCTCAAACCGCTTTACACTTTACTCCCAGGCAGACCTGTTCAATCGAACACCATCTCGACTTCTCTCGGAAGCAAAGTTGTTACGGGCTGACTAAACACAATTAGGCGGGCAGTATACCTTCAACGTTTTAATATTAACAAATCAGGAACAAATGGCGTCCTCTTAGACTTTAAAGAAAAACAGCACCATTTCCTGTGGCGGCTTTATATTAATACCAGGGAAGACGTGTTTAAATCAAAGGGCAATTAAGGGTACACTTGATGTATGTCCCGACAATTATATTTAAGGCGACCAGCAGCCGACTTTTCAGGCCATCTTACCCCTCTGCAACGACCATTTGGAACACGTAAGCCGCTGTATATGATTATTTCCTCCCAAAGTGATTCATGTCATTCGTGATTCTTGTGATTGCATGTGTAATAAATATACTGACTGGATCGATACATGCCGCTTTACACAGGATATCATTTTATACGTGACAATGAATCTCACAGAAACTATTATTTATAAGCCGTACTAAAGTGGTGTTACATTGATTAATTCGTCGCCAGAAACCAGTGCCGCCACCAAGCGGCGCGCGACATAGACGGTGAAGTAAAAAACAAAGAACACATATGCGTAATTTGAAGTCTGTTCGTGTATCACATGGCAATGACAGTGCATGTATTATGGCTTTTTTTTAATATAAAAGTCATAAAAAATTAAGTGGTTATCAAACGCAAATTTGAACATTTTGTGTGTGGACATAGACACCATAAAACTAGTGCTATTCAACTGCCGCGTTCTATAATAGTTTCGCTAACACAACTAACTCGGGAGGTCCGTCGTAGGTGGGTTATCTTACGAATATGGTATCAGGTCCTGGGGTTTGATGCTAAATGAACTTTACCCCCACCGCAAACTATGACCTTCCTTTTTCGTATTTTAGTAATTATAGAAATTCCACACTTGCACAAGAAACCAGACTCATAATAATAATAA
This sequence comes from Paraescarpia echinospica, assembly GCA_020002185.1. Classification (NCBI taxonomy): domain Eukaryota; kingdom Metazoa; phylum Annelida; class Polychaeta; order Sabellida; family Siboglinidae; genus Paraescarpia; species Paraescarpia echinospica. The sequence goes on from CM034541.1 coordinate 15,875,696, forward strand.
GCACATACAACTTTAAAGATCCAGAATAATATATTTCCGTGTGTCTGCCGACCTTCTTTAGTAACAATCAACCTCGCGCGCCAGGGTAGCTGCTGCTGATTACGTCAATGCCAGCCAGCAGTACCCCCTGGCTGATCGCTTTGCGAAACTCTGAATTTAACCTCAGCCTATGAAATCGCTCACTAGATGAGTAGATCTAGGCAGGTCAGGTGGTCATCATAAACTAATTTCAACCAACCGTGGCTAATGTTACATGCAATGTTTAGGAAGTAGAAGCAATTATTCGAATACACAATACCGCTCAGCTGTTCGTGCTAATGGGCGAACGGGTCATTATATACTGAGATTCCCAGAAGTCGTTTATCCGTCTTCAAATTGGGGCGGGTATTTGCGCTGTTCTCACGGGCGATGCAGTCGCGACTGGCGAAGTCAATTATATATTTACTAGTTTCACTCAGCTAACTTCCGCAGTTCGCGTAGGGGATCAGCCAGGGCTAGTTTTGCACGGCAAACAACCCTGGCTTGCGAGGATGGTAACAATGCAACCGTATCTATCGCTTGCCTATAATGCTGCGTTGTTCCAAAGCGCTCATGGTTAGCATGAATGTGATTTCATGACCCGTAAGGCTACCCAATTTACCACTTGTAAAATCGAATTTTACCATTTTACCATTGGGTCGCGTAGCATGCATAATATAAATAAATAAATATAAATAAAATACGCGAGTATTGAAACGCAGAATAAACATTGTTATTGATTGCCATCATATGCGTAACAATAAAACTATTACTACAGAAAACCATCAATGGCTGTCAAACTGGTGATTAACCCAAACTTGGCAAAAACAACCAAAGCAGTAACAACAAAAGGGTAAGGTCAAGTATTGTGGTGGGGGCAATTTTCATGAAGTGACGGTCCCAGGACCGAACACTCTTTCTTAGATAACCCACCTACTCCGGACCTCCTAATAATAACGTTTCGACGAAATGTATATAAATTTACACAAAACTATTACCAGCGTATTTTGGTAATATCTATATGTGTGCGTTATGGGTGAACTTTAGAAAAGTTAATTTTCATCAATTCATTGTTGCATATAACAACTCTTTCAGGATATTGAACAATTTGCCCATGAGATGTAGCGCTAGCCACATGTTTGCTACAGCTAATGTCAGCTCAGGTAAATGTGTAATCAGAAAGGCTATTATTATTATAAACATTGAAAGTATGTGCTGCTAATAATCTGGTTTCTGACCGCTAGGACATTATTCGCACTTCTTAGCAAAAATATTTTTTATTGTAAATTACGTGTATATTAAAATGACGCTGATTTATGTGTGATTACTAGTGGTGATGGACATACACGAAGACATCATAGTAACATTTGGGTTCTTTCGTTACTGGTTCGTTCCATGCAGAATTGGCCGACGGTTTCTGGCGTGTACAGAAAGCGTGTCAGGTTAGCGGGTCATTCTCTTCGGGTCGATGAGTCTGAGTAACCGCCTGTGTTTACCACTGCGCATACACCTTGATATCGCCGTTATAACTTGAGTTTTATGTAACTTTGATATCTCAATGCGTAAGTTGTTCAACACTATCCCAAGCATATTTACGTTTAAGAATATTGCGTGTTAGCTCATTTTTGATGCGTAAATATCGACCTGGTTTGCATCAACGTAGGTCGCTATATAGTATATTGCTCATTTTACGAGCTCGATGCGGTAACCCACGACCGCAGCTGTGCAGACTAGCGCATACTGGGTCCTTATTTGGGCTTCAAAAGTGCCTAAGACACTATATTTTCGTAATGTAAATATGCCTGGGATGGTGTTGAATTATGGAACTAACGCACTGAGGTATCAAAGTGACGCAAAACTCAAGTTGCAATGGCGAAATCGAGGTGGGTCCGGATTCTACACAAGTGCCGAATAACGTATGTACGCGTGTGTGGCGGCAATCTGACCTTGTTTGATGAGAATCCCAATCCAGGAACGTCTCGTTGCTTGTACCTTGTTGACTCAATAACTGATTACCAAAGATCACATCAGTGGTACTGATCTGAACCACGCACGAACGTACGAAAGCACCGTTCTGTCTTAAATACCGCGTAAATTTAACAAGATTTAACAAGATTACCACCCAGAGAATTAACTCTAGGTGGCAGGTGATCCTTTGGCTTATCGGGAGTCCGACCCTTTTATCTATGTGTATCCCGCCCTTCTGAGATATGTGTCGATTTTATTTTAAAACATATTCACGCTACTAGCACCCATACAATCAGCATATAATATGTTCCATTCATTTACAGTGCTTTGTGAAAATGAGAACTTTCTTATATCTAATCTACAATGCTCCTTTGCTAATGTAACTACATGTCCTCTAGTCCTTCTTTCTTAACTGAGAAAAAAATTAATTTCTAACAATATTTTCATAACAATTCATTATTTTAAACACTTCTATCTGATCTCCTCTCAATCTCCTGGTCTCTAGTGTTGTTATGCCGCATTTTTTAGGCGTATTTCGTAACTAAGATCCCTCAGTTTTTGTATCATTTTAGTTGCTCTCCTTTGTATTCTTCTAGCATATATATGTCCTTCCTGCGATATGACCTCCACGCTTGAATACAATATTCTAAATGAGGCCTAACTATTGTTTAGTACAGCGGTATTATTAACTCTTTTTCCTTATACGTTATGTTTCGCCTAATTAATCCAAGGATTTGATTTCCCTTTGAAGCTGCAATTCCCCACTGCTCTGAAACCTTCATATCAGCACTAATGGTTAATCCTAAGTCCTTTTCTTTTACAGTAGTACTTAGTACAGTACCCCCTATTGTGTATTCTACCTCTTCGTTCCCATGTCCTGCGTGGAGGCATTTACATTTCCCAAAATTTAACAGCATTTGCCACTTTTCAGATCATTTGATCAACTTGTCAAGATCATCTTGTAAATGTTGTCTATTTCCATCACTTTTAATCCTTCTAAACACTTGTATCATCCGTAAATTTCAACACCTTGCTTGTTATTTCATCGTCCAAATCGTTGATATATATTAAGAATAATATAGGTCCTAGTACTGATCCCTGTGGTACCCCACTCAATACCGATTTCCAGTTTGAAGCCTCCCCCAACGTTGTCTTCTGTCAATCAGCCATTTTTCTATCCAGTTTATTATACCATTTCCTATGCCATGGGCCTTTAGTTTAAGCAGTAAACGTTGATGTAGTACTTTGTCGAAAGCTTTTTGAAAATATACCCACTTAGTGATGTCTTCCAAAAACATAACATATTTGTTAAGCATGACATCGCTTTAAAAAATCCATGTTGAGATGGGTTTATCAAGTTATGTTTAACAAGAAAATCCACCATGTGATCTTTTATTAGTCTTTCTAATAATTTGCAAATCACTGATGTTAAACTCACTGGTCTATAGTTCTCTGACTTGTTTCTCGAACATTTTTTAAATAACGGTATAATGTTTGCCTCTTTCCATTCCAAAGGAACCACTCCCTCTTCTAATGACAAATTGAAAACTGTTGCAAGCAATACGCTAGTTTGTTCTACAATTTCCAGAAGTAATTTGGTCGGAATCCCATCCACTTCAGATGATTTATAGCCCTTATTTTCTTAGCTACCATTTCCGGGGTTACAATTAATTGTCTTGAATAGTCTGAATCTGCCCCCTTGAACTTAGCCTCTGGTAGTGGCAGTGAACTAATATATTCCCTAGTAAACACTGAACTAAAGTACTCATTCAGGTCTTCTGCCATTAACAATCCCTCTGATATTATATTTCCAGCACTATCTTCTAGAGGACCGACCTTATATCTTGAACTTTCTGTTTGCTTTGAACATACGCATAAAACTCGTGTTATATTATTAGCTAATTGTTGTTCATAGCTTCTCTTTGAATTTCTAATTTCAGCTGTAGCTTGGTTAAGTGCTTATTTATAACTGTTGTAGTCTTCATCATTTCCAGTACATCTATATGACTTCCACATCATTTGTTTATACTTAATTTTTTTAATGGTTTCTTTCGATAAGTGTTTCTTTTTGGACCGTTTCCCTTGTTTTGTGAAGGGTACAAATGTATCGACTATGCACTTAATTTAACTCTTTAATATATTCCAGCATTCTGTTGCTGTCTTATTTTTCAGTGTTTTATTCCAGTCTATCTTTGCTAAATATTTCCTCATGTCCTTCCTTATACCTTCCTTTGTGGAAATTTCTCCTATACTGCTTTTTACTATTCCTTTCTGATTTTACTTTAATGGTAAAATGTATCTGGTTGTGATCACTACTCCCCAGTGGCTCACATATCTTGACATTGTCAACTAATTCATTCTGTCAGGACAAAACTATGTCTAACACATTCTCACCCCTGGTAGGTTCTAGCACATGTTGAGAAAGGAAAGTATCTTGAACTAAAACTAAAAACTTGTGGTCCTCACTCCCCATACTCTGTAGTTATTACCATTGTATATATCCGTGGTTAAAATCCCCCATAATAATACAGTCCCGTCTGCTTACTTCTCTTATAGAGTTTTGTATTTTTTCATTCTCTTCTATGCTTATGTTTGGACTTCGATAAACTAACCCAACTGTTAACGTTGAGTTTCCTGCAACTATGTTACACCAAACAGCTTCTTCGCAATCTGCTTCTCTTTCAATTTTTTTATTTCGTAAGCCTGGATAGATTCTTTAATATATAAAATAACCCCGCCTCCCTTTCTTTCTATACTATCTTTCCTAAACATTACATATCCTGTCAGTCCCAAATCGGCATCTGATATATCGGTGGTTGTCCAGGATTCGGTTATACCTATTATGTGAGGGTCAATATCTTCTACCATAATGTTTAGTTAATTTCTTTTGTTTACTATACTCCTTGCGTTTAAACAAACACATTTATATCCAGCTTCAGAAGAGTTTTCCAGACTGTTCTTTGCTGATTTATTTGTGCTGTCTTTCTCTATGCCTCCAGTTTTAGGCTTTTCTGTAAGTCCCCCCTGCGAATCTAGTTTAAATAGATGCAACTTGTCCCACTCTCAACAGATCGCAGCAGGTTCTCTGAGAAAACTGCTGCCCACTTTCCACAGAGGCCATCTCTTATGTACATATCTTCCCTCCCAACAAAGTATCCCCATAAAT
>CM034541.1:15885847-16127242 GCA_020002185.1 Paraescarpia echinospica
TCGGCTCGGTGCGTCTGAGTCACCGTTGTTTATTGCCGACACAGTGGCTGGGGTACACGCGTGTGTGGCTGTGATCTGGCAACCTGTGGATTTGAAGTAACTTGACCCAAGTTTTCTAATCTGGTAATCTGAACACGCACGCACGAACGACTGCGGGCGGGCGCGGGCGCGCGCTCACACACACGCGCGTACGCATGCACACACGTACGGAAAGATACATACACAGACACGGACATACACAAACCGACAGAGACAAACAGAGGCATAGGCATACTGGCACGTAGACACGCACGCACACACGCGCGCGCGCGTTTGCTCTCAAATTGATTAATTAAACCTGTGTACGTGAAATTTTCATTTAATAAACAATTTGATCAAAAAGGAAGGTCATAGTTTGCGGTGGGGGTAAAGTTCATTTAGCATACGACCCCAGGGCCGAATACCATATTCGTAAGATAACCCACCTACGCCGGACCTCCCGACAAACAGATCTCAACGAAGCAATTATAGAGCGTATCTAGTCACTGGAGCTAATTTTATGGTGTCTACTTCTACAGCAAGAATATCATTTTATGCGTGTAGTAATCACTATTTCTGCAGTGAGGTTTTATGAAATTGATGCTACAATTGTTCCCAAAGCTGCCATCGTTCAAAGTATGATGAAGCTTGAAGACAGGAATATGAGTTCTTTGTTTTATAGTTCCGTTCCTATGCAAATTGCGTCTCAGTCGAATGCGAATCGTCATCAAACGCAAATTTGAACATTCTGTGTGTGGACATAGACACCATAAATCTAGCGCTATTCAACTGACACAGTCTATAATAGTTTCGCTAACTCAACTAATTCGGGAGGTCTGGCGTAGGTGGGTTATCTTACGAATATGGTATCAGGACCCGGGGTCTGATGCTAAATGAACTTTACCCTCACCGCAAACTATGACCTTCCTTTTTCGTATTTTAGTAATTATAGAAATTCTACACTTGCACAAGAAACCAGACTAATAATAATAATAAGCACATACAACTTTAAAGATCCAGAATAATATATTTTCTGTGTGTCTACCGACCTTCTTTAGTAACAATGCAACCGCATCTATTTCTTGCCTATAATGCTGCGTTTTTCCAAAGCGTTTATGGTTATGGTTAGCATGAATGTGATTTCATGACCCGTAGGCTACCAAATTTAACACTGGTGAAATCGAATTTTACCATTGGTAGATTGGGTCGCGTAATGGCCGCAGAGTCGTATTTACAGTATGCATAATTTAAATAAAACTAAATAAAATACGCGAGTATTGAAACGCAGAATAAACATTGTTATTGCCATATGCGTAACAATAAAACTATAATTACAGTAAACCATCAATGGCTGTCAAACTGGTGATTAACCCAAACTTGGCAAAAACAACCAAAGCAGTAACAACAAAAGGGTAAGGTCAAGTATTGTGGTGGGGGCAATTTTCATGAAGTGACGGTCCCAGGACCGAACACTCTTTCTTAGATAACCCACCTACTCCGGACCTCCTAATAATAACGTTTCGACGAAATGTATATAAATTTACACAAAACTATTACCAGCGTATTTTGGTAATATCTATATGTGTGCGTTATGGGTGAACTTTAGAAAAGTTAATTTTCATCAATTCATTGTTGCATATAACAACTCTTTCAGGATATTGAACAATTTGCCCATGAGATGTAGCGCTAGCCACATGTTTGCTACAGCTAATGTCAGCTCGGGTAAATGTGTAATCAGAAAGGCTATTTTTAGCTTAATGAATAGGATTGACATGTCTTTGAATCCCATTATTTATAGCATTAAAACTAGCGACGTGTATTGTACTTCGAAACTGCGGCACCAGTGGGTCCGGGATTTATATAATTTTTAAACATATTGTTCTTATCTATGTATTTTTATATTATTTACATACTTTTATTGATGTATTTGTATATATGGACATCATGATTGTCTGAAATAAATACATTATTATTATTATTATTATAAACATTGAAAGTATGTGCTGCTAATAATCTGGTTTCTGACCGCTAGGACATTATTCGCACTTCTTAGCAAAAATATTTGTTATTGTAAATTACGTGTATATTAAAATTACGCTGATTTATGTGTGATTACTAGTGGTGATGGACATACACGAAGACATCATAGTAACATTTGGGGTCTTTCGTTACTGGTTCGTTCCATGCAGAATTGGCCGACGGTTTCTGGCGTATACAGAAAGCGTGTCAGGTTAGCGGGTCATTCTCTTCGGGTCGATGAGTTCGAGTAACCGCCGGTGTTTACCGCTGCGCATACACCTTAATATCGCCGTTATAACTTGAGTTTTGTGTAACTTTGATACCTCAATGCGTAAGTTCCATTTTTCAATACCCAAACCCAAGCATATTTACGTTTAAGAATATTGTGTCTTAGCTCACTTTTGATGCGTAAATAGCGTCCCGGTTTGCATCAACGTACGCAACTACATAGTATATCGCTCATTTTACGAGCTCGTTGCGGTAAGTGACCGTAACGCACGACCGCAGCGGTGCAGACTAGCGCAAACCGGGTCGTTATTTTTGCTTCAAAAGTGCGCTAAGACACTAAATTTTCGTAATGTAAATATGCCTGGGATGGTGTTGAATGATGGAACTAACGCACTGAGGTATCAAAGTGACGCAAAACTCAAGTTATAACGGCGAAATCGAGGTGGGTCCGGATTCTACACTACCCAATAACGTATGTACACGTGTGTGGCGACAATCTGACCTTGTTTGGTGAGAATCCCAATCCAGGATCGTCTCGTTGCTTGTACCTTGTTGACTCAATAACTGATTACCAAAGATCACATCAGTGGTTCTGATCTGAACCACACACGCACTTACGAATGCACGCACCCACTAACATAAGCATGCGCACGCCACCGTTCTCTCGTTATCAGTAACTGACACTACGGGGGATTTTTGTTAGCCAGCATGAGCCTCGCTTTGAGTAATACACTCTGGTAAATCCCATATTTGCCCCAGTTGGCGGAAAGCCGTGTATACGGTGTAATCACTATCAAACAGAAGCTCGAAACGATTATGTTTGTGTTTGTGTTATGTTGGTGTGTTGTGACATTGCCCCGCCGTCGAGTCTCGCCGTCGATGGTAGTTCGTTGAAGACGACACAGAAGCAGGGAACGTCGACGTTGATCTTTTCACGATCAACAACACGTGGTTTCAAGGCGACTAAGTCATCGTTCGTAAGTACTCACTTGCTATGTACCCTACGAGAGGAGTTTGAAAGCAGGCCGTGTTGCATACCTGTGTGTTCCGTGAATTCGCGAGACATTCCCGTAACTTCGCAGAATGTTGCAGTTAGTCTCTGAAATACCGCGTAAATCGCATACATGCACACCTTAGTCATTAATATATGTTAGATAATGTACAACTGAGGTGAACTCGTAACCTGAATTATGTCAATCCGGGGTTTGATTCTTTACAAAACAAGTAATAAAAATCGTCGAACCATAATTATTTTCCTTCTCTTTTCATCGTGTCTTTGACTGTACTGTACTATGTACTTAAATCACTCAAAACTACATTAAGAATAGCAACATTTCGTAAAATGTATACACTTTCATTGACCCGGAGATGATTAACATTGCAGAATTTGTTCTCACTGAAACCGGATCCCTAGCAGTTGCTGTCAGCTATAACGAAGACAAACTGTCGTACACAGATAAAGGGGGCTACTTATTTCAGAAAAATATGTGTTATCGCGTGTCGATGCCAGTTCGTTGGATCATGGATCCCCGTAGTAGATGGATCGGTGATTTAGAGAGCGTTGACTGTGGACCCCCGGTGAACGTAATTACTTTATAATGTGGTGTCGTATATAAATAAACAATGGCCATTTCAATATATTTTCCGATTATTAACATTATTTTGACAATTTTGTTGGCATTTTTTGCTTTTCAGAATAGTACATTTGTTATTTTCATACACCAGTGAACCACATCTATAATGTTCAAATCACTAATCACATAAACATTTCCCTTTTTCCCAAGGGGGTCCATATACTACGCCGTCACGTTGTAAGTGAACCGCTGGTTCATTCACCACGAGGAGTCGAATTACAATATCAACACTGCCGAAGAAGCAGACATGTCTAAGTGTATGTTGCATATTTTATGAGTAAATAATCCACGACTACGAACTGACTTTTGACGACTTATTCCTACAATACTTAGGCGGCCTACAGGAAGACTTTTGGAATAATATCCTATATGATAATATAACTCAAACTAACGAAGTAAATCCTATGCAACTGTCATCATATTTCGATACAGACGCATTTATTACCTTACGCAAAAACAAAAAAGTTGCTTTAAGAAGATCAGACATACAAACTATTCATACTAAATTTACCGAATTTGAAGCATTCGTCGTGGAATTAAAAACTGAAAATGTTAAAGTTAGTGTCATATGCCTGCAAGAGAGCTGTACAGCTAACAATCATGACTTTGCACATATTCAGCTGGACGGGTACAATAGCAATACACAGGCGAAAACATGCAGTGAAAAGGGAGGATTAATAATTATATGTAGATTCAAAATATACATACGAAGTTATTAAAAAATATAAACTATTATGAACTTTGGGAAAGACTAATTATTAAAGTAAGCGAGGGTGGCATGACCAAACCAGTGATAAATATTTACAGGCCCCCGCGAAATCTAAACGATAAGCTGAAACAATTTATAACAGAATTTTCGACGATGCCATCATCTCTAGACCAACTAAAACACGACCTAATCATTGCTGGTAATTACAACATAAACCTGCTAAAGCTAACTAAAAATAAACTGATTGGTAACTTATCTGACCTTCTGACATCACATAGCATGTATCCCCAAATCACTCTACCAACTGGATTTTTAGAAAGACAGGATCCGCTAATAGATAATTTATTTTGTAAACTGACAAAAATTCTAGAAAGCACAGCAGGTATTCTCGCAAACAATTCTCTGATCACCAACCCTATTTTATCTTAACGGATGCAATGTACAACAAACAAATCCAGAAACAACCAAGAAACACATGAAAACTAATAAAGCCTTATAAAAAGTTACAGATACTAATCATACGTCAGACATTTATAGCAAAATGGATGAGAGCAACAACACTTATACAAATTTGAACTATAATGTGACACACAAATCATAGAAAAGAGTTAAATTAAACACCAATTACAGTTGTTAAATTTAATAAATATAGACATAAAAAGTCAGCATGGATTACCAGAGGATTACTAAGATCAAATAAATACAAAGATAAAATACACAAGCAATTGAAGATGTCACACACAGACTCTGCAGCACATACCAGTTGTCACAGTAATCTATAATGTGACACACAAATCATAGAAAAGAGTTAAATTAAACACCAATTACAGTTGTTAAATTTAATAAATATAGACATAAAAAGTCAGCATGGATTACCAGAGGATTACTAAGATCAAATAAATACAAAGATAAAATACACAAGCAATTGAAGATGTCACACACAGACTCTGCAGCACATACCAGTTGTCACAGTAATCTAAAAAACATATAACACAATACTCAAGAATAGCATTCGATTATATTATGAACCACTATTCGACAAACAAAAATACAACGTAGTAAACACATGGAAGGCAATTAATGAATATATATATATATATATATATATATATATATATACTGCCTGCCTGCCTGCCTGTCTACGCTGACGATATGAGTATATTGCTATTTCATAAGCACGTAACTTTAACCAAATGTCCTACCTAAATTATGCGACTTATATATATATATATATATATATATATATCTGATCTACATACATAGTGTATAAATAACATCGGAAGTATTCAGTTCTGTGAGTAGCGAACCGGGTCGCCTTTCAGCGACGCCATTCGCCACCAAACGCGCGCAATTTGCTTAGGGACGGAAGTGAAAATCTAAGAACAAATATACAAATGTTGAACCCTCACCAAAATTCAACTGGTTACAGGTTTTATTAAAATTATGTCATGAATTTAATATAAAACACAAGTGGAAGTAATTATTATTACGCGGTTAAAATGCAGTTCTTGTTGTCAGTCTAGACACCGTAAAGTCAGCTCAACCGACTTCGTTTGCTTTATAAATGCATCGCTGAGAAACGCTAGTCGGGAGGTCCGGAGTAGGTGGGTTATCTTACGAAATAGGTGCTCAGCCCTGGGGTTTGACGCCTTAATGAAACTTACCCCCACCGCAGTCTATGACCTTCCTTTTCATCATTTTATAAATCAAATACACTTGCGTACCTTCTATACACTAGAATTCTACTCGATACTTTCCGCCATTTAATATGACTATCAAAAGTAACGATCGCATACCGTTGAACATATGTTTTCAAATATCAACCAGTACATTTTAACCCGGTGTAGAATTGGTATAAATGTGTAACGGAAAATAAACTGCGTGATTCTTATGCCAGAAATCATTGGTGCTTTGTCAGCGTTTCTTGTGAGAGTTCGTGATGTCACAATTTTAAGTCGACTGGACATAAGTAGCAATCACTTAGCAAAGGACGCGTACACACAGTTTACATTTACATATTGAATGATCATTACACGCTACATTGTCTTGTTAACTGACCGGATGGTACCTTTAGACCCAGCAAACAGTGCCGAAGATCACTTAAACCCTTATTACAGAAACCATGGCAATCTATGTATGTAATTAATTGGAATGCATCATAGTTTTTGTAATGAACCATTATTATATTAAAAAAAAGTTACTCTTGCTATTCGCCAGCCGATTACCCATCATTAAATATACTTCCCAAAAACGGTGACTTGGCGTATTATGTCTTGTAACCACGTTTGAGAGACAGTCATTTGTTGAAACAAAGAGACTGCAACAGTTTTTGCTGTTCAAATGATTGCAAATTGTCTTCTTGAGAAAATGAGGAGAGGATATAATTTTAATAAGCTTAAACATAATAATGATCAAATGTATATGCATAGCGAAGTATATAAAGTAAAATTAATCAAATAATATTTACCTGTGACTGTTGAGCCTGTCCTAAATTCTGTCAACTACTCTGTGTTCTACTTTCTACTAAAAGTGTAGAATATAAATGATGGCTGTGATAAATATATTATGAAAAAAAATCATGCAAATGAGCAGATGTTGCAACATCAAATAGATAAGGTCAATAATTTTGGTGGGGCAATTTTCATGAAACCAGGACCCCAGGACCGAGCGCTCTTTCTTACATAACCCACCAACTCCGGACCTCCTATACACAACGTATCGACGATATGTATGTAATTATTTACAGGTATGTGCTGCTAATAATGTGATTTCTGTAGGCTAAAAAACGATGCAATAGTATAAAATCCATTCGTAAGTGGTTAATGTTCATGCAGATTCGGCGTAACAAAAGTGTGTCAGGTTAGTGGTTCGTTCGGCTCTGTGCGTCTGAGTCACCATTGTTTATTGCCGACACAATGGCTGTGGTACACGCGTATGTGGGCTGTGATCTGGCAACCTGTGGATTTGAAGTAACTTGACCCAAGTTTTCTAATCTGGTAATCTGAATTAAGCACACGCACGAACGACTGCGGGCGCGCGCGCGCGCGCGCGCTCACACACACGCACGTACGCATGCACGCACGCACGCAAAGATACATACACAGACACGGTCAGACACAAACCGACAGAGACAAACAGAGGCATAGGCATACTGGGACGTAGACACGCACGCACACACGCGCGCGCGCGCGCGCGGGTGCACACACACGGACAAGCACATGCACACACACACACACACACACACACACAGTATATCAACAAAATCTACACAAACGTTTGCAACTGATAACACGTTTAAAATAATATATTGAGTACAATCATTACAACTAACATAAATAGCAACTATAGACGCAATGAACCGGTCCGAACGATCAGCTAACCTTGCTTTCGTGTTGCCAGGGAACGAATCTTGCAAGCAAACGAAACACTGAAGACAGGGACTCGAGACGTTACTATGATAATTATCTTCTTGTACGGCAATCAACATACAGATTTATTTTCCTATATCAAGTTTGTGCTACTGAGTCAAGTGATGACAAGAATAATTGCTCTCAAATTGATTAATTAAACCTGTGTACGTGAAATTTTCATTTAATAAACAATTTGATCAAAAAGGAAGGTCATAGTTTGCGGTGGGGGTAAAGTTCATTTAACATACGACCCCAGGGCCGAATGCCATATTCGTAAGATAACCCACCTACGCCGGACCTCCCGACAAACAGATCTCAACGAAGCAATTATAGAGCGTATCTAGTCACTGGAGCTAATTTTATGGTGTCTACTTCTACAGCAAGAATATCATTTTATGCGTGTAGTAATCACTATTTCTGCAGTGGGGTTTTATGAAATTGATGCTATAATTGTTCCCAAAGCTGCCATCGTTCAAAGTATGATGAAGCTTGAAGACAGGAATATGTGTTCTTTGTTTTATAGTTCCGTTCCTATGCAAATTGACGTCGTAGTCGATGGCGAATCGCGTCGTTGTGATGTAACGTTTTTCAATATTTACTGTATCGTATCTACGACTGCGAAACATTTGCGGATATACAAATTCCAGCAACTAGGATATATGTCTAACGTTGTTTGGTTATGGAAGACCACTACACCTTCATAGCAAATTGAATGTGTACGTAAACGTTCCTTGAATGTGAAGAAATTTATGTTTCTTCGCTTGTTACTTTGAACATTGTTGACCTGACATACAATGTGAGAATCACCATTCAGGAGGTCCGGCGTGGGTGGGTTACTTTAAGAAAAAAGTGCTCACTCCTGGGGTCTGACGCTTAAATGACGCTTAAATCACTCCAACCGCAACCTATGATCTTCTTTTTTTCTGAAATTGATTGTTTTAATAATCAAATACACTTCTGTACACGTCATTAGAGAACAATTATACATGCAATTTTCCGCCATTAATATGACTGCCAAAAGTAACAATGTCACACAGTTGCCCACATATTTTATAATATCAACCAGAATATTCTGCCCGGTGTAGAATGGTGATATACTTCAATGTCAGTGTGTAACGGAATATTAAATGCGCGATTCTTATGCCAGAAAGCACCAGTTCTTTGTCTGGTTTCCTTGTTAGAGTTCGTGACGGGAAAAGTTGACTGGACATCAGTAGCAAACACTCAGCAAAGGACACGAGTAGTACTTCTGACATGTACAAACTGTTTACATTTCAATATTGCTTTGTTAATTCACGCTTACCTTATTATGTTAACTGACCGGATGGTACCTTTAGACTCGGCAAACAGTGCTGAAAACCACTTACGACTGGCTATCTAGAATCGACTCATGTTATTCACCAGCCTATTACGCATCACTATAAAGTTGTCAATAAAGTGTGACTTGCGTATTATATATTACGACCTTTGAGAAACGGTTCATTGTCGACACAATGAGTTGTTTTATGGAGTGCAACAACATAGTGATTCCCGCACTGCAAGTAAACGAACAACCAATCATCAATGATTAACAACAAAGCAAAAACACTGAACAACCAATTTAGTTCCGTGTTCACCCAACAAATCTACACCTATCCCCCAACAAGCACCTTCTTCTAACCCACTCTTGAAATCGGGATAGCTGTAGTAATCACTCACTCACTCACTCACTCACTCACTCACTCACTCACTCACTCACTCACTCACTCACTCACTCACTCACTCACTCACTCACTCACTCACTCACTCACTCACTCACTCACTCACTCACTCACTCACTCACTCACTCACTCACTCACTCACTCACTCACTCACTCACTCACTCACTCACTCACTCACTCACTCTCGCACCCCTTGACCGGGGGTCGTCGGGGTGCCATGGCAGACGTTTGCACAGTCAGAGCTTTCCATATATATATATATATATATATATCTTTATTGTCTGGAGATATGTCAAGGAGTAATCAAGTCACTGACAAATCTAAACAAAAACAAACTACTCCTGAACACCCAGCCAGAGTTTATGAAGAAATTGCAGAGAAAATAGCTCCCATTATCACACACATCTTCCAACAGTCATACAACACATGCAAACTCCCCGACGACTTGCTCCAAGCACTAGTAACTCCAACACACTAAACGCCACACATCTAACCCCACAAACTACAGAACAATATCAGTAACATGCATCCTCTGTAAAATCTTGGAACACATCATTCTAAATGAAAGGTGGAAACACTTGAACAAACACATCCTCCTGCACTTTCAACACGGATTCCAGTCAAGACTGTCTTGTGAATCTCAACTCATCGAGACAATCCATGATTGGATGACTGCTATGGACAACAAAACACAAATAGCTGCAATCCTGCTTGATTTTGCCAAAGCTTTTCAACATGTCCCCTACAAACGCGTCCTATCCAAACTAGCCTTCTACAGAATAACTTGAAACACACAAAACTAGATCAGATCATTTCTGTCAAACTGTAAACAGAGAGTGTCAGTAAATGGAGTTCTATCGGACACAACAGATGCTACATCTTGTGTTCCACAGGGCTCTGTCCTAGGACCAGTCCTCTTCCTACTCTACATAAATGACATCAACGAAAACCGACCATGACATTCTTCAAAATGACCTGATCCAACTCCAAACATGGTTTGACGAATGGCAAATGGAATTTAGCATTTCGAAATGTGTACACCTCCCAATAACAAACAAAGTTAAACCCAGATTACACTCATATTCACTCTTTGGCATGGCCCTCGCTACAGTATCCAGCAATCCGTATCTCCGAGTAAAATTACATTCAAAAGTAACCTGGGCAAGTCACATCACCGACATAGATTCCAAATCCTCAAAAGTCCTAAGCATGATTAAAAGAACCCTTGGTACATGCAAACCCGAAATCAAAGAAATAGCTGATAACATACTAATCCGATCAAAACTCGAGTATGCATCTCCCATATGGAACACACACACTGCTACCCAAAATTTAGCACCTTGAAAAAAAATACACTATGCTACCAGGTTTGTTAAAAAAATGATCGCAGACGCCTAACCAACTCAGCAGACCTAGTATCCACCCTTGGTTGGCCACATCTTGGACGAAGACGCATTATAAAACAAGCCATCACATGTAATAACATTTTAAATACCATTATCAAGATCAACGCCCCGCTAGGCCTTCTAACACAGTCAAGAAACCGTGGCCACTACGTAGCCCCCAGGTGCCGAATTAATGCAGCTGTTTTCTCCTTCTACCCCAGAGCAATCCGAATATAGAACATGATCCCAACACAAATCACTGAAATAGAAAGCCCCATTACTTTTCAAACAGCCATCATGAAACTTCCATTCAGCACACCCAATCACCTTAACTACCTTTAATTAATTTATTAATTTCAGCAGCCCACAGCGCATGTGCACAAACACCACAAACTCCTGCATTAGCCAAATAATGGACTGTTTGGAGTACCCGACCTTAGACCTAACTGATTATTGATTATTCTGCTGAGAAGCCGAGGAGAGAATATAATTTAATTCAGCTTAGATATATTATGGAAATGTGCATGCATTATAGCCCGTTGTATATAGTAAAATAAAAAATCAACCAAATAATAAGTACCTTTGGTGGCTGTCGATCCTGCGCTAAATTCTGTCAACTACTATGTATTCTACTTTTTACTAAAAGTGTAGAAAATAAATTATGGCTATGGTAAGTCAATTGTAAACAAAATTCATGCAGATTAGCAGGTGTTGCAACGACAAAAAGGTAAGGTCAATTATTGTTGTGGGGCTATTATAATGTTTAGATCACTAGACACATAAACAGTTCCATTTTTAACAAGGCGGGTCCGTATAGCACATAGAGTCCATTTACAATATCAACACTGACAAAGAAATAGAAATGCGTAAGTGTACGTTGACGACAAGAGTATAATGCTATTCCACGAGCACGTAACTTTGGCCAACTGTCCTAGTTAAATGGCATGTAATTTCATATCTGTTATATGCTACATTAGTGTATAAATAACATCGGAAGCATTCAGTACGGTGAGTAACAAACCGTGTCGCATTTCAGCGACGCCATTCGCCCTCAAACACGCGCAATTTGCGTAGGAACGGAAGTAAAAATCTAAGAACAAATATACAAATGTTGAAGGCTCACCACAATTTAAATACTCATATATTTTATTTAAATTGCTGCATGAATGTAATTTAAAACACATGGATAACTAATGAGAGCGCTATGCGGTAAAAACGCTGGTCTTTTTGTAGGTGTAGACACCATAAACTCAGCTAGACAGATTTCGTTATTTCTATAAATGCATCGCCGAGAAACAGTGTTCGGGAGGTCCGGAGTAGGTGGTTTATCTTACGAAATAGGTGCTTAGCCTTGGGGTCTGACGCCATAATGAAACTTGCCCCCACCGCAACCTATGACCTTCCTTTTCATCACTTTTATCTTAATACCCTTCATTAAAGAATTCTACACGCTACTTTCCGCCATTTAATGACTATCAAAAGCAACGATCGCATACATTTGAACATACGTTCTCAAATATTCTCTGCATGAATAGCGTAGTATATCAAGTCAAATTAATCAAACAATATTTGCCGTGACTGTTGAACCTGTGCTAAATTCTGTCAACTACTACGTACTCTACTTTACTAAAAGTGTAGAATATAAATAATGGCTATGGTAAATCTGTTATGAACAAAATTCATGCAAATGAGCATGAATTGCAACGTCAAATAAATAACGTCAATTATTGAGATGAGGGCAATTTTCATGAAGCCATGACCCTAGGACCGAGCCCTCTTTCTCAGATAACACACCAACTACGGACCTCCTATACAGAACGTATCAACGATATGTATGTAATTATTTGTAAGTATGTGCAAGCTGATAATGTGGTTTCTGTAGGCTAGAGCATATCTGACGTACACGAAAACGATGTTGTAATATAAAAGTCATTCGTTATTGGTTCATTTCCATGCAGATTCGGCATAACAAAAGTGTGTCAGGTTAGTGGTTCATTCGGCTCAGTGCGTCTGATTCACCATTGTTTATTGCTGACACAATGGCTGGGGTACACGCGTGTGTGGCGGTGATCTCGCAACCTGTGGTTTTGAAGTAACTGCACCCCAAAATCAAAACATGTTTTTATTCTGGTAATCTTAATTACGCACACGCGCGAACGACTACGGGCGCGCGCGCGGACACACACACACACATACACGCACGCACGCTCGCATACACGCAAATAAGCATACACAGACAGACACAAACCGACAGAGACAAACAGAGGCACAGGCACGTGGGCACGTAAGCACACACACGCACACGCACACGCACACGCACACGCACACGCACACGCACACGCACACGCACACGCACACGGACACGCACATGCACACACACACACACACACACACACACACACACACACACACACACACACACACACACACAGTATATCAACACAATCTACACAAACGTTTGCAACTGATAACACGTTTAAAATAATATATTGAGTACAATCATTACAACTAACATAAATGTAAGCAACTATAGACGCAATGAACCGGTCCGAACGATCAGCTAACCTTGCTTTCGTGTTGCCAGGGAACGAATCTTGCAAGCAAACGAAACACTGAAGACAGGGACTCGAGACGTTACTATGATAATTATCTTCTTGTACGGCAATCAACATACAGATTTATTTTCCTGTGTCAAGTTTGTGCTACTGAGTCAAGAATAATTGCTCTCAAATTGATTAATTAAACCTGTGTACGTGAAATTTTCATTTAATAAACAATTTGATCAAAAAGGAAGGTCAAAGTTTGCGGTGGGGGTAAAGTTCATTTAACATACGACCCCAAGGCCGGATGCCATATTCGTAAGATAACCCACCTACGCCGGACCTCCCGGCAATCAGGTCTCAACGAAGCAATTATAGAGCGTATCTAGTCACTGGAGCTAATTTTATGGTGTCTACTTCTACAGCAAGAATATAATTTTATGCGTGTAGTAATCACTATTTCTGCAGTGGGGTTTTATGAAATTGATGCTACAATTGTTCCCAAAGCTGCCACCGTTCAAAGTATGATGAAGCTTGAAGACAGGAATATGTGTTCTTTGTTTTTTAGTTTCGTTCCTATGCAAATTGACGTCGTAGTCGATGGCGAATCGCGTCGTTGTGATGTAACGTTTTTCAATATTTACTGTATCGTATCTACGACTGCGAAACTTTTGCGGATATAGAAATTCCAGCAACTAGGATATATGTCTAACGTTGTTTGGTTATGGAAGACCACTACACCTTCATAGCAAATTGAATGTGTACGTAAACGGTCCTTGAATGTGAAGAAATGTATGTTTCTTAGCTTGTTACTTTGAACATTGTTGACCTGACATAAAATGTGAGAATCACCAATCAGGAGGTCCGGCGTGAGTGGGTTACTTTAAGAAAAAAGTGCTCACTCCTGGGGTCTGACGCTTAAATGACGCTTAAATCACTCCAACCGCAACCTATGACCTTCTTTTTTCTGAAATTGATTGTTTTAATAATCAAATACACTTCTGTACACGTCATTAGAGAACAATTATACATGCAATTTTCCGCCATTAATATGACTACCAAAAGTAACAATGTCACACAGTTGCCCACATATTTTATAATATCAACCAGAATATTCTGCCCGGTGTAGAATGGTGATATACTTCAATGCCAGTGTGTAACGGAATATTAAATGCGCGATTCTTATGCCAGAAAGCACTAGTTCTTTGTCTGGTTTTCTTGTTAGACTTCGTGACGGGAAAAGTTGACTGGACATCAGCAAACACTCAGCAAAGGACACGAGTAGTACTTCTGACATGTACAAACTGTTTACATTTCAATATTGCTTTGTTAATTCACGCTTACCTTATTATGTTAACTGACCGGATGGTACCTTTAGACTCGGTAAACAGTGCTGAAAACCACTTACGACTGGCTATCTAGAATCGACTCATGTTATTCACCAGCCTATTACGCATCACTATAAAGTTGTCAATAAAGTGTGACTTGCGTATTATATATTACGACCTTTGAGAAACGGTTCATTGTCGACACAATGAGTTGTTTTATGGAGTGCAACAACATAGTGATTCCCGCACTGCAAGTAAACGAACAACCAATCATCAATGATTAACAACAAAGCAAAAACACTGAACAACCAATTTAGTTCCGTGTTCACCCAACAAATCTACACCTATCCCACAACAAGCACCTTCTTCTAACCCATTCTTGAAATCGGGATAGCTGTAGTAATCACTCACTCACTCACTCACTCACTCACTCACTCACTCACTCACTCACTCACTCACTCACTCACTCACTCACTCACTCACTCACTCACTCACTCACTCACTCACTCACTCACTCACTCACTCACCCACCCACTCACTCACTCCCACTCACTCACTCACTCACCTCACCTCACTCACTCACTCCTCCACTCACTCTCTCACTCACTCACTCACTCCACTCACTCACTCACTCACTCACTCACTCACCTCACTCACTCACTCCCACTCACTCACTCACTCACTCACTCACTCACTCACTCACTCACTCACTCACTCACTCACTCACTCACTCACTCACTCACTCACTCACTCACTCACTCACTCACTCACTCACTCACTCACTCACTCACTCACTCACTCACTCACTCACTCTCGCACCCCTTGACCGGGGGTCGTCGGGGTGCCATGGCACAGTCAGCGCTTTCCATATATATATATATATATATATATATATATATCTTTATTGTCTGGAGATATGTCATGGAGTAATCAAGACACTAAAAATATAATCAAAAACAAACTACTTCAGAACACCCAGCCAGAGTTCTTGAAGAAATTGAAGAGAAAATAGCTCCCATTATCACACACATCTTCCAACAGTCATACAACACATGCAAACTCCCCGACGACTGGCTCCAAGCACTAGTGAATCCAACACACTAAACGCCACACATTTAACCCCACAAACTACAGAAAAATATCAGTAACATGCATCCTCTGTAAAGTCTTGGAACACATCATTCTAAATAATATGTGGAAACACCTGAACAAACACATCCTCCTGCACTTTCAACACGGATTCCAGTCAATACTGTCTTGTGAATCTGAACTCATCGAGACAATCCAAGATTGGATGACTACTATGGACAACAAAACACAAATAGCTGCAATCCTGCTTGATTTTGCCAAAGCTTTTCAACATGTCCCCTACAAACGCGTCCTATCCAAACTAGCCTCCTACAGAATAACTTGAAACACACAAAACTAGATCAGATCATTTCTGTCAAACCGTAAACAGAGAGTGTCAGTAAATGGAGTTCTGTCGGACACAACAGATGCTACATCTTGTGTTCCATAGGGCTCAGTCCTAGAACCAGTCCTCTTCCTACTCTACATAAATGACATCAACGAAAACCGACCATGACATTCTTCAAAATGACCTGATCCAACTCCAAACATGGTTTGACGAATGGCAAATGGAATTTAGCATTTCTAAATATGTACACCTCCCAATAACAAACAAAACTAAACCCAGACTACACTCATATTCACTGTTCGGCATGGCCCTCGCTACAGTATCCAGCAATCCGTATCTCCGAGTAAAATTACATTCAAAAGTAACCTGGGCAAGTCACATCACCGACATAGATTCCAAATCCTCAAAAAGTCCTAAGCATGATTAAAAGAACCCTTGGCTCATGCAAACCCGAAGTCAAAGAAATAGCTGATAACATACTAATACGGTCAAAACTCGAGTATGCATCTCCCATATGGAACACACACACTGCTACCCAAAATTAAGCACCTTAAAAAAAAACACTATGCTACCAGATTTGTTAAAAATGATCGCAGACGCCTAACCAACTCAGCAGACCTAGAATCCACCCTTGGTTGACCAAATCTTGAACGACGACCATTATCAAACAAGCCATGACATTTAATAAAATTTTAAATACCATTATCAAGATCAACGCCCCGCCAGGCCTTCTAACACAGTCAAGAAACCATGGCCACTACGTAGCCCCCAGGTGCCGAATTAATGCAGCTGTTTTCTCCTTCTACCCCAGAGCAATCCGAATATAGAACATGATCCCAACACAAATCACTGAAATATAAAGCCCCATTACTTTTCAAACAGCCATCATGAAACTTCCATTCAGCACACCCAATCACCTTAACTACCTTTAATTAATTTATTAATTTCAGCACCCCACAGCGCATGTGCACAAACACCACAAACTCCTGCATTAGCCCAAGAATGGACTGTTTGGGGTACCCGACCTTAGACCTAACTGATTATTGATTATTCTGCTGAGAAGCCGAGGAGAGAATATAATTTCATTCAGCTTAGATATATTAGGGAAATGTGCATGCAATATAGCCCGTTGTATATAGTAAAATAAAAAATTAACCAAATAATAAGTACCTGTGATGGTTGTCGATCCGGCGCTAAATTCTGTCAAGTACTATGTATTCTACTTTTTACTAAAAGTGTAGAAAATAAATGATGGCTATGATAAGTTAATTGTAAACAAAATTCATGCAGATTAGCAGGTGTTGCAACGACAAAAAGGTAAGGTCAATTATTGTGGTGGGGCAGTTATAATGTTTACATCACTAAACACATAAACAGTTCCATTTTTAACAAGGCGGGTCCGTATAGCACATAGAGTCCATTTACAATATCAACACTGACAAAGAAATAGAAATGCCTAAGTGTTCGTTCACGACATAAGTATAATGCTATTCTACGACCACGTAACTTTGGCCAACTGTCCTAGTTAAATTGTATGTAATTGTACATATCTGTTATAGGCTACATTAGTGTATAAATAATATCGGAAGCATTCAGTACGGTGAGTAACAATCCGTGTCGCATCTCAGCGACGCCATTCGCCGTCGAACGCGCGCAATTTGCGTAGGAACGGAAGTAAAAATCTAAGAACAAATATACAAATGTTGAAAGCTCACCACAATTTAAATACTCATATATTTTATTTAAATTGCTGCATGAATGTAATTTAAAACATATGGATAACTAATGATAGCTACGCGGTAAAAACGCTGGTCTTTTTGTAGGTGTAGACACCATAAACTCAGCTAGACAGATTTCGTTATCTCTATAAATGCATCGCCGAGAAACAGTGTTCGGGAGGTCCGGAGTAGGTGGGTTATCTTACGAAACAGGTGCTCAACCCTGGGGTCTGACGCCTTAATGAAACTTACCCCCACCGCAACCTATGACCTTCCTATTCATCACTTTTATCTTAATACCCTTCATTAAAGAATTCTACACACTACTTTCCGCCATTTAATGACTATCAAAAGCAACGATCGCATACAGTTGAACATACGTTCTCAAACATTCTCTGCATGCATAGTGTAGTATATCAAGTCAAATTAATCAAACAATATTTGCCGTGACTGTTGAACCTGTGCTAAATTATGTCAACTACTCTGTACTCTACTTTACTAAAAGTGTAGAATATAAATAATGGCTATGGTAAATCTGTTATGAATAAAATTCATGCAAATGAGCATGAATTGCAACGTCAAATAAATAACGTCAATTATTGAGATGAGGGCAATTTTCATGAAGCCATGACGTAAGTAATGTAATTATTTATAAGTATGTGCAAGCTGATCATGTGGTTTCTGTAGGCTAGAGCATATCTGACGTACACGAAAACGATGTTGTAATATAAAAGTCATTCGTTAGTGGTTCATTTCCATGCAGATTCGGCATAACAAAAGTGTGTCAGGTTAGTGGTTCATTCGGCTCGGTGCGTCTGATTCACCATTGTTTATTGCTGACACAATGGCTGGGGTACACGCGTGTGTGGCGGTGATCTCGCAACCTGTGGATTTGAAGTAACTGCACCCCAAAATCAAAACATGTTTATAATCTGGTAATCTTAATTACGCATACGCACGAACGACTACGGGCGCGCGCGCGGACACGCACGCACGCTCGCATACACGCAAATAAGCAGACACAGACAGACACAAACCGACAGAGACAAACAGAGGCACAGGCTCACTGGCACGTGGGCACGTAAGCACACACACACACACGCACACGCACACGGACATGCACACGCACACGCACACACACAGTATATCAACACAATCTACACAAACGTTTGCAACTGATAACACGTTTAAAATAGTTTAAAATAATATATTGAGTACAATCATTACAACTAACATAAATGTAAGCAACTATAGACGCAATGAACCGGTCCGAACGATCAGCTAACCTTGCTTTCGTGTTGCCAGGGAACGAATCTTGCAAGCAAACGAAACACTGAAGACAGGGACTCGAGACGTTACTATGATAATTATCTTCTTGTACGGCAATCAACATACAGATTTATTTTCCTATATCAAGTTTGTGCTACTGAGTCAAGTGATGACAAGAATAATTGCTCTCAAATTGATTAATTAAACCTGTGTACGTGAAATTTTCATTTAATAAACAATTTGATCAAAAAGGAAGGTCATAGTTTGCGGTGGGGGTAAAGTTCATTTAACATACGACCCCAGGGCCGAATGCCATATTCGTAAGATAACCCACCTACGCCGGACCTCCCGACAAACAGATCTCAACGAAGCAATTATAGAGCGTATCTAGTCACTGGAGCTAATTTTATGGTGTCTACTTCTACAGCAAGAATATCATTTTATGCGTGTAGTAATCACTATTTCTGCAGTGGGGTTTTATGAAATTGATGCTATAATTGTTCCCAAAGCTGCCATCGTTCAAAGTATGATGAAGCTTGAAGACAGGAATATGTGTTCTTTGTTTTATAGTTCCGTTCCTATGCAAATTGACGTCGTAGTCGATGGCGAATCGCGTCGTTGTGATGTAACGTTTTTCAATATTTACAGTATTCAAATTCCAGCAACTAGGATATATGTCTAACGTTGTTTGGTTATGGAAGACCACTACACCTTCATAGCAAATTGAATGTGTACGTAAACGGTCCTTGAATGTGAAGAAATTTATGTTTCTTCGCTTGTTACTTTGAACATTGTTGACCTGACATACAATGTGAGAATCACCATTCAGGAGGTCCGGCGTGGGTGGGTTACTTTAAGAAAAAAGTGCTCACTCCTGGGTTCTGACGCTTAAATGACGCTTAAATCACTCCAACCGCAACCTATGACCTTTTTTTCTGAAATTGATTGTTTTAATAATCAAATACACTTCTGTACACGTCATTAGAGAACAATTATACATGCAATTTTCCGCCGTTAATATGACTACCAAAAGTAACAATGTCACACAGTTGCCCACATATTTTATAATATCAACCAAAATATTCTGCCCGGTGTAGAATGGTGATATACTTCAATGCCAGTGTGTAACGGAATATTAAATGCGCGATTCTTATGCCAGAAAGCACTAGTTCTTTGTCTGGTTTTCTTGTTAGACTTCGTGACGGGAAAAGTTGACTGGACATCAGCAAACACTCAGCAAAGGACACGAGTAGTACTTCTGACATGTACAAACTGTTTATATTTAAATATTGCTTTGTTAATTCACGCTTACCTTATTATGTTAACTGACCGGATGGTACCTTTAGACTCGGCAAATGTGCACAAACACCACAAACTCCTGCATTAGCCCAAGAATGGACTGTTTGGGGTACCCGACCTAAGACCTAACTGATTGTTGATTGTTCTGCTGAGAAGCCGAGGAGACAATATCATTTCATTCAATTTAGATATATTAAGGAAATGTGCAATCATTATAGCCCGTTGTATGTAGTAAAATTAACCAAATAATAAGTACCTGTGGTGGCTGTCGATCCTGCGCTAAATTCTGTCAACTACTGTGTATTCTACTTTCTACTAAAAGTGTAGAAAATAAATTATGGCTATGGTAAGTCAATTGTAAAGAAAATTCATGCAGATTAGCAGGTGTTGCATCGAGGTAAGGTCAATTATTGTGGTGTGGTAATTATAATGTTTAGATCACTAAACACATAAACAGTTCCATTGTTAACAAGGCGGGTCCGTATAGCACATAGAGTCCATTTACAATATCAACACTGACAAAGAAATAGAAATGCGTAAGTGTACGTTGACGACATGAGTATAATGCTATTCCAAGTGCACGTAACTTTGGCCAACTGTCCTAGTTAAATTGTATGTAATTGTACATATCTGTTATAGGCTACATTAGTGTATAAATAACATCGGAAGCATTCAGTACGGTGAGTAACAAACCGTGTCGCCTCTCAGCGACGCCATTCGCCGTCGAACGCGCGCAATTTGCGTAGGAACGGAAGTAAAAATCTAAGAACAAATATACAAATGTTGAAGGCTCACCACAATTTAAATACTCATATATTTTATTTAAATTGCTGCATGAATGTAATTTAAAACACATGGATAACTAATGATAGCTACACGGTAAAAACGCTGGTCTTTTTGTAGGTGTAGACACCATAAACTCAGCTAGACAGATTTCGTTATCTCTATAAATGCATCGCCGAGAAACACTATTCGGTAGGTCCGGAGTAGGTGGTTTATCTTACGAAATAAGTGCTCAGCCCTGGGGTCTGACGCCTTAATGAAACTTACCCCCACCGCAACTTATGACCTTCCTTTTCATAATTTTTATGTTAATAATCAAATACACTTGCGAACGCTTCATTAAAGAATTCTACACGCTACTTTCCGCCATTTAATATGACTACAAAAAGTTGAACATACGTTTTGAAATATCAACCAGTATATGTGTGCCTGGTATAGAATAGTGCCAATGTGTAACCGAAAATAAACTACGTGATTCTTATTCCACAAAGCATGGGTTCTTTCTCTGCTTTTCTTGTCAGAGTTCGTGATGTCACATGTCCACTGAATATCAATAGCAATCACTTAGCAAAGGACTCGAACAAACAGATTATATTTAAATATTGAATTATCATTACACGCTACATTGTCTTGTTAACTGACCGGATGGGGGTCGTCGGGGCGCTTTCCATCTCTCTCTTTCTCTCTCTCTCTCTCTCTCTCTCTCTCTCTCTCTCTCTCTCTCTCTCTCTCTCTCTCTCTCTCTCTCTCTCTCTCTCTCTCTCTCTCTCTCTCTCTCTCTCTCTCTCTCTCTCTCTCTCTCTCTCTCTCTCCAATGGCTCCCATTATCACACGCAACTTCCGACAGTCATACAACACATACAAACTCCCCGACGACTGGCTCCAAGCACTAGTAACTCCAAAAAGCCAGAAATCTGACCCCATAAACTACAGAACAATATCACTAACATGCATCCTCAGTAAAGTCTTAGAACACATCATTCTAAATAATATGTGGAAACACCTGAACAACCACATCATCCTCCACTTTCAACATGGATTCCAATCAGGACTGTCTTATGAATCTCAACTCATCGAGACAATCCATGACTGGATGACTGCTATGGACAATAAAACACAAATAACTGCAACCCTGCTTGATTTTGCCAAAGCTTTTCACCATGTCCCCTACAAACGCCTCCTATAATAATAATAAATAACTTCTTACGCGCCAATATCCTCAGACAATCCGAGCTCAGTGGCGCACCAAAACCAAAGGATTAAGCATTCTCGTACTCGTGTGATAGGCGAAAGTCGTCAACAAATGGATGGATGTGCTAGGAAGCTAGGGAGGATAGGCGATGTTGAATAGATAGGTTTTGAAGTGACGACGAAATGTAACAATATGTTCTGCTGATTTAACATTAACGGGAAGCAAATTCGAACTAGACGACCGAAGTTGTCTGGCTTGTCTAGCTGGTGTGAGCATTGAGTGTAAATAACTAGGTTGTTTGGATGAAAGAGTTTGGTAGGTGAATGTGCAGATCTTAAACATAATGCGATATCGCACGGAGAGCCAATGCAGTGATTTTAGAAGTGGCACTGAGCGGGAGAATCGAGGAGATTGTGTGACTACCCTTGCTAAACAATTTTGGACGCGTTGTAGTTTTTCACTATCCTTGATAGCAATATTATGAAGGAGGGAATTGCAATAATCTAATCTGCTGCTAACAAGAGCTGTTGCGATAGTCTTAGCGACAGAAAGCGACATGTGTCGGCGAATGCGGCGAAGATCACGGATATGATAAAAACAGCAACGGCACGTTTGGGATATGTGTTGTCTGAAATTGAAGTCGCAATCAAAGGTCACTCCTAGATTCCGTACTGATGCTGCTGGTGTGATATTTTGAATCAGGATGCATGTTGGAAAAAAGTCATTAAGTTTACCTCGCTGCATTGGAGTACCAATGATGAGGGATTCAGTTTTGTCGGCATTTAACTTTAATTTGCTATCGGTCATCCATGTGAAAACATCTTGGAGACAATCGTTGAGTCGGTTTAGAGAGTGACTTGTATCGGGCGTGGCCAAGGAAATGTAGATCTGTGTGTCATCTGCATAAAGGTGATGATCCAAGTTATGACTTTGGATTACAGAGCTGAGTGGCGTAGTGTAGAGAGTGAAAAGCAAAGGTCCAAGAACGGAACCCTGGGGAATGCCATATGAAGTGGGGAGTGAGGTTGAAAAGTAATTATCTATCTTTATACATTGATGTCTATTGGTTAGATATGAAGAAAACCAGGTCAGAGCTGTGCCAGATATGCCATACCACATTGATAAACGTTTGATAAGAGTGTTGTGATCAATGGTATCAAAGGCGGCAGACAGATCAAGCAAGGTAAGTGCAGTTACTTTGCCTTTATCAATGTTTAATATAACATCATTGTGTACTTTTAGGAGAGCAGTCTCTGTAGAATGAAATTGTTTGTATGCTGATTGGAGCACACTGGATAAACAAGTTGAGCTGATATGACACCTTAGACGGCTTGATATGACTTTCTCAAGTATCTTAGAAATAAAGCTAAGATTAGAAATTGGCCTATAATTTTTGAAATCATCTTTTGGCAGAGAAGTCTTCTTGAGAACAGGATTTACATGTGCGTGTTTAAAATCATCTGGGAATTTACCCGAACTCAGTGATAAATTTATGATATTCGTTATTGTACCAAGTAAAGAGTCAAGACATGCTTTTAGTAGTATGGTTGGTAATGGATCGAGATCGCATGACTTATTTGGGGAGGACATTATTATTTTCCTCACTTCATCAACTGTGGCTGGCTCAAACAATACAAGTGGAGAATTTACTTGTGGGGAGTCCACTTTTACAGTACTTAAAGTGTGACATGGAAAAGCGGAACGTATAAGACTTATTTTATCTTTGAAATCACTAGAAAACGAGTTACAGAGATTTGACTGACACATGACTAAGTAGAGATGGAGGCGGCCGTCTGTATAAAATATGATTTATGCAGTTCCATAGCTGACGTGGGTTATCAGAGTTACTCGAGACCATGTTTGTGTAATAATTTGAGTTAGCTTTGGCCATTTGTCTGTTGCAGTAGTGACACTGTTTAGAATATCGTGATCTGTCCAAAGGCGAGCGTGATTTCCGCCATACACGTTCAAGATAGCGCCGGCGCTTTTTAGATTGTAGAATTTCAGGAGTCATCCATGGAGCATGTGGCTTTTGGGACACAGATTTAGATCTCAGGGGTGCATGTTTATTAAGTAAATATTTGAGTACTTGACAGTACTGTCAACACAGATCTGACAGATGTTCTTTGGGGTTACTGATGAGGTCGGATTTAAGGATGTCTGTCATTAATGCAGCAATGTCAATCTTATGGATCGGTCGGTAAAACACTTTGTTTTTGGACTCTACGGGAATTCTAGGAACTTTGAGATCAGCAATGACAGTGTGGTGGTCTGATAAACTATCTGAAGCAGTAGGTGTCTGAATATTGTTACAATCTGAACGGGTGATTAAGAGATCGAGCCAGTGGCCATGTATGTGTGTTGAGAAGGTAACATGTTGTTTCATGTCATAGGATGCCAGAATGTCATTAAATGTACTTGTTGTTGATGAAGGTGTGTCCAGATGAAGATTACAGTCACCGAGTATATAACATTCTGAATAAAAAGTAGCGAGATTCAAGTAGATCCTGGAATTCTTCAAAGAAATGGACAGGGTGTCCTGGAGGGCGATAAATGCACACAAAATAAGCAGAGAAAGATGAATCGGAAATTTCGGCACAGATGGCCTCAAAGCTGGAGTAATCAGGGTTTGAATGCAAATTAACGTTGAACTGTTTTGAGACGAGAAATCTAACTCCACCACCTCGCCCAACTGAACGTGGGCGATGATGGAAGGTGTAACTGGAAGGAGAAATGTCAGCAATGCATGCAGCTGTGTCATGTGGTCTCAGCCAGGTCTCAGTGACTGCAAGGATATATATTGTCTTGGAAGTTAATAAATCGGTAAGCGAGGCTGTTTTGTCTCGAATAGATCGAACGTTAGTGGTGGCTACTCGAATATTGCGCCTGATAGCAGATCCAGCATTAAGACTTACATCTCCAGCTAGCAGTAAAATAATTGCCAATTTAAACGTTGGCTTAGAGCGGGGGATTGGCAGTAACTTTCTATTAAAGCAAAGATTAAGACATGGCAAACTGTGAAGATGTGACAAGGAATTTTGTGTTCTCGTGTACTGAGAAACTGTTAAAAAGACAGCCGACCGTTGGGGACTAAGTGGCTTGCACAGCGTAAAATCGTGACCTCTCGAAGCAGCAGAACAGGATAAAAATAAAACACACAATAAAAATGCTGGTGACATTGTCTTGGTGACAGTGTACTTTCCTCAAAATGGTGAAGAATAAAATGATAATGTCTCATAAAAATAATAAATAATTGAAAAAAAAAAAATTCTAAGACTGTATAATTGTACTAAAAATAATGTAAATTTCTAGGTTATTAAAGAGTGGGTTGGCGATAATCAATGGCAATATTACAGGTCGTATGATTGTTCGCGCTCAGCAGGCCTGTGCAAAGTAACACGACGTTTAGTGCTCGTGCAAAGAAAAGTCAGAGTTCTTCACCCCCAGGGCGATTCTGGGTATAAAAGAACGTCTTGTTGAAAAGACCTGTTAGTATGTAGTTTATAAGAGGACTGCCCCTGCCTTAGTATATTGTGTACGTAAGCCTGCTAGCGCGAAAATCAAATCGACCTGTATTATCGCCCAACTAATTTAAGTACAATATTTAACAGCGTTGGTGATGACAATTTATAAAATGTTTGTTTAAGCAAACAGTGCAATACGTTGACACTAATTCTACACTAGTGTCACAAACAAAATTAAACGTTAAATTGCAAAAATTATTTTGAATCACGCAGTGACAAAATAAACAAGTACCACCTTACGCCACCTAGCGACCTATCCAAACTAGCCTCCTACGGAATAACTGGAAACACATAAAACTGGATCAAATAATTTCTGTCAAATCTCAATAAATGGAGTTCTGTTGGATACAACAGACGCTACATCTTGTGTTCCACAGGGCTCAGTCCTAGGACCAGTCATCTTCCTACTCTACGTAAATGACATAAACGAAAACATCTAATCTCCCATACGCGCCTTTGCAGACGACAGCATTATAATTATATCGTAAAATCACCTCCGAAACCGACCATGACTTATTTCAAACTGACCTGATCCAACCCCAAGCATGGTCTGACGAATGGCAAATGGAATTTAATATTTCAAAATGTGTCCACCTCCCAATAACAAACAAAACTAAACCCAGACTACACTCATATTCACTCTTCTGCATGCTCTTCGCTACTGTATCCAGAAATCCGTACCTAGTAAAATCACATTCAAACGTAACCTGGGCAAGTCACATCACCGACATAGATTCCAAATCCTCAAAAGTCCTAGGCATGATTAAAAGAACCCTTGTCCCTTGCAAACCCGAAGTAAAAGAAATAGCTGATAACATACTAATCCGGTCAAAACTCGAGTATGCATCTCCCATATGGAACACACACACTGCTACCCAAAATTAAGCACCTTGAAAAAAAAACACTATGCTACCAGATTTGTTTAAAATGATCGCAGACGCCTAACCAACTCAGCAGACCTAGTATCCACCCTTGGTTGGCCAAATCTTGGACGACGACGCACTATCAAACAAGCCATGACATGTAATAACATTTTAAATACCATTATCAAGATCAACGCCCCGCCAGGCCTTCTAACACAGTCAAGAAACCGTGGCCACTACGTAGCCCCTAGGTGCCGAATTAATGCAGCTGTTTTCTCCTTCTACCACAGACCAATCCGTATATAGAACATGATCCCAACACAAATCACTGAAATAGAAAGCCCCATTGCTTTCTAAACAGCCATCATGAAACTTCCGTTCAGCATATTCAATCACCTTAACTACCTTTAAATAATTTATTAATTTCAGCAGCCCACAGCGCATGTGCACGAACACCACAAATTTCTGCATTAACCCAAGACTGGACTGTTTGGAATACCCGACCTAAGACCTAAATTATTGTTGAATGTTCTGCTGAGAAGCCAAGGAAATAATATAATTTCATTCAGCTTAGATATATTAGGGAAATGTGCATACGTTATAGCCTGTTGTATAGAGTCAAATTAACCAAATAATAAGTACCTCTGGTGGCTGTCGATCCTGCGCTAAATTCTGTCAACTACTATGTATTCTACTTTCTACTAAAAGTGTACAAAATAAATGATGGCTATGGTAAGTCAATTATAACAAAATTCATGCACATGAGCCGGTGTTGCAACGACAGGTCAATTATTGTGATGGGGCAATTATAATGTTTAAATAACTAAACAAATAAACAGTTCCATTTTTAACAGGGCTCACTCCTAAGACTAGTCATCTTCCTACTCTACATTAATGGCATAAACGAAAAATCCAATCTCCCATTCGCGCCTTTGCAGACGACAGCATTATAATTATATCGTAAAATCACCTCCAAAACCGACTATGACAATCTTCAAACTGACCTGATCCAACTCCAAACTCAAAGCAAACCCGAAGTGAAAGAAATAGCTTATACTATGCTAATCCGCTCAAAACTCGAGTATGCATCTCCCATATGGAACCCACACACTGCTACCAAAAATTAAGCATCTTAAAAAAATACAACAAGATTTGATTTGCCAGATTTGTAAAAAATTACCACGGACGTCAAACCAACTCAGCAGACCTAGTACCCACGTTTGGATGGCCAACTCTTGACTGTCGATCCTGCGCTAAATTCTGTCAACTACTAAAAGTGTAGAAAATAAATGATGGCTATGGTAAGTCAATTATAAAAAAATAATCCAGATGAGCAGGTGTTACAACGGTAAAAAGGTAAGGTCAACAATAGTCTGCAAAAATTCTACTGTTATTGTGCATAAGCCATTCGATCTCGAAAACTTGCCTCTGTGTACATGTAAGTCGATCTTTGGTTAGTTTTTACAGTTCAACTGACTGAAGTTCTACGATAAGATATGAATGTTATGTTCACATCTTACCAAATCAACAACTCAAGGGGGTGGATGCAAATCGTTGGGGGTACGTCTTTTGGAGAGCCTCAAGTCGGGTGTTTTTGCGAGCCTTAGTAAGGTGCAAATGGAGGTTTTTGGAGAGCCTGAAGATGCATGTTTTTAGCGAGCCTCAAGGGAGTTCAAATCGATGTTTTTTGGAGAGCAACAAGGGGGTGCAAATTTAGGCTTCTGGGAATCTCATGTTGGGTGTTTCTTGGCGAGACTTGGGGGTTGTGCAAATCGAGGTTTTTGCAATGTGGGCCTTTTGGCGAGCCTCAAGAGGGTGCAATTGGAAATTTTTGAGAGCTTTAGTTCCTTTAATATTCACCATGTTCCGAAGCCAGTGTATATATAAATTCTGTATATCTTTATTCTTCTTTTTATTTGCATTATAGTAATTATGTTTCATGAATGTTGTATTTGAAGTGCATCTGAACAGACTTTTATCTCCGAACACATGGCGCTATACAAATAAAATGTATTCTATATTATTTGTGCGTTTATACGCTAGTACGTATTTACCAACGATATTTAATCGGGTAGAAACCACTAGTTGGTCGTGGAAAGATCAAGTAACCATGGCAACTTCGTAAAAACAGATTCAACTGGAATTGAATTCAGGTATGTTTGACTACTGAAATAAAACAATGATGGAAAAAAGAAGGTCATAGTTTGCGGTGGGAGTAAAGTTAATTTAGCATCAGACCCCAGGGCCTGATACCATATTCGTAAGATAACCCACCTACGCCGGACATCCCGGCCTACACGTCTGGAGTATTATCCGTGAAGGTAGCATTTCATCTGTCATAACGTTAAATCATTATAAATCAGTACCCTCGTGAAACGTGGTCGGAAAAGTAATGCTTTGAGAGTCACGTCGATGTACAGCAGCTAACCAACTCCGTCTGCTACACCTCAACAAAATAACGACAACAACAAAAGATAAGGTCGAATATTGCGGTGGCGGTTAATTTCATTAAGCAACAGACCCCGAGGCTGAGCATCACATTTTATATAAGTCACCTACTCCGGACCTCACAACAACCGACGTCAACGAAAGGTTTATAAGTTCAATATGTGGTTTCCAGACACACGGGAGAAATAGTGTTTGCTCGTCTATGCAATCAATACAACCAACCTAACAGCTCTATGTATTAAAATTACGCTATCAATGTAGTAGATTTAGTTATTAAATCACAAGTTGATGATTTTGAAAAAGGTATAATTATTCTTTGTTTATTGTCGTACGGTATGGAAATCATCGTAGGCCGCGTGCGTTTGAACACGATCCGCCAATCGCGATCAGACTACGTCACTTAGCCTAGTGGTCACACACCGCTGCCTCTGGTGTACGGCGTAATGGAGGACAAATATTATATATTAAAATGCGACCAAAACGTGCAAGTCACTAAATGCAGACAAAATGTGCATTTAAACACATTTTATTCATTAAATCCAAGTTGTACATATGGCATAAATATGGCATGTTCGTTTTTAGATAAATTTAATAATTCTTTTAATGATTCATGACACACAATTCTTTCAATTTACTGTATTTTTATATACCTTGGCATATATCATCACCCGTATTCACTTCAGTCGACGTCGACGTCGGTTGTTGTGAGGTCCGGAGTAGGTGACTTATCTAAAATGTGAGTGCTCAGCCTCGGGGTCTGACGCTTAATGAAATTAATCGCCACCGCAGTATTCGACCTTATCTTTTGTTGTTGTCTTTATTTTGTTGAGGTGTAGCAGACGGAGTTGGTTAGCTGTTGTACATCGACGTGACACTCAAAGCATTACTTTTCCGACCACGTTTCACGAGGGACTGATTTATAACCAATTACCGTTATGACAGGTGAAATGCTACCTGCACGGAGACTACGGAGTTACACAGGTTTTATGGTGCGACAATAATAACAATAACAAGATTACATGAGTATTGCCGCACTCGTATGTTTATTGTAAACAACGTTTTTTTTTAATAAAGTGTTTAGATCCAATCGCTAGATTTGGCTGCAGAACACTAGTTTTGAACAGCTTAATTTCCGCTTAAAAATGGCAGCCATGTTTAAAGATGGCATCAAAAAGGGTAATAAGCTACATTTCTGAAGGCCCTGGGGTCTGATGCTTAATGAACTTTACCCCCACCGCAAACTATGACCTTCCTTTTTTCCATCAATTTTCTTTTATTTCTGTAGTCAAAACTACAACAAACAAATATCCTGTTTAAGCTGTCAGCATCTTCCTCGCAAGTCATGAAGGTAGGTGACTACACTACCCCTAACATATAGTCTACGCAATGTGCGGTAGTTCCCTAAATTAGTTCCCCAGCTGTATTTAATCCTAGAACTGTCTGTCTTCGCAAGTCGTGCTATGGGAACCTTGATGGAGAAACATCCGCATCCCACTTCAAAGAGCACCTACGGGACATCTCAGTATAATACCCCGTTTGGCCATTCTCGCGAGCAGCCACGATTGGCCCAAAACAGCCAATTTGAATGGCCACGAGATGATTGACTCAGATTAACGTCAGCGGCTTTACAAGGGGATATGCCATGGTGTGTTGAGCATGTATAATAATCAATAGAGCCCATTGGCGCACTACAAGCCACACCCCTATACACATTGCTACACTACGTAAAGACCCTGCCACAACTCCGCGTGCTGCATCGTCAACAAGGCCGACGTACTGTCCAGGGCTAATGATCTACAAGACATGGAAAAATTAGATAACAACTGGACACTCACACCCAAAGAGGGAAGGTTTGATCTATCCACATTCCAATCCGACCACAAACAGTAACCACATAAACACAACAACAAGAGTCTGCGAAAATTCTACTCTTATTGTGCCTAAGCCATTCTATGTTGAAAACTTGCGTCAGTATATATATACATCGATCTTTGGTCAGTTTTACAGTTCAACTGACTGAAGCAATACGATAAGTTATGAATGTTATGTTCACATATTACCAAATCAATGCATGCGCACACGTACACACGCGCACGTTAAAACCTTTGCAATTCCGTAGTCTCCGTGCAGGTAGCATTTCACCGGTCATAACGTTAAATCGTTATAAATCAGTCCCTCGTGAAACGTGGTCGGAAAATAATGCTTTGAGTGTCACGTCGATGTACAACAGCTAACCAACCGTCTACTACACCTCAACAAAATAAAGACAACAACAAAAGATGAGGTCAAATATTGCGGTGGCGGTTAATTTCATTAAGCGTCAGACCCCGAGGCTGAGCACTCACATTTTAGATAAGTCACCTACTCCGGACCTCACAACAACGCTACGTCGACGAAAGGTTTATAACCATAGATATGTTGTTGAAGTTCAATATGTGGTTTCCAGACACACGGGAGAAATAGTGATTGCTCGTCTATGTAATACAACCATCTATGTATTAAAATTACGCTATAAACGTAGTGGATTTACTTGTTAAATCACAAGTTGATGTTTTAAAAAATGTATAATTATTCTTTGTTTATTGTCGTACGGTATTCAAATCATCGTACGCCGCGTGCGTTTGAACACGGTCCGCCAATCGCGATCAGACTACGTCACTTAGACTAGTGGTCACACACCGCTGCCTCTAGTGAACGGCGTAATGGAGGACAAATATTATATATTAAAATGCGAGTAAAACGTTTTAGGCAGTAAATGCAGACAAAGTGCGCATTTGAACACTTTATATTCAATAAATCCAAGTTGTACATATGGAATAACATGGCATGTTCGTTTTTAGATAAACTTAATAAAAAAATTATGCTTCATGATACACGATTCTTTCAATTTACTGTATGTTTATATACCTTGGCATATATAATCAGCGGTATTCACTTTAATGGACATGGCGGAATTATTTTTAGCCTGAAATATATACAAGTATTACACAATACAAATGTTCTGCATCTGCGAACACTTCAAGAACGAAATATATCCACTACACCAGGGATAATTTGGCGTATTAAATAACATAAATTAAAAAAAAACACTATGCCCGCCTTCAGGCTTCAACGCCATTTACGTTAAATATCCTGTTTAAGCTGCCACCATCTTCCCCGCAAGACGGGATGGTAGGTGACAACACTACCCCTAGCTGATGTTCTACGCATTGTGCAGGAGTTCTCTGAATTAGTTCCCCAGCTGCATTTAATCCTAGAACTGTCTGTCTTCGCAAGTCGTGCTATGGGAACCTTGGTGTAGAAACGTCCGCACCCCTCTTCATAGAGCACCTACGGGACATCTCAGTATAATACCCCGTTTAACCATTCTCGCGAGCGGCTGAGAATAAATAATTACCTCTACTCTCCGAACATTACATATAATATCAGCGACGATTGGCCCAAACCCCAAACAGCCAACTTTTGAATGGCCACGAGATGATTGGCTCAGGTTAACGTCAACGGCTTTACAAGGGGATACAGCCAATGTATCAGTAATTGTAGCATTGCGAGTATTATAACAGTGTATGTTATAATTTGAGATAATTATCCAGTTTAATAAATAAACTGGCAAATTACCATGACAGTATATATACTAAAATTTCAGTTCTTGTAACTTTAACTGATCTTCTATTTTCAGTATTTCAAGTTTTTTTAAAAAGTGGTCTGGTTGTGAATTATACCTGTTCTATGTTATTATTCGAACTGCCCTTTCTTGCATTTTTCATTATTCGACTGCCTTTGTATCCCGAAACCATAATACAATAAGAGCAACAAGCGGGTGAACATTTAGGCTTCTGTGACTCTCGTGGTGGGTGTTTCTTGGCGAGCCTTTAGGGTTGTGCAAATCGATGTTTTTGCAAATCGATGTTTTGGCGAGCCTCAAGGTGGGACTTTTGGCGAGCCTCAAGGGGGTGCAATTGGAGATTCTGGAGAGCTTTAGTTCCTCTAATATTCGCCATGTTCCGATGCCAATCCAGAGTATATATAAATTCTGTATATATTTATTCTTCTTTTTATTTGCATTATAGTGATTATGTTTCATGAATGTTGTATTTTAAGGGCATCTGTACAGAATTTTATATCCGAATACATGGCGCTATACAAATAAAATGCATTGTATATTATTTTGTGCATACATACGCTAGTACGTATTTACAAACGAAAACTTCGTCAGGTAGAAACTACCAGTTGGCCGTGAAAAGGAAATAGCAACATTGTAAAAACATAATCAACTGGAATTGAATTCACGTAGTTTTGACTACAGAAATTAAAAATATTGATGGAAAAAGGAAGGTCATAGTTTGCGGTGGGGGTAAAGTTCATTAAGCATACGACTCCAGGGCCGAATACCATATTCGTAAGATAACCCACCTACGCCGGACCTCCCGATACACGCATCTCGGCGAAGCATTTATAGAGCGTGTTTAGTCACTGCAGCTGATTTTACGGTGTCTATGCCTACAGCAAGAATGTGGTTTGAAAAGTGTAGTAATCACTACTTCCGTAATGATTTTTATATGAAATGTAAGATTTTATTTTCCTCAAAGTTGCTACTGCTCGAACCGCGATGAGGCTTAAAGCCTGGAATATTTGTTCTTTACTTTATAGTTCCGTTCCTATGCAAATTGACGTTGCTGTCGATCGCGAATCATAGCATGGGCGAACTCAATAACGATGACTCAGTCGCCTTGAAGCAATCCATGAGCCAGACAAGATTTTATTTTGAAATTGACAGACTAATTCCCACTATAATTTTCAGTTACACAAATATCTAAGGTGTCCGAAAATGAGTGATGGACATTTCAGAATCGTAGCTTATTACCTCTTTTGACGCCATCTTTAAACATGGCTGCCATTTTTAAGCGGAAATCACGCTCTTCAAAACTAGCGTTCTGCAGCCAAATTTAGCGATTGGATCTAAAAACTTTGTTAAAAAAAGTTGTTTGCAATAAACATACGAGTGCGGCAATACTCATATAATCTTTTTATTGTTATTATTGTCGCACCATAAAACCTTTGCAACTTCGTATTTTCCGTGCAGGTAAAATGTCACCTGTCATAACGGTAATTCGTTATAAATCAGTCCCTCGTGAAACGTGATCGGAAAATAATGCTTTGAGAGTCACGTCGATGTACAACAGCTAACCAACCGTCTACTACACCTCAACAAAATAAAGACAACAACAAAAGATAAGGTCGAATATTGCGGTGGCGGTTAATTTCATTAAGCGTCAGACCCCGAGGCTGAGCACTCACATTTTAGATAAGTCACCTACTCCGGACCTCACAACAACGCTACGTCGACGAAAGGTTTATAACCATAGATATGTTGTTGAAGTTCAATATGTGGTTTCCAGACACACGGGAGAAATAGTGATTGCTCGTCTATGCAATACTACCAACCTAACAGCTCTATGTATTAAAATTACGCTATAAACGTAGTGGATTTACTTGTTAAATCACAAGTTGATTTTTTGAAAAATGTATAATTATTCTTTGTTTATTGTCGTACGGTATTCAAATCATCGTACGCCGCGTGCGTATGAACACGGTCCGCCAATCGCGATCAGACTACGTCACTTAGCCTAGTGGTCACACACCGCTGCCTCTAGTGAACGGCGTAATGGAGGACAAATATTATATATTAAAATGCGAGTAAAACGTTTCAGGCAGTAAATGCAGACAAAGTGCGCATTTGAACACTTTTTATTCATTAAATCCAAGTTGTACATATGGCATAACATGGCATGTTCGTTTCTAGATAAACTTAATACAAAAATTATGCTTCATGATACACGATTCTTTCGATTTACTGTATGTTTATATACCTTGGCATATATAATCAGCGGTATTCACTTTAATGGACATGGCGGAATTATTTTTAGCCTGAAATATATACAAGTATTACACAATACAAATGTTCTGCATCTGCGAACACTTCAAGATGCACATCGTTTACAGAACGAAATATATCCACTACACCAGGGATAATTTGGCGTATTAAATAACATAAATAAAAAAAAACACTATGCCCGCCTTCAGGCTTCAA
The DNA here is from genome assembly GCA_020002185.1 of Paraescarpia echinospica. Taxonomy (NCBI): domain Eukaryota; kingdom Metazoa; phylum Annelida; class Polychaeta; order Sabellida; family Siboglinidae; genus Paraescarpia; species Paraescarpia echinospica. Next base: position 15,921,423 of record CM034541.1, read on the forward strand.
CGCCATTTACGTTAAATATCCTGTTTAAGCTGCCACCATCTTCCCCGCAAGACGGGATGGTAGGTGACAACACTACCCCTAGCTGATGTTCTACGCATTGTGCAGGAGTTCTCTGAATTAGTTCCCCAACTGCATTTAATCCTAGAACTGTCTGTCTTCGCAAGTCGTGCTATGGGAACCTTGGTGTAGAAACGTCCGCACCCCACTTCATAGAGCACCTACGAGACATCTCAGTATAATACCCCGTTTAACCATTCTCGCGAGCGGCTGAGAATAAATAATTACCTCTACTCTCCGAACATTACATATAATATCAGCGACGATTGGCCCAAACCCCAAACAGCCAACTTTTGAATGGCCACGAGATGATTGGCTCAGGTTAACGTCAACGGCTTTACAAGGGGATACAGCCAATGTATCAGTAATTGTAGCATTGCGAGTATTATAACAGTGTATGTTATAATTTGAGATAATTATCCAGTTTAATAAATAAACTGGCAAATTACCATGACAGTATATATACTAAAATTTCAGTTCTTGTAACTTTAACTGATCTTCTATTTTCAGTATTTCAAGTTTTTTTAAAAAGTGGTCTGGTTGTGAATTATACCTGTTCTATGTTATTATTCGAACTGCCCTTTCTTGCATTTTTCATTATTCGACTGCCTTTGTATCCCGAAACCATAATACAATAAGAGCAACAAGCGGGTGAACATTTAGGCTTCTGTGACTCTCGTGGTGGGTGTTTCTTGGCGAGCCTTTAGGGTTGTGCAAATCGATGTTTTGGCAAATCGATGTTTTGGCGAGCCTCAAGGTGGGACTTTTGGCGAGCCTCAAGGGGGTGCAATTGGAGATTCTGGAGAGCTTTAGTTCCTCTAATATTCGCCATGTTCCGATGCCAATCCAGAGTATATATAAATTCTGTATATATTTATTCTTCTTTTTATTTGCATTATAGTGATTATGTTTCATGAATGTTGTATTTTAAGGGCATCTGTACAGAATTTTATATCCGAATACATGGCGCTATACAAATAAAATGCATTGTATATTATTTTGTGCATACATACGCTAGTACGTATTTACAAACGAAAACTTCGTCAGGTAGAAACTACCAGTTGGCCGTGAAAAGGAAATAGCAACTTTGTAAAAACATAATCAACTGGAATTGAATTCACGTAGTTTTGACTACAGAAATAAAAAAAATTGATGGAAAAAGGAAGGTCATAGTTTGCGGTGGGGGTAAAGTTCATTAAGCATACGACCCCAGGGCCGAATACCATATTCGTAAGATAACCCACCTACGCCGGACCTCCCGATACACGCATCTCGGCGAAGCATTTATAGAGCGTGTTTAGTCACTGCAGCTGATTTTACGGTGTCTATGCCTACAGCAAGAATGTGGTTTGAAAAGTGTAGTAATCACTACTTCCGTAATGATTTTTATATGAAATTTAAGATTTTATTTTCCTCAAAGTTGCTACTGCTCGAACCGCGATGAGGCTTAAAGCCTGGAATATTTGTTCTTTACTTTATAGTTCCGTTCCTATGCAAATTGACGTTGCGGTCGATCGCGAATCATAGCATGGGCGTACTCACTAACGATGACTCAGTCGCCTTGAAGCAATCCATGAGCCAGACAAGATTTTATTTTGAAATTGACAGACTAATTCCCACTATAATTTTCAGTTACACAAATATCTAAGGTGTCCGAAAATGAGTGATGGACATTTCAGAATCGTAGCTTATTACCTCTTTTGACGCCATCTTTAAACATGGCTGCCATTTTTAAGCGGAAATCACGCTCTTCAAAACTAGCGTTCTGCAGCCAAATTTAGCGATTGGATCTAAAAACTTTGTTAAAAAAAATTGTTTGCAATAAACATACGAGTGCGGCAATACTCATATAATCTTTTTATTGTTATTATTGTCGCACCATAAAACCTTTGCAACTTCGTAATTTCCGTGCAGGTAAAATTTCTCCTGTCATAACGGTAATTCGTTATAAATCAGTCCCTCGTGAAACGTGATCGGAAAATAATGCTTTGAGAGTCACGTCGATGTACAACAGCTAACCAACCGTCTACTACACCTCAACAAAATAAAGACAACAACAAAAGATAAGGTCGAATATTGCGGTGGCGGTTAATTTCATTAAGCGTCAGACCCCGAGGCTGAGCACTCACATTTTAGATAAGTCACCTACTCCGGACCTCACAACAACGCTACGTCGACGAAAGGTTTATAACCATAGATATGTTGTTGAAGTTCAATATGTGGTTTCCAGACACACGGGAGAAATAGTGATTGCTCGTCTATGCAATACTACCAACCTAACAGCTCTATGTATTAAAATTACGCTATAAACGTAGTGGATTTACTTGTTAAATCACAAGTTGATTTTTTGAAAAATGTATAATTATTCTTTGTTTATTGTCGTACGGTATTCAAATCATCGTACGTCGCGTGCGTATGAACACGGTCCGCCAATCGCGATCAGACTACGTCACTTAGCCTAGTGGTCACACACCGCTGCCTCTAGTGAACGGCGTAATGGAGGACAAATATTATATATTAAAATGCGAGTAAAACGTTTCAGGCAGTAAATGCAGACAAAGTGCGCATTTGAACACTTTTTATTCATTAAATCCAAGTTGTACATATGGCATAACATGGCATGTTCGTTTCTAGATAAACTTAATACAAAAATTATGCTTCATGATACACGATTCTTTCGATTTACTGTATGTTTATATACCTTGGCATATATAATCAGCGGTATTCACTTTAATGGACATGGCGGAATTATTTTTAGCCTGAAATATATACAAGTATTACACAATACAAATGTTCTGCATCTGCGAACACTTCAAGACGCACATCGTTTACAGAACGAAATATATCCACTACACCAGGGATAATTTGGCGTATTAAATAACATAAATAAATAAAAAACACTATGCCCGCCTTCAGGCTTCAACGCCATTTACGTTAAATATCCTGTTTAAGCTGCCACCATCTTCCCCGCAAGACGGGATGGTAGGTGACAACACTACCCCTAGCTGATGTTCTACGCATTGTGCAGGAGTTCTCTGAATTAGTTCCCCAACTGCATTTAATCCTAGAACTGTCTGTCTTCGCAAGTCGTGCTATGGGAACCTTGGTGTAGAAACGTCCGCACCCCACTTCATAGAGCACCTACGAGACATCTCAGTATAATACCCCGTTTAACCATTCTCGCGAGCGGCTGAGAATAAATAATTACCTCTACTCTCCGAACATTACATATAATATCAGCGACGATTGGCCCAAACCCCAAACAACCAACTTTTGAATGGCCACGAGATGATTGGCTCAGGTTAACGTCAACGGCTTTACAAGGGGATACAGCCAATGTATCAGTAATTGTAGCATTGCGAGTATTATAACACTGTATGTTATAATTTGAGATAATCATCCAGTTTAATAAATAAACTGGCAAATTACCATGACAGTATATATACTAAAATTTCAGTTCTTGTAACTTTAACTGATCTTCTATTTTCAGTATTTCAAGTTTTTTTAAAAAGTGGTCTGGTTGTGAATTATACCTGTTCTATGTTATTATTCGAACTGCCCTTTCTTGCATTTTTCATTATTCGACTGCCTTTGTATCCCGAAACCATAATACAATAAGAGCAACAAGCGGGTGAACATTTAGGCTTCTGTGACTCTCGTGGTGGGTGTTTCTTGGCGAGCCTTTAGGGTTGTGCAAATCGATGTTTTGGCAAATCGATGTTTTGGCGAGCCTCAAGGTGGGACTTTTGGCGAGCCTCAAGGGGGTGCAATTGGAGATTCTGGAGAGCTTTAGTTCCTCTAATATTCGCCATGTTCCGATGCCAATCCAGAGTATATATAAATTCTGTATATATTTATTCTTCTTTTTATTTGCATTATAGTGATTATGTTTCATGAATGTTGTATTTTAAGGGCATCTGTACAGAATTTTATATCCGAATACATGGCGCTATACAAATAAAATGCATTGTATATTATTTTGTGCATACATACGCTAGTACGTATTTACAAACGAAAACTTCGTCAGGTAGAAACTACCAGTTGGCCGTGAAAAGGAAATAGCAACTTTGTAAAAACATAATCAACTGGAATTGAATTCACGTAGTTTTGACTACAGAAATAAAAAAAATTGATGGAAAAAGGAAGGTCATAGTTTGCGGTGGGGGTAAAGTTCATTAAGCATACGACCCCAGGGCCGAATACCATATTCGTAAGATAACCCACCTACGCCGGACCTCCCGATACACGCATCTCGGCGAAGCATTTATAGAGCGTGTTTAGTCACTGCAGCTGATTTTACGGTGTCTATGCCTACAGCAAGAATGTGGTTTGAAAAGTGTAGTAATCACTACTTCCGTAATGATTTTTATATGAAATTTAAGATTTTATTTTCCTCAAAGTTGCTACTGCTCGAACCGCGATGAGGCTTAAAGCCTGGAATATTTGTTCTTTACTTTATAGTTCCGTTCCTATGCAAATTGACGTTGCGGTCGATCGCGAATCATAGCATGGGCGTACTCACTAACGATGACTCAGTCGCCTTGAAGCAATCCATGAGCCAGACAAGATTTTATTTTGAAATTGACAGACTAATTCCCACTATAATTTTCAGTTACACAAATATCTAAGGTGTCCGAAAATGAGTGATGGACATTTCAGAATCGTAGCTTATTACCTCTTTTGACGCCATCTTTAAACATGGCTGCCATTTTTAAGCGGAAATCACGCTCTTCAAAACTAGCGTTCTGCAGCCAAATTTAGCGATTGGATCTAAAAACTTTGTTAAAAAAAATTGTTTGCAATAAACATACGAGTGCGGCAATACTCATATAATCTTTTTATTGTTATTATTGTCGCACCATAAAACCTTTGCAACTTCGTAATTTCCGTGCAGGTAAAATTTCTCCTGTCATAACGGTAATTCGTTATAAATCAGTCCCTCGTGAAACGTGATCGGAAAATAATGCTTTGAGAGTCACGTCGATGTACAACAGCTAACCAACCGTCTACTACACCTCAACAAAATAAAGACAACAACAAAAGATAAGGTCGAATATTGCGGTGGCGGTTAATTTCATTAAGCGTCAGACCCCGAGGCTGAGCACTCACATTTTAGATAAGTCACCTACTCCGGACCTCACAACAACGCTACGTCGACGAAAGGTTTATAACCATAGATATGTTGTTGAAGTTCAATATGTGGTTTCCAGACACACGGGAGAAATAGTGATTGCTCGTCTATGCAATACAACCAACCTAACAGCTCTATGTATTAAAATTACGCTATAAACGTAGTGGATTTACTTGTTAAATCACAATTTGATTTTTTGAAAAATGTATAATTATTCTTTGTTTATTGTCGTACGGTATTCAAATCTTCGTACGCCGCGTGCGTTTGAACACGGTCCGCCAATCGCGATCAGACTACGTCAATTAGCCTAGTGGTCACACACCGCTGCCTCTAGTGAACGGCGTAATGGAGGACAAATATTATATATTAAAATGCGAGTAAAACGTTTCAGGCAGTAAATGCAGACAAAGTGTGCATTTGGACACTTTTTATTCAATAAATCCAAGTTGTACATATGGCATAACATGGCATGTTCGTTTTTAGATAAACTTAATAAAAAAATTATGCTTCATGATACACGATTCTTTCGATTTACTGTATGTTTATATACCTTGGCATATATAATCAGCGGTATTCACTTTAATGGACATGGCGGAATTATTTTTAGCCTGAAATATATACAAGTATTACACAATACAAATGTTCTGCATCTGCGAACACTTCAAGATGCACATCGTTTACAGAACGAAATATATCCACTACACCAGGGATAATTTGGCGTATTAAATAACATCAATTTAAAAAAAACACTATGCCCGCCTTCAGGCTTCAACGCCATTTACGTTAAATATCCTGTTTAAGCTGCCACCATCTTCCCCGCAAGACGGGATGGTAGGTAACAACACTACCCCTAGCTGATGTTCTACGCATTGTGCAGGAGTTCTCTGAATTAGTTCCCCAGCTGCATTTAATCATAGAACTGTCTGTCTTCGCAAGTCGTGCTATGGGAACCTTGGTGTAGAAACGTCCGCACCCCACTTCATAGAGCACCTACGGGACATCTCAGTATAATACCCCGTTTAACCATTCTCGCGAGCGGCTGAGAATAAATAATTACCTCTACTCTCCGAACATTACATATAATATCAGCGACGATTGGCCCAAACCCCAAACAGCCAACTTTTGAATGGCCACGAGATGATTGGCTCAGGTTAACGTCAACGGCTTTACAAGGGGATACAGCCAATGTATCAGTAATTGTAGCATTGCGAGTATTATAACAGTGTATGTTATAATTTGAGATAATTATCCAGTTTAATAAATAAACTGGCAAATTACCATGACAGTATATATACTAAAATTTCAGTTCTTGTAACTTTAACTGATCTTCTATTTTCAGTATTTCAAGTTTTTTTAAAAAGTGGTCTGGTTGTGAATTATACCTGTTCTATGTTATTATTCGAACTGCCCTTTCTTGCATTTTTCATTATTCGACTGCCTTTGTATCCCGAAACCATAATACAATAAGAGCAACAAGCGGGTGAACATTTAGGCTTCTGTGACTCTCGTGGTGGGTGTTTCTTGGCGAGCCTTTAGGGTTGTGCAAATCGATGTTTTTGCAAATCGATGTTTTGGCGAGCCTCAAGGTGGGACTTTTGGCGAGCCTCAAGGGGGTGCAATTGGAGATTCTGGAGAGCTTTAGTTCCTCTAATATTCGCCATGTTCCGATGCCAATCCAGAGTATATATAAATTCTGTATATATTTATTCTTCTTTTTATTTGCATTATAGTGATTATGTTTCATGAATGTTGTATTTTAAGGGCATCTGTACAGAATTTTATATCCGAATACATGGCGCTATACAAATAAAATGCATTGTATATTATTTTGTGCATACATACGCTAGTACGTATTTACAAACGATAACTTCGTCAGGTAGAAACTACCAGTTAGTTGGCCGTGAAAAGGAAATAGCAACTTTGTAAAAACATAATCAACTGGAATTGAATTCACGTAGTTTTGACTACAGAAATAAAAAAATTGATGGAAAAAGGAAGGTCATAGTTTGCGGTGGGGGTAAAGTTCATTAAGCATACGACCCCAGGGCCGAATACCATATTCGTAAGATAACCCACCTACGCCGGACCTCCCGATACACGCATCTCAGCGAAGCATTTATAGAGCGTGTTTAGTCACTGCAGCTGATTTTACGGTGTCTATGCCTACAACAAGAATGTGGTTTGAAAAGTGTAGTAATCACTACTTCCGTAATGATTTTTATATGAAATTTAAGAAATAATTTTCCTCAAAGTTGCTACTGCTCGAACCGCGATGAGGCTTAAAGCCTGGAATATTTGTTCGTTACTTTATAGTTCCGTTCCTATGCAAATTGACGTTGCGGTCGATCGCGAATCATAGCATGGGCGTACTCACTAACGATGAATCAGTCGCCTAGAAGCAATCCATGAGCCAGACAAGATTTTATTTTGAAATTGACAGACTAATTCCCACTATAATTTTCAGTTACACAAATATCTAAGGTGTCCGAAAATGAGTGATGGACATTTCAGAATCGTAGCTTATTACCTCTTTTGACGCCATCTTTAAACATGGCTGCCATTTTTAAGCGGAAATCACGCTCTTCAAAACTAGCGTTCTGCAGCCAAATTTAGCGATTGGATCTAAAAACTTTGTTAAAAAAAATTGTTTGCAATAAACATACGAGTGCGGCAATACTCATATAATCTTTTTATTGTTATTATTGTCGCACCATAAAACCTTTGCAACTTCGTAATTTCCGTGCAGGTAAAATTTCTCCTGTCATAACGGTAATTCGTTATAAATCAGTCCCTCGTGAAACGTGATCGGAAAATAATGCTTTGAGAGTCACGTCGATGTACAACAGCTAACCAACCGTCTACTACACCTCAACAAAATAAAGACAACAACAAAAGATAAGGTCGAATATTGCGGTGGCGGTTAATTTCATTAAGCGTCAGACCCCGAGGCTGAGCACTCACATTTTAGATAAGTCACCTACTCCGGACCTCACAACAACGCTACGTCGACGAAAGGTTTATAACCATAGATATGTTGTTGAAGTTCAATATGTGGTTTCCAGACACACGGGAGAAATAGTGATTGCTCGTCTATGCAATACAACCAACCTAACAGCTCTATGTATTAAAATTACGCTATAAATTTAGTGGATTTTACGTGTTAAATCACAATTTGATGATTTTGAAAAATGTATAATTATTCTTTGTTTATTGTCGTACGGTGTGGAAATCTTCGTACGCCGCGTGCGTTTGAACACGGTCCGCCAATCGCGATCAGACTACGTCACTTAGCCTAGTGGTCACACACCGCTGCCTCTAGTGAACGGCGTAATGGAGGACAAATATTATATATTATAATGCGAGTAAAACGTTTCAGGCAGTAAATGCAGACAAAGTGCGCATTTGAACACTTTTTATTCATTAAATCCAAGTTGTACATATGGCATAACATGGCATGTTCGTTTCTAGATAAACTTAATACAAAAATTATGCTTCATGATACACGATTCTTTCGATTTACTGTATGTTTATATACCTTGGCATATATAATCAGCGGTATTCACTTTAATGGACACGGCGGAATTATTTTTAGCCTGAAATATATACAAGTATTACACAATACAAATGTTCTGCATCTGCGAACACTTCAAGATGCACATCGTTTACAGAACGAAATATATCCACTACACCAGGGATAATTTGGCGTATTAAATAACATAAATAAAAAAAAACACTATGCCCGCCTTCAGGCTTCAACGCCATTTACGTTAAATATCCTGTTTAAGCTGCCACAATCTTCCCCGCAAGACGGGATGGTAGGTGACAACACTACCCCTAGCTGATGTTCTACGCATTGTGCAGGAGTTCTCTGAATTAGTTCCCCAGCTGCATTTAATCCTAGAACTGTCTGTCTTCGCAAGTCGTGCTATGGGAACCTTGGTGTAGAAACGTCCGCACCCCACTTCATAGAGCACCTACGGGACATCTCAGTATAATACCCCGTTTAACCATTCTCGCGAGCGGCTGAGAATAAATAATTACCTCTACTCTCCGAACATTACATATAATATCAGCGACGATTGGCCCAAACCCCAAACAACCAACTTTTGAATGGCCACGAGATGATTGGCTCAGGTTAACGTCAACGGCTTTACAAGGGGATACAGCCAATGTATCAGTAATTGTAGCATTGCGCGTATTATAACAGTGTATGTTATAATTTGAGATAATTATCCAGTTTAATAAATAAACTGGCAAATTACCATGACAGTATATATACTAAAATTTCAGTTCTTGTAACTTTAACTGATCTTCTATTTTCAGTATTTCAAGTTTTTTTTAAAAGTGGTCTGGTTGTGAATTATACCTGTTCTATGTTATTATTCGAACTGCCCTTTCTTGCATTTTTCATTATTCGACTGCCTTTGTATCCCGAAACCATAATACAATAAGAGCAACAAGCGGGTGAACATTTAGGCTTCTGTGATTCTCGTGGTGGGTGTTTCTTGGCGAGCCTTTAGGGTTGTGCAAATCGATGTTTTTGCAAATCGATGTTTTGGCGAGCCTCAAGGTGGGACTTTTGGCGAGCCTCAAGGGGGTGCAATTGGAGATTCTGGAGAGCTTTAGTTCCTCTAATATTCGCCATGTTCCGATGCCAATCCAGAGTATATATAAATTCTGTATATATTTATTCTTCTTTTTATTTGCATTATAGTGATTATGTTTCATGAATGTTGTATTTTAAGGGCATCTGTACAGAATTTTATATCCGAATACATGGCGCTATACAAATAAAATGCATTGTATATTATTTTGTGCATACATACGCTAGTACGTATTTACAAACGATAACTTCGTCAGGTAGAAACTACCAGTTGGCCGTGAAAAGGAAATAGCAACTTTGTAAAACCATAATCAACTGGAATTGAATTCACGTAGTTTTGACTACAGAAATAAAAAAAATTGATGGAAAAAGGAAGGTCATAGTTTGCGGTGGGGGTAAAGTTCATTAAGCATACGACCCCAGGGCCGAATACCATATTCGTAAGATAACCCACCTACGCCGGACCTCCCGATACACGCATCTCGGCGAAGCATTTATAGAGCGTGTTTAGTCACTGCAGCTGATTTTACGGTGTCTATGCCTACAGCAAGAATGTGGTTTGAAAAGTGTAGTAATCACTACTTCCGTAATGATTTTTATATGAAATTTAAGATTTTATTTTCCTCAAAGTTGCTACTGCTCGAACCGCGATGAGGCTTAAAGCCTGGAATATTTGTTCTTTACTTTATAGTTCCGTTCCTATGCAAATTGACGTTGCGGTCGATCGCGAATCATAGCATGGGCGTACTCACTAACGATGACTCAGTCGCCTTGAAGCAATCCATGAGCCAGACAAGATTTTATTTTGAAATTGACAGACTAATTCCCACTATAATTTTCAGTTACACAAATATCTAAGGTGTCCGAAAATGAGTGATGGACATTTCAGAATCGTAGCTTATTACCTCTTTTGACGCCATCTTTAAACATGGCTGCCATTTTTAAGCGGAAATCACGCTCTTCAAAACTAGCGTTCTGCAGCCAAATTTAGCGATTGGATCTAAAAACTTTGTTAAAAAAAATTGTTTGCAATAAACATACGAGTGCGGCAATACTCATATAATCTTTTTATTGTTATTATTGTCGCACCATAAAACCTTTGCAACTTCGTAATTTCCGTGCAGGTAAAATTTCTCCTGTCATAACGGTAATTCGTTATAAATCAGTCCCTCGTGAAACGTGATCGGAAAATAATGCTTTGAGAGTCACGTCGATGTACAACAGCTAACCAACCGTCTACTACACCTCAACAAAATAAAGACAACAACAAAAGATAAGGTCGAATATTGCGGTGGCGGTTAATTTCATTAAGCGTCAGACCCCGAGGCTGAGCACTCACATTTTAGATAAGTCACCTACTCCGGACCTCACAACAACGCTACGTCGACGAAAGGTTTATAACCATAGATATGTTGTTGAAGTTCAATATGTGGTTTCCAGACACACGGGAGAAATAGTGATTGCTCGTCTATGCAATACAACCAACCTAACAGCTCTATGTATTAAAATTACGCTATAAACGTAGTGGATTTACTTGTTAAATCACAATTTGATTTTTTGAAAAATGTATAATTATTCTTTGTTTATTGTCGTACGGTATTCAAATCTTCGTACGCCGCGTGCGTTTGAACACGGTCCGCCAATCGCGATCAGACTACGTCACTTAGCCTAGTGGTCACACACCGCTGCCTCTAGTGAACGGCGTAATGGAGGACAAATATTATATATTAAAATGCGAGTAAAACGTTTCAGGCAGTAAATGCAGACAAAGTGTGCATTTGAACACTTTTTATTCAATAAATCCAAGTTGTACATATGGCATAACATGGCATGTTCGTTTTTAGATAAACTTAGTAAAAAAATTATGCTTCATGATACACGATTCTTTCGATTTACTGTATGTTTATATACCTTGGCATATATAATCAGCGGTATTCACTTTAATGGACATGGCGGAATTATTTTTAGCCTGAAATATATACAAGTATTACACAATACAAATGTTCTGCATCTGCGAACACTTCAAGATGCACATCGTTTACAGAACGAAATATATCCACTACACCAGGGATAATTTGGCGTATTAAATAACATAAATTAAAAAAAAACACTATGCCCGCCTTCAGGCTTCAACGCCATTTACGTTAAATATCCTGTTTAAGCTGCCACCATCTTCCCCGCAAGACGGGATGGTAGGTGACAACACTACCCCTAGCTGATGTTCTACGCATTGTGCAGGAGTTCTCTGAATTAGTTCCCCAGCTGCATTTAATCCTAGAACTGTCTGTCTTCGCAAGTCGTGCTATGGGAACCTTGGTGTAGAAACGTCCGCACCCCACTTCATAGAGCACCTACGGGACATCTCAGTATAATACCCCGTTTAACCATTCTCGCGAGCGGCTGAGAATAAATAATTACCTCTACTCTCCGAACATTACATATAATATCAGCGACGATTGGCCCAAACCCCAAACAGCCAACTTTTGAATGGCCACGAGATGATTGGCTCAGGTTAACGTCAACGGCTTTACAAGGGGATACAGCCAATGTATCAGTAATTGTAGCATTGCGAGTATTATAACAGTGTATGTTATAATTTGAGATAATTATCCAGTTTAATAAATAAACTGGCAAATTACCATGACAGTATATATACTAAAATTTCAGTTCTTGTAACTTTAACTGATCTTCTATTTTCAGTATTTCAATTTTTTTTTAAAAGTGGTCTGGTTGTGAATTATACCTGTTCTATGTTATTATTCGAACTGCCCTTTCTTGCATTTTTCATTATTCGACTGCCTTTGTATCCCGAAACCATAATACAATAAGAGCAACAAGCGGGTGAACATTTAGGCTTCTGTGACTCTCGTGGTGGGTGTTTCTTGGCGAGCCTTTAGGGTTGTGCAAATCGATGTTTTGGCAAATCGATGTTTTGGCGAGCCTCAAGGAGGGACTTTTGGCGAGCCTAAAGGGGGTGCAATTGGAGATTCTGGAGAGCTTTAGTTCCTCTAATATTCGCCATGTTCCGATGCCAATCCAGAGTATATATAAATTCTGTATATATTTATTCTTCTTTTTATATCCGAATACATGGCGCTATACAAATAAAATGCATTGTATATTATTTTGTGTATACATACGCTAGTACGTATTTACAAACGATAACTTCGTCAGGTAGAAACTACCAGTTGGCCGTGAAAAGGAAATAGCAACTTTGTAAAAACATAATCAACTGGAATTGAATTCACGTAGTTTTGACTACAGAAATAAAAAAATTGATGGAAAAAGGAAGGTCATAGTTTGCGGTGGGGGTAAAGTTCATTAAGCATACGACCCCAGGGCCGAATACCATATTCGTAAGATAACCCACCTACGCCGGACCTCCCGATACACGCATCTCAGCGAAGCATTTATAGAGCGTGTTTAGTCACTGCAGCTGATTTTACGGTGTCTATGCCTACAGCAAGAATGTGGTTTGAAAAGTGTAGTAATCACTACTTCCGTAATGATTTTTATATGAAATTTAAGAAATAATTTTCCTCAAAGTTGCTACTGCTCGAACCGCGATGAGGCTTAAAGCCTGGAATATTTGTTCTTTACTTTATAGTTCCGTTCCTATGCAAATTGACGTTGCGGTCGATCGCGAATCATAGCATGGGCGTACTCACTAACGATGACTCAGTCGCCTTGAAGCAATCCATGAGCCAGACAAGATTTTATTTTGAAATTGACAGACTAATTCCCACTATAATTTTCAGTTACACAAATATCTAAGGTGTCCGAAAATGAGTGATGGACATTTCAGAATCGTAGCTTATTACCTCTTTTGACGCCATCTTTAAACATGGCTGCCATTTTTAAGCGGAAATCACGCTCTTCAAAACTAGCGTTCTGCAGCCAAATTTAGCGATTGGATCTAAAAACTTTGTTAAAAAAAGTTGTTTGCAATAAACATACGAGTGCGGCAATACTCATATAATCTTTTTATTGTTATTATTGTCGCACCATAAAACCTTTGCAACTTCGTATTTTCCGTGCAGGTAAAATGTCACCTGTCATAACGGTAATTCGTTATAAATCAGTCCCTCGTGAAACGTGATCGGAAAATAATGCTTTGAGAGTCACGTCGATGTACAACAGCTAACCAACCGTCTACTACACCTCAACAAAATAAAGACAACAACAAAAGATAAGGTCGAATATTGCGGTGGCGGTTAATTTCATTAAGCGTCAGACCCCGAGGCTGAGCACTCACATTTTAGATAAGTCACCTACTCCGGACCTCACAACAACGCTACGTCGACGAAAGGTTTATAACCATAGATATGTTGTTGAAGTTCAATATGTGGTTTCCAGACACACGGGAGAAATAGTGATTGCTCGTCTATGCAATACTACCAACCTAACAGCTCTATGTATTAAAATTACGCTATAAACGTAGTGGATTTACTTGTTAAATCACAAGTTGATTTTTTGAAAAATGTATAATTATTCTTTGTTTATTGTCGTACGGTATTCAAATCATCGTACGCCGCGTGCGTATGAACACGGTGCGCCAATCGCGATCAGACTACCTCACTTAGCCTAGTGGTCACACACCGCTGCCTCTAGTGAACGGCGTAATGGAGGACAAATATTATATATTAAAATGCGAGTAAAACGTTTCAGGCAGTAAATGCAGACAAAGTGCGCATTTGAACACTTTTTATTCAATAAATCCAAGTTGTACATATGGCATAACATGGCATGTTCGTTTTTAGATAAACTTAATCAAAAAATTTTGCTTCGTGATACACGATTCTTTCGATTTACTGTATGTTTATATACCTTGGCATATATAATCAGCGGTATTCACTTTAAAGGACATGGCGGAATTATTTTTAGCCTGAAATATATACAAGTATTACACAATACAAATGTTCTGCATCTGCGAACACTTCAAGATGCACATCGTTTACAGAACGAAATATATCCACTACACCAGGGATAATTTGGCGTATTAAATAACATAAATTAAAAAAAAACACTATGCCCGCCTTCAGGCTTCAACGCCATTTACGTTAAATATCCTGTTTAAGCTGCCACCATCTTCCCCGCAAGACGGGATGGTAGGTGACAACACTACCCCTAGCTGATGTCTTACGCATTGTGCAGGAGTTCTCTGAATTAGTTCCCCAGCTGCATTTAATCATAGAACTGTCTGTCTTCGCAAGTCGTGCTATGGGAACCTTGGTGTAGAAACGTCCGCACCCCACTTCATAGAGCACCTACGGGACATCTCAGTATAATACCCCGTTTAACCATTCTCGCGAGCGGCTGAGAATAAATAATTACCTCTACTCTCCGAACATTACATATAATATCAGCGACGATTGGCCCAAACCCCAAACAGCCAACTTTTGAATGGCCACGAGATGATTGGCTCAGGTTAACGTCAACGGCTTTACAAGGGGATACAGCCAATGTATCAGTAATTGTAACATTGCGAGTATTATAACAGTGTATGTTATAATTTGAGATTATTATCCAGTTTAATAAATAAACTGGCAAATTACCATGACAGTATATATACTAAAATTTCAGTTCTTGTAACTTTAACTGATCTTCTATTTTCAGTATTTCAAGTTTTTTTAAAAAGTGGTCTGGTTGTGAATTATACCTGTTCTATGTTATTATTCGAACTGCCCTTTCTTGCATTTTTCATTATTCGACTGCCTTTGTATCCCGAAACCATAATACAATAAGAGCAACAAGCGGGTGAACATTTAGGCTTCTGTGACTCTCGTGGTGGGTGTTTCTTGGCG
Source organism: Paraescarpia echinospica (assembly GCA_020002185.1). Classification (NCBI taxonomy): domain Eukaryota; kingdom Metazoa; phylum Annelida; class Polychaeta; order Sabellida; family Siboglinidae; genus Paraescarpia; species Paraescarpia echinospica. The sequence continues at coordinate 15,937,018 of CM034541.1, forward strand.
AGCCTTTAGGGTTGTGCAAATCGATGTTTTGGCAAATCGATGTTTTGGCGAGCCTCAAGGTGGGACTTTTGGCGAGCCTAAAGGGGGTGCAATTGGAGATTCTGGAGAGCTTTAGTTCCTCTAATATTCGCCATGTTCCGATGCCAATCCAGAGTATATATAAATTCTGTATATATTTATTCTTCTTTTTATATCCGAATACATGGCGCTATACAAATAAAATGCATTGTATATTATTTTGTGCATACATACGCTAGTACGTATTTACAAACGATAACTTCGTCAGGTAGAAACTACCAGTTGGCCGTGAAAAGGAAATAGCAACTTTGTAAAAACATAATCAACTGGAATTGAATTCACGTAGTTTTGACTACAGAAATAAAAAAATTGATGGAAAAAGGAAGGTCATAGTTTGCGGTGGGGGTAAAGTTCATTAAGCATACGACCCCAGGGCCGAATACCATATTCGTAAGATAACCCACCTACGCCGGACCTCCCGATACACGCATCTCAGCGAAGCATTTATAGAGCGTGTTTAGTCACTGCAGCTGATTTTACGGTGTCTATGCCTACAGCAAGAATGTGGTTTGAAAAGTGTAGTAATCACTACTTCCGTAATGATTTTTATATGAAATTTAAGAAATAATTTTCCTCAAAGTTGCTACTGCTCGAACCGCGATGAGGCTTAAAGCCTGGAATATTTGTTCTTTACTTTATAGTTCCGTTCCTATGCAAATTGACGTTGCGGTCGATCGCGAATCATAGCATGGGCGTACTCACTAACGATGACTCAGTCGCCTTGAAGCAATCCATGAGCCAGACAAGATTTTATTTTGAAATTGACAGACTAATTCCCACTATAATTTTCAGTTACACAAATATCTAAGGTGTCCGAAAATGAGTGATGGACATTTCAGAATCGTAGCTTATTACCTCTTTTGACGCCATCTTTAAACATGGCTGCCATTTTTAAGCGGAAATCACGCTCTTCAAAACTAGCGTTCTGCAGCCAAATTTAGCGATTGGATCTAAAAACTTTGTTAAAAAAAGTTGTTTGCAATAAACATACGAGTGCGGCAATACTCATATAATCTTTTTATTGTTATTATTGTCGCACCATAAAACCTTTGCAACTTCGTATTTTCCGTGCAGGTAAAATGTCACCTGTCATAACGGTAATTCGTTATAAATCAGTCCCTCGTGAAACGTGATCGGAAAATAATGCTTTGAGAGTCACGTCGATGTACAACAGCTAACCAACCGTCTACTACACCTCAACAAAATAAAGACAACAACAAAAGATAAGGTCGAATATTGCGGTGGCGGTTAATTTCATTAAGCGTCAGACCCCGAGGCTGAGCACTCACATTTTAGATAAGTCACCTACTCCGGACCTCACAACAACGCTACGTCGACGAAAGGTTTATAACCATAGATATGTTGTTGAAGTTCAATATGTGGTTTCCAGACACACGGGAGAAATAGTGATTGCTCGTCTATGCAATACTACCAACCTAACAGCTCTATGTATTAAAATTACGCTATAAACGTAGTGGATTTACTTGTTAAATCACAAGTTGATTTTTTGAAAAATGTATAATTATTCTTTGTTTATTGTCGTACGGTATTCAAATCATCGTACGCCGCGTGCGTATGAACACGGTCCGCCAATCGCGATCAGACTACGTCACTTAGCCTAGTGGTCACACACCGCTGCCTCTAGTGAACGGCGTAATGGAGGACAAATATTATATATTAAAATGCGAGTAAAACGTTTCAGGCAGTAAATGCAGACAAAGTGCGCATTTGAACACTTTTTATTCAATAAATCCAAGTTGTACATATGGCATAACATGGCATGTTCGTTTTTAGATAAACTTAATACAAAAATTTTGCTTCGTGATACACGATTCTTTCGATTTACTGTATGTTTATATACCTTGGCATATATAATCAGCGGTATTCACTTTAATGGACATGGCGGAATTATTTTTAGCCTGAAATATATACAAGTATTACACAATACAAATGTTCTGCATCTGCGAACACTTCAAGATGCACATCGTTTACAGAACGAAATATATCCACTACACCAGGGATAATTTGGCGTATTAAATAACATAAATTTAAAAAAAAACACTATGCCCGCCTTCAGGCTTCAATGCCATTTACGTTAAATATCCTGTTTAAGCTGCCACCATCTTCCCCGCAAGACGGGATGGTAGGTGACAACACTACCCCTAGCTGATGTTCTACGCATTGTGCAGGAGTTCTCTGAATTAGTTCCCCAGCTGCATTTAATCCTAGAACTGTCTGTCTTCGCAAGTCGTGCTATGGGAACCTTGGTGTAGAAACGTCCGCACCCCACTTCATAGAGCACCTACGGGACATCTCAGTATAATACCCCGTTTAACCATTCTCGCGAGCGGCTGAGAATAAATAATTACCTCTACTCTCCGAACATTACATATAATATCAGCGACGATTGGCCCAAACCCCAAACAGCCAACTTTTGAATGGCCACGAGATGATTGGCTCAGGTTAACGTCAACGGCTTTACAAGGGGATACAGCCAATGTATCAGTAATTGTAGCATTGCGAGTATTATAACAGTGTATGTTATAATTTGAGATAATTATCCAGTTTAATAAATAAACTGGCAAATTACCATGACAGTATATATACTAAAATTTCAGTTCTTGTAACTTTAACTGATCTTCTATTTTCAGTATTTCAAGTTTTTTTAAAAAGTGGTCTGGTTGTGAATTATACCTGTTCTATGTTATTATTCGAACTGCCCTTTCTTGCATTTTTCATTATTCGACTGCCTTTGTATCCCGAAACCATAATACAATAAGAGCAACAAGCGGGTGAACATTTAGGCTTCTGTGACTCTCGTGGTGGGTGTTTCTTGGCGAGCCTTTAGGGTTGTGCAAATCGATGTTTTTGCAAATCGATGTTTTGGCGAGCCTCAAGGTGGGACTTTTGGCGAGCCTCAAGGGGGTGCAATTGGAGATTCTGGAGAGCTTTAGTTCCTCTAATATTCGCCATGTTCCGATGCCAATCCAGAGTATATATAAATTCTGTATATATTTATTCTTCTTTTTATTTGCATTATAGTGATTATGTTTCATGAATGTTGTATTTTAAGGGCATCTGTACAGAATTTTATATCCGAATACATGGCGCTATACAAATAAAATGCATTGTATATTATTTTGTGCATACATACGCTAGTACGTATTTACAAACGATAACTTCGTCAGGTAGAAACTACCAGTTGGCCGTGAAAAGGAAATAGCAACTTTGTAAAAACATAATCAACTGGAATTGAATTCACGTAGTTTTGACTACAGAAATAAAAAAAATTGATGGAAAAAGGAAGGTCATAGTTTGCGGTGGGGGTAAAGTTCATTAAGCATACGACCCCAGGGCCGAATACCATATTCGTAAGATAACCCACCTACGCCGGACCTCCCGATACACGCATCTCGGCGAAGCATTTATAGAGCGTGTTTAGTCACTGCAGCTGATTTTACGGTGTCTATGCCTACAGCAAGAATGTGGTTTGAAAAGTGTAGTAATCACTACTTCCGTAATGATTTTTATATGAAATTTAAGATTTTATTTTCCTCAAAGTTGCTACTGCTCGAACCGCGATGAGGCTTAAAGCCTGGAATATTTGTTCTTTACTTTATAGTTCCGTTCCTATGCAAATTGACGTTGCGGTCGATCGCGAATCATAGCATGGGCGTACTCACTAACGATGACTCAGTCGCCTTGAAGCAATCCATGAGCCAGACAAGATTTTATTTTGAAATTGACAGACTAATTCCCACTATAATTTTCAGTTACACAAATATCTAAGGTGTCCGAAAATGAGTGATGGACATTTCAGAATCGTAGCTTATTACCTCTTTTGACGCCATCTTTAAACATGGCTGCCATTTTTAAGCGGAAATCACGCTCTTCAAAACTAGCGTTCTGCAGCCAAATTTAGCGATTGGATCTAAAAACTTTGTTAAAAAAAATTGTTTGCAATAAACATACGAGTGCGGCAATACTCATATAATCTTTTTATTGTTATTATTGTCGCACCATAAAACCTTTGCAACTTCGTAATTTCCGTGCAGGTAAAATTTCTCCTGTCATAACGGTAATTCGTTATAAATCAGTCCCTCGTGAAACGTGATCGGAAAATAATGCTTTGAGAGTCACGTCGATGTACAACAGCTAACCAACCGTCTACTACACCTCAACAAAATAAAGACAACAACAAAAGATAAGGTCGAATATTGCGGTGGCGGTTAATTTCATTAAGCGTCAGACCCCGAGGCTGAGCACTCACATTTTAGATAAGTCACCTACTCCGGACCTCACAACAACGCTACGTCGACGAAAGGTTTATAACCATAGATATGTTGTTGAAGTTCAATATGTGGTTTCCAGACACACGGGAGAAATAGTGATTGCTCGTCTATGCAATACTACCAACCTAACAGCTCTATGTATTAAAATTACGCTATAAACGTAGTGGATTTACTTGTTAAATCACAAGTTGATTTTTTGAAAAATGTATAATTATTCTTTGTTTATTGTCGTACGGTATTCAAATCATCGTACGCCGCGTGCGTATGAACACGGTCCGCCAATCGCGATCAGACTACGTCACTTAGCCTAGTGGTCACACACCGCTGCCTCTAGTGAACGGCGTAATGGAGGACAAATATTATATATTAAAATTCGAGTAAAACGTTTCAGGCAGTAAATGCAGACAAAGTGCGCATTTGAACACTTTTTATTCAATAAATCCAAGTTGTACATATGGCATAACATGGCATGTTCGTTTTTAGATAAACTTAATCAAAAAATGTTGCTTCGTGATACACGATTCTTTCGATTTACTGTATGTTTATATACCTTGGCATATATAATCAGCGGTATTCACTTTAATGGACATGGCGGAATTATTTTTAGCCTGAAATATATACAAGTATTACACAATACAAATGTTCTGCATCTGCGAACACTTCAAGATGCACATCGTTTACAGAACGAAATATATCCACTACACCAGGGATAATTTGGCGTATTAAATAACATAAATTTAAAAAAAAACACTATGCCCGCCTTCAGGCTTCAATGCCATTTACGTTAAATATCCTGTTTAAGCTGCCACCATCTTCCCCGCAAGACGGGATGGTAGGTGACAACACTACCCCTAGCTGATGTCTTACGCATTGTGCAGGAGTTCTCTGAATTAGTTCCCCAGCTGCATTTAATCCTAGAACTGTCTGTCTTCGCAAGTCGTGCTATGGGAACCTTGGTGTAGAAACGTCCGCACCCCACTTCATAGAGCACCTACGGGACATCTCAGTATAATACCCCGTTTAACCATTCTCGCGAGCGGCTGAGAATAAATAATTACCTCTACTCTCCGAACATTACATATAATATCAGCGACGATTGGCCCAAACCCCAAACAGCCAACTTTTGAATGGCCACGAGATGATTGGCTCAGGTTAACGTCAACGGCTTTACAAGGGGATACAGCCAATGTATCAGTAATTGTAACATTGCGAGTATTATAACAGTGTATGTTATAATTTGAGATTATTATCCAGTTTAATAAATAAACTGGCAAATTACCATGACAGTATATATACTAAAATTTCAGTTCTTGTAACTTTAACTGATCTTCTATTTTCAGTATTTCAAGTTTTTTTTAAAAGTGGTCTGGTTGTGAATTATACCTGTTCTATGTTATTATTCGAACTGCCCTTTCTTGCATTTTTCATTATTCGACTGCCTTTGTATCCCGAAACCATAATACAATAAGAGCAACAAGCGGGTGAACATTTAGGCTTCTGTGACTCTCGTGGTGGGTGTTTCTTGGCGAGCCTTTAGGGTTGTGCAAATCGATGTTTTGGCAAATCGATGTTTTGGCGAGCCTCAAGGTGGGACTTTTGGCGAGCCTAAAGGGGGTGCAATTGGAGATTCTGGAGAGCTTTAGTTCCTCTAATATTCGCCATGTTCCGATGCCAATCCAGAGTATATATAAATTCTGTATATATTTATTCTTCTTTTTATATCCGAATACATGGCGCTATACAAATAAAATGCATTGTATATTATTTTGTGCATACATACGCTAGTACGTATTTACAAACGATAACTTCGTCAGGTAGAAACTACCAGTTGGCCGTGAAAAGGAAATAGCAACTTTGTAAAAACATAATCAACTGGAATTGAATTCACGTAGTTTTGACTACAGAAATAAAAAAAATTGATGGAAAAAGGAAGGTCATAGTTTGCGGTGGGGGTAAAGTTCATTAAGCATACGACCCCAGGGCCGAATACCATATTCGTAAGATAACCCACCTACGACGGACCTCCCGATACACGCATCTCAGCGAAGCATTTATAGAGCGTGTTTAGTCACTGCAGCTGATTTTACGGTGTCTATGCCTACAGCAAGAATGTGGTTTGAAAAGTGTAGTAATCACTACTTCCGTAATGATTTTTATATGAAATTTAAGAAATTATTTTCCTCAAAGTTGCTACTGCTCGAACCGCGATGAGGCTTAAAGCCTGGAATATTTGTTCTTTATTTTATAGTTCGTTCCTATGCAAATTGACGTTGCGGTCGATGGCGAATCATAGCAAGGGCGTACTCACTAACGATGACTCAGTCGCCTTGCAGCATTCCATGAGCGAGACAAGATTTTATTCTCAAATTAATTCCCACTATAATTTTCAGTTACACAAATATCTAAGGTGTCCGAAAATGATTGATGGACATTTCAGAAACGTAGCTTATTACCTTTTTTGACGCCATCTTTAAACATGGCTGCCATTTTTAAGCGGAAATCACGCTCTTCAAAACTAGGGTTCTGCAGTCAAATTTAGCGATTGGATCTAAAAACTTTGTTAAAAAAAGTTGTTTGCAATAAACATACGAGTGCGGCAATACTCATATAATCTTTTTATTGTTATTATTGTCGCACCATAAAACCTTTGCAACTTCGTATTTTCCGTGCAGGTAAAATTTCACCTGTCATAACGGTAATTCGTTATAAATCAGTCCCTCGTGAAACGTGATCGGAAAATAATGCTTTGAGAGTCACGTCGATGTACAACAGCTAACCAACCGTCTACTACACCTCAACAAAATAAAGACAACAACAAAAGATAAGGTCGAATATTGCGGTGGCGGTTAATTCCATTAAGCGTCAGACCCCGAGGCTGAGCACTCATATTTTAGATAAGTCACCTACTCCGGACCTCACAACAACACTACGTCGACGAAAGGTTTATAACCATAGATATGTTGTTGAAGTTCAATATGTGGTTTCCAGACACACGGGAGAAATAATGATTGCTCGTCTATGCAATACAACCAACCTAACAGTATTAAATGTATTAAAATTACGCTATAAATTTAGTGGATTTACGTGTTAAATCACAATTTGATGATTTTGAAAAATGTATAATTATTCTTTGTTTATTGTCGTACGGTGTGGAAATCATCGTAGGCCGTGTGCGTTTGAACGCGGTCCGCCAATCGCGATCAGACTACGTCACTTAGCCTAGTGGTCACACACCGCTGCCTCTGGTGTACGGCGTAATGGAGGACAAATATTATATATTAAAATGCGATCAAAACGTGCAAGGCAGTAAAGGCAGGCAAAATGTTCTTCTGAACTCATTTTGTTCATTAAATCCAAGTTGTACATATGGTATAAACATGGCATGTTTGTTTTTAAATAACAATTTTTTTTTTTTTTTATGAATCATGATACACGATTCTTTCGATTTACTGTATTTTTATATACCTTTGCATTTAAAATCAGCCGTATTTACTTCAGTGGACACGGCGGAATATTTAGCCTGAAATATATACAAGTATGACACAATTCAAATGTTTTTGCAATTGCAAACATTAAAAAATGCACAGAACAAAATATATCCATTACCGCAGGCATAGTTTGGCATATTAAATAACATAAATTCGAACAAAATAACACTTTGCCCACTTTCAACGCCATTCACCTTAAATCCAGTTTAAGCTGCTAGCATCTTCATCGCAAGCCAGGAAGGTAGGTGACTACACTACCCCCTAACAAATAGACTACGTAAAGTGCAGGAGTTATCTGAGTTAGTTCCCCAGCTGTATTTAATCCTAGAACTGTCTGTCTTCGCAAGTCGTGCTATGGGAACCTTGATGGAGAAACGTCCGCATCCCACTTCAAAGAGCACCTACAGAAAATCTCAGTATAATACCCTATTTGACTATTCTCGCGAGCGGCTGAGAATAAAAAATTACCTCTACTCTCCGACCATTACATATAATTTCCGCCACGATTGGCCCAAATCCCAAACAGTAATGATTGGCTCAGGATAACGTCAGCGGTTTCACAAGGGGATATGCTGTGGTGTGCTCAGAATGCGTAACAACCAACAGAGCCCACTCGCCACAAAGCTATGAACATTGCTACACCACTTAAAGACTCTGCCATTACTCCGCGTGCTGCATCGTGACCACGGCTAATTTCATGACCCATGCTAATGATTTACAAGACATGGAACAGTGACTTAATTTTTAGTTAATTTATTTATTTATATTTGTATTACTATTGTATGCGAATTTTTTTTAAATTGAAATGACTGTCTCAGTATTAATATTTAATTTGATAATCATGACGAATGGTGTATTGTAAAGCGCCACGAACACTTGTGGGTCTGGCTTAAAGAGATGACAACTGGGCACTCCCATCCAACGAGGGAAGGTTTGATCTATCCACATTTCAATCCGACCACAAACAATAACCACATAAACACAACAACAAGAGTCTGCGAAAATTCTACTCTTATTGTGCCTAAGCCATTCTATGTTGAAAGGTCAAATATTGCGGTGGCGGTTAATTACATTAAGCTTCAGACCCCGAGGCAGAGCACTCTCATTTTAGTTAAGTCACCTACTCCGGACCTCACAACAACACGACGTCGACGAAAAGTATATAACCACGAAGACGTCGGTGCAGTTGATAATATATTTATGATAAATATATGATATTTATTTGAGTCGTTTTCTAGGCATATTAATCACGATCACTAGGCTTGATTGCGTGCGGTGAATCAAGGGAAGCGTCGTTTGATTTGGTAGCGACTGGTCGTCACGTGTTGATTTGAATTGATAACACAGTTTACTAGTAAATAGTACAGCTGTCATTATCGTAGAATATTGTAATTGCAACAAAGTGGTTTCTTCTGTAACCCACTGCGGTGAAACTGTATACGTTTCACTTCATGAAACTACATTAAACGAACAAAACCAAAACTATGCATATTTGCCTCAATGTTGGCTTTGGTGCTGTGGGCCAAACGTAGCTTCACCGCTGGCACGTGATGATGGTTAGAGGAATAATGATGATGATGATTTCAAGGAATTGCTCTTTGGTAATTAGCGAGCGCTCCTGTTTCCTTGAATCAAGACCAACAAAGACAGCAAGAGGGACGAAGTATAACCGATACAGCGCATTCTTGTGCGTTGTGAAGAATAAATGCTACGGCATTGTACTACCACGCGTATTCGAATGGAAATTACATGTTTAACATTCACATGCAGACGCACATAAAAAATCTCTCGACTGTATTTGAACGCGCATTGATTCAATTTTGATTCATTTGCAAGTGCTAACTAGCCTGATGACAGTTATTGCACCAACGTTAATTGAATAGTGTAGAGAACCCGGGTTCGAATTCTGTGCGGTGGTGACGAACCTTGGGCAAGTTCGTTCACTCTATGTTGCTCCAGTTCACTCAGCTGTGAATGAGTACAGTGGTAGATATTTGCGACTCGAATTCTCTGGGTGCTTCCCAGAGAAGTCGAGGTGGTGTCCGATTGAACAGGTCTGCCAGGGAGTAAAGTTTAAAGCGATAACTGTAACTGCCTGCCTGTACAACTGCGACGGGAAAATCAACGTGCAACACCAAACGACGCAGCTGTCACTTATAATAAACAAAACAGTTTGCACGCGCTCTAAGTCAGCAACCGTATTAACTGCGAAATGAAATTTGTTTTACATACAATGGTAAACAGGTAATGGAAGCAAATTGCTAACACACTATGCACGAAAGAAACTTAGGCAACAACAAAAGATAAGGTCAAATTTTGCGGTGGCGGTTAATTTCATTAAGTGTCAGACCCCGAGGCTGAGCACTCACATTTTAGATAAGTCACCTACTCCGGACCTCACAACAACACGACGTCGACGAAACGTTTATAACCATAGATATGTTGTTGAAGTTCAATATGTGGTTTCCAGACACACGGGGAAATAGCGCTTGCTCGTCTATGCAATACCACCAACCTAACAGTTCTATGCATTAAAATCACGCTATACATTTGGTGGGTTTACTTGTTAAATTACAAGTCGAAGATATTGAGAAAGGTATAATTAGTCTTTGTGTATTGTTGTACGGTATGCAAGTCATCGCAGGCCGAGTTCGTTTGATTCTGGTCCACCAATCGCAACAAGACTACGCCATTTAACGCAGTGGTCACACGTCGGTGCCTCTGGTGTACGGCTTAATGGAGGACATATATATTAAAATGCGAGCAAAAAGTACAAGGCAGTAAATGCAGGCACGACAAAGCCACATATGGCTGAACGGGCTGTTAACATTGCTAAAGCGTAATGCAATTAATTAAAGCAGCTAATGACCTACAAGAAATGAACAATGAGATGACAACTGGACACTCACACGCAACAACAGAACGTCTGATGTCTTCACATTTCACGTCCTCCCCGAAGCAGTAACCACATAAACACGACAACAAGAAAATCCACTTTTATTGTTTCATTAGCCATTCGATGTTAAAAACTTGCCTCAGTGTATATGTAAGTCGATCTTTGGTAAGTTTTACGGTTGAATTTACTGAAACAATGCAGTAAGTTATGATGATTGTGTTCACACGTCAACTGATGCGTGAACGCACGCACGCATGCACTCACGCACGCACGCACGCACGCAAGCTCGCACGAACACCATGAAACCTCTGCAACTCTGTGTTCGATATGCGGGTGGCATTTCATCTGTCATAACTCTAAATCGTCATAGGCAGCACCCTCGTGAAACGTAGTCTGAAAAAGTAAAAGTACAACAGTTAACCACCAGCCCCTTCCCCTAACCCTCAACAAAGTAAAATCAGCAACAAAAGATAAGGTCAAATATTGCGGTGGCAGTTAATTTCATTAAGCGTCAGACCTCGAGGCTGAGCACTCACATTTTAGATAAGTCACCTACTCCGGACCTCACAACATCCGACGTCGACGAAAAGTATATAACCACGAAGACGTCGGTGCAGTTGATAATGTGGTTTCAAAGAGCGCCGAATACTTTCGAGTATTACTACGTGAAATGGATAGAAAAATGTGTATTCTACGTATGATATTTACGTCACAGTTGTGAGATACGTTGGTGTTAAAAGACGTTCTCGAGTTCACCATGGAAATATATTTATTTGAGTCGTTTTCTAGGCATATTAATCACGATCATTAGACTTTAACGCGCGCGGTGAATCACGGGAAGCGTCGTTTGATTTGTTAGCGACTGGTCGTCACGCGTTGATTTGAATTGATAACAAAGTTGACTAGTAAATAGTACAGCTGTCATTATCGTAGAATACTGTAATTGCAACAAAGGGATTTCTTCTGTAACTCACTGCGGTGAAACCGTATACGTTTCACTCCAAGAAACTACATTAAACTAACAAAACAAAACCGATGCATATTTGCCTAGTACCACTGACATGGTACTACTATAAACAAATATATCGAAACCTCTATGTGTTGGTTGGTTCGAAAACCAATAATAATATCACGCGTTTTCAATGTTGGCTTTGGTGCTGTGGGCCAAACGTTGCTTCACAGCTGGCTCGTGGTGATGGTTGGAGGAATTTCAGGAATTACTCTTTGGTAATGGGCGAGCGCTCCTGTTTCCTTGAAACAAGACCAACAAAGACAGCAAGAGGGACGAAGTACAACCGATACAGCGCATTATTGTGCCTCGTGAAGGTTAAACGCTACGGTCGTGTAGTACCACGCACATTCGAATGAAAATTACATGTTTAATATTCAAATGCAGACGCACTGAACAAAATTCACGACTGTATTTGAACGCGCATTGGTTCAATTTTGATTCATTTGCAAGTGCTAACCAGCCTGGCGACAGTTGTTGCACCAACGTTAATTGAATAGTGTAGAGCGCCGTGGTGCAGTGGATAGAGCTTCTCATTCAAGAGAACCAGGGTTCGAATTCTGTGCGGCGGTGTCGAACCTTGGGCAAGTTCGTTCACTCTACGTTGCTCCAGTTCACTCAGCTGCATGAATGAGTACTGGCTATAGACAGTAGTGGATAGTTGCGTACGAACAGTCTTCGCGCATTAATTGCACAGTGGCTGGATGCTTCCCAGAGAAGTCGAGATGGTGTTCGATTGAACATGTTTGCCAGGGAATAAATGTAAAGTGCCTTGAGCAATCCTGATGACTGGATACTATGCTATATAAGAACTTACCTTTTAATATAGTATTCGGTAGGTGCACGAACGCGAAACATAGCTGCCTGTGTGCGCAACTGCGACGGGAAAATCAGGGTACAACTGTAAACAAAGCAGCTGTCTTTTATATTACACAAAACAATTTGCACGCGCTTTAAGTCAGCACGTATTAATTGCGAAATGATTTGTTTTACATACAGTGGTAAACAGGTAACGGAAGCAAAATGCTAACACACTTTGCACACAGAAACTTAGGCAACAACAAAAGATAAGGTCAAGTATTGCGATGGCGGTTAATTTCATTAATCGTCAGATCCCGAGGCTGAGCACTCACATTTTCGATAAGTCACCTACTCCGGACCTCACAACAACACGACGTCGACGAAAAGTATATAACCACGAAGACGTCGGTGCAGTTGATAATGTGGTTTCACACAGCGCCGAATACTTTCGAGTTTTACTATATAAAACAAATATAAAATGCCGGATGCTATACATTAGAACCATGTGAAAATTGTGATATATTGTGGTATTAAAATACATACTCGAAGTCGTTATAAAAACGCATAAATTATCACTATGGCTATGCTTGAGTGAACAGTCGTGACCTGTTTGACGCTGTACACCGTACGCTGGCTTTAGGCCAAGGCATACCAGAATAATATTTGTGTTTTTGTTATATGCTCTCACATTTTTGTGTTTCGGAAGTAGGCCAGATTTTCTTTTTTATTCAGTGGAAATGTCTTAAGGTAGGTACCAGGTAGACATGGCAGTATGTTCTCGGTAATTATTTTTTGAGAGTGGCATCGCTCACTGTCACCCATGTTGGGTTTTGCTTATCCATTTCCGGACGTTGCAGCCTTGATGGATTGTCTATAGACAGCTCTTTCGTTTGCCAGTCTCCCCACTCGCCAGACGTCGGCTCCCATCCATTCCTCTATGTCCTTCCCCATTGTCTCCTAGGTCTTCCTCTGCTTCTTCTGCCTTCCACTTTTCCTTCCATTATTAGTCTCTCTAGAGACTGATGCCGTTTCACGTGGCCGAAATAACTTAGTTTCTGTTTCTTTACAAAGTTCAATAAAGTCCCGAGTATACACCAGGCTCTTCTGCGATGGATTCGTTAGTTCTGCGTTCAGTCCACGAAACTCGTAATATCTTTCTATAACACTTGTTTTCAAATGCATTTATACGTTTAGTAGTTCTTATTAAGAGTCTAGGTTTCGCATCCATGTGTAGCCGTTGGAAATATGCAGACTCGGGTAATTCGTAGTTTCATATATTTGTTCGTTGCTTTCCACAGCTTCTTCATCTCCGTCAACTTTTTTACTCGCCATTGCCAACCTCCGCTTGATCTCTTTCGTCCCATCTCCATCCGTTTCTATCAGTGACCCCAGGTATTCAAAACTTTCCACTCATTCTATTTCCTCGCCATCTACTGTGACCTCTGATGGTTCTCGACATCATCTCGCTGTGCTCTTTAACAGTAGTTATCAGTTTATCCAATCCCTCTTTTGTATCGGATATCAACGCTGTGTCAACGGCATATCTCAGTTCATATATCTCCTGTCCATTCACTTTCAGTCCATTAAAAAACTTGCTTCTCGTGTCAGTCTCGACTTCTCTCATGATATTCTCTGTGTATAGACTGAATAGGTGGGGGACAAAATGCACCCCTGTCTCACTCCCTTGCCGTCTGGGAACCAATCTGTGGTACCACACTCTAATCTCACTGCAGACTGCTGTCTAACATATAAATTTGGGATAAGTGATGTAATTTTCTGGTCAAATCCCATGTGTATCAAGGTTTTCCAGAGTTGTTGATGACTAACATTATCAAAAGCTTTTGAATAATCTATGAAACAGATCCTAAGGTCATGGTTGAATTTTCTGCATTTTTGAATTAACATCTTCAGGTTGAAAATGTGATCTCTTGTTCCTCTTCCAGTTCGGAAACCAGCTCGTGTTCTGTTGACTTCACATTCTAATTTTGTTGTGATTCTCTTCATTATGATTTTTAGCATAATTTTGCTCGCATGGCTGATGAGGGATATAGTCCTGTGGTTTGAGCATTCTTGTATGTCACTTTTTTCGGTATTGGTATAAGGATGGCTCGTTTCCAGTCCATGGGCCATGTTCCACTTCTCCTGTCACCCATACTTCTAATAATTTGATAATTACTAATTGGGTCTTGCTTGTCCTTGTGATTGGATGGTAAATAAATTATGTATTTTCCGTGTCATGTTGTAAGTACTTCTATTGTCAACTACCTTTAAATAACACGCTCGATAAGGTAGCCGGGGTTGATGCCACATTAACGATTCAATTCCAACTGATTCTTCATTCCGATGCCGATTCTACCAACACCATGGCAATTCCGATTCTAACTATTTTTATTCCCATTCCGCCCACATTATGGTAATTGAAATTCCGATTCCAATTCCACACTGTGGTAATTCCGATCCACATCCTACATCTTATGGCGATATGATTCCACCAATGCGTCGCTCTCCTTCTTGTTACCTGCTCTACACGGGTGAGGGTCAGGTGCAATATTACCAAACCACTCCCTCTCTTTTTTCTTTCCAAAGTTTTCTATCCATAGCTCTCTCTCTCTCCACTTTCATCCTCCCCGATCGTCTCATGTACACTCACTTTGTCCTCCCATCTCAGCTGTGGCCGTGCCCTTTTCTTGAGTCCTTTGTGTAGTTCCGCCTCTGCTTTCTTCGGTATTTTTCCGGCATCCATCCTTGCCAAGTGGCCTGCCCATCTCATTCGGCTTCTCAAGAATCCTCCTGTTCAGCTACATAGCATTCCAACATCTTTTCTCGGGTCATTCGTCCTTATTCTGTACCTTTTCGAAGAAGAGGATAACAACATGAAGCAGATGCTTTCACAAAACTCTGTAGGTTTTCCATGACATCACTCATTGAATTTCTTGAGAGACATGCACCAATTTCTGGGAGGAGGCTAAACAACATTGTTCAAATCACCTCCGGTGCGATAATATGGGATAGTATGAATATGAACCCTTCTTCCCAGATGCCACCAGGCTGTGGAATGACTTTACTAACACACCTCATCAATCACGACAGTCTGGAACTGTAAAGAGCCTCCGGAAGAGCGGGTTAAATCGTTAAATCCGGGACGAAAACTACCATGTTAAAACCTGGTTCAAAGTGGGCTGATTTTACGCATACAATTGGTCAAAATGGGTCAAAAGCTCATTTGATGGATAACGGCATTCAATATTTCAAGATTTTAATGTTTATATCAACTTCATTGACAATGCAAATTTAATTTAAAAAAACATTAACTTGAATTAATTCAGTAAGATAACACAATACATATATTATTAATTTTAGTTTGTGTGTATGCGTGCGTGTGTGCATGAGCGTTTGTGCACGGATACACATGCATAGCATTGTATACACACATACATGAAAAAATAGTAGGCTCATAACACACACACACACACACACACACACACACACACACACACACACACACACACACACACACACACACACACACACACACACACACACACACACACACATACATACACTCACACACATATATATATATATTATATTATATTATTATATATATATGCACATGTGATGGTAGTCATAATCAATCAATAATACACTGTATACCAATTACGGATGAAAGGTCATTTTCTTAAATTTTTATATTTAGTCCAATTTTATTAGTTATAAAATATTATCATCCCTGCTTAATTGGTATGTACAGTAATACTGTATGCTTTTCAAGGTATGTGCTAAAACTAAATAATATAAAAATAAGTTAATATAGATAAAATTCATGGTTTTATCTTTGAGCTGTAAAACATTAGTGTAGATACTGTAATTCTAAAGAAAACTTGCCCAACACTTGTAACACGATATACCATCCAACCAAAATCTGGGACAATTAAAATGTAATAAAGACACAGCAAATTAATTGAACATTTCCTTCAGCATTTTCTTACCAAAACGTGGCCAACAAGTGAATGTTATCAGTGAACTAACTGCAACAAAAATAATACCACTTGTAATATAATTATAAATACCTAAGCGTTATCATACAGCTATGCTGATATTTGTTTGTAAAAATATGCGCAGAAGCATGTGACAAATGCTTTGTGTATCATGTGCAAAGGTTTTTTGACCATGTGACGAAGGCTTCATTTAAAATGGGATAATTACTGTATGTAGTGTGTACCGTGAGACAAAAGCTGTGACGAAAACTTCATTAACCAATTGACAAAGTTTTATTTACCATGACGTGACGCCTTGTACCAATGGTACCATGTGACGAATGTGTCATGTACCAAGTGACAAAGACATCGTGTACTACCGCACATGTTGATTTCGTCCAGTACCAAGTGAGTGATGGAGAGCTTGACAGAATAATGGAGAGGTAAGACGTGGACATGAAGACTAGTAGGCAGTAGTATGCAAAATCTCGGAAAGGGGGGGAGTTTATTCACCCATTAGTCTATAGGGCTAAAAAGTCACAAATATTTAGTGACACTATATACAGGTTCTTAACTGCAAAAAGGGGCCATGACCCCCTAACTATTCACAGTCGGGTATGAAGTAATTGTTTTTTAACTAATAATCTGACAAAAATGGTTGCAACATCGGACACCCAATGGAAAAACTGTGGTGTGTGCCCAAACAAAACCTAAGGCCCTGGTAGGGCCTGGCTCTAGCCTAGATGCTAAGCTGCGGCTACGCAGTGCATTTCGTCAACCTAGTTCTTCAAGTACATGTACTCATCTGTGACAGCCAACGCGAGTAGTAATTTAAATAATAAAGTTGCACTATCAATTTAACGTCGTTTTGCATAGATTACGGAGAAAATGGCACTTACCTCGAAGACGTCTGTGCGATATTATGGCATGACGTAAAAACGACACAGTTCAACCGACACAGACAACGTAGTTTATCACGTGTCGGTAACAATAAAATTCCATGCCATGTCCATTTCACACCTATCAAACCCTTTCAAAGCTTCCAGAAAACGTTTACAGCCATGTGGCTCATTCATGAGTACATTATAAATAATTTTTTGAAAACGAGGCGACCTGCTGGCTTTGGGTGGCCTGCGTGGCAATGCCGGTGTGTCAGTCACTCCGTGTGACAATGGCACACGTCAGACTGATTACAGCTTTTAGGTGGGCGTAAATGTTTTTAGTATGACTCGTACTGTAATCACAACCAATTATAGGGCCTACTTCTTGAATCTTGGTTCTAGTGTGAGTGTCGTAGTGTTAGTTTACTGCTGCGTATCCAGAATATACGGTTGTAACCATACAGTTTAAACTTATTGATGCTTTTAAGTTTTGGAGTTAGATTGATGCTTAGTTAGGCCTACTGATTGGTTTTACGTTCCACCTAAATTATTTTATTCTGATAATTTGTATTTCATGCTGATATTTTATTAACCTTTGGTTTGAGGTGATATTGACACGACTTTCTCAATTATTAAAACAAGATTACCATTATGTATATTAGTATTATTTTCATAGTTGTTATCGCAAAAAGCAAAAAAAAAAATATTTGTACGGCAATGCTCTGCTTCAGTCAGAATCCGTAAAGTGCTGAGAACTGTTTTCGCTGTACAACATATATATAAATACAAAAAAAATGTATTAGGGTAATGTGGGGGCATATTCGCATACTGGGACACTATGGCACACCGCCCCTGCAGTTGTTGTGGTGGGTTGGCACTCAGTAATTAGTATTTAAAAAGACACACTTTCTGTGAGATCACACGTGATGTTATTCTTATTTACCGTGGTAATGTTTCATAATTATAATGTATTATTTGTGGTTTGTTTATTCACGGGTGCATATACTATTATTTAGTCATATTAACGTTGTTAATTGCTATTTAACATACATCTGCACTTAAGTTATATTTTAGATAGTTCTTATTCTGTCCCCAAGATTACAATTATCTATATTAGTACTGTTTTCATAGTCGCAAAAATATGTTTACGGCAATGCTCTGTTTTAGTCGGATTCTCCGTAAAGTGCCTAGAACTGTTTTTGCTATACAAAATATTTATAAATACAAAAATCATTTTATTAGGGTAATATGGGGCACATCCGCATACCGGGGCACGATCGCACATCGCCCCTACAGCCGTTGTGGCGGGGCAGAACTCAATAATTCGTATTTATATAAGACACACATTCCGCGAGATACCATGTGATGTTATTCTTATTTAGCGTGATGTTGGTTCAAAATAACAATGTATTATTTGTGGAGTGTTTGTACGTAGTGCATATATTTAGTTATATTAAAGACGTTAGTTGCTACTTGACATACATACGTGCATAATATTTCAGAGATTTTTTATTCTGTCCCCAGATCAATTCAATAACCTTGTACAGTGCATGTCCAATTAAATTTCCACATCTGAAAACTAAAACATATAAACTGCGAATTTTGCAGGATAATCTCTGCAGTGCCATTCTACAGAATTTGTTCGAATATTCATTTATTAGTTTTGAACTAAAATGTGTTTATTATGATCAGATCTACATTTGAAGTATTGCTTACTGTTTCTTGCTATACAGTACCAATGTGATAAGTAATTGAAAAATGCGTTTGCCTTTATAGTAATACTAAATATTTACGGCTCATTTAATACAATGTACTTATTAATTAAGGAGGAACACAAAACGTAATACAGGTAAGTTATCGTATATCACAGTATCCAGTCCTTAGGACTGCTCAAAACGCTTCACCCATTGCTCCCTTGCAGACCTGTTCAATCGAAGCCATCTCAACTTCTTTGGGAAGCATTCAGCTACGCTGCAATTAATGCGCGACGGTTATCGGTGCACAAGTATCCACCATTACATCTATCCAGATACGCATTCGTACAGCTGAACTGGGGCAACGCTGAGAGAACGAACTTGAAACAGCAGCACATGATTCGAACTCGGGTTCTCTCGGTTGAGGGTCCGATGCTCTATCTACTGCGCCACTGCACGCCACTAAACACCCTTCTGAAAGGGATAACGTCCACTTTGTAAATTGTCAGTGACACAAACCATACGTGGGCACAAATATATAACATCGGATGGTTCTTATACTGTTAGTTTACCTCATTTCGCTGGCGGTTCCCCGGTAGGACGGTGGATTTGGTCGTTTCAAGATTTTAAAGCCTGCATGTATCGATTTTGTGACTGACCAACCCTTTGTCTTGATACGTCTCTGAACTTGGTTTCCACGGATTTAGGCGCAATGGTAGTTACCTTATTATTATTATTGTTACTCTTACTATAACTATTGTTATTATTACTGTTGCTGTTGTTTTATTGTTATTATTATCATTATTATTAAGTAAAGAGGACAAGTTTCGTCGGGTTTAGACGGCGTGCGTGCGTGCGTGCGTGCTCCATGCATATAGTGGGCGACATTTGTAGATAACTAATCGGAAGATGGGATCGACCACTCGCCGTCATCGTTAGTGATGGCTACATTTCGGATACTCGGATTACACAGGACAACAATAAACTGCTGACTCAATCCCATCATCGCTGATCATCGCCTGCAGTCGACTTTATGCGGGTCTCTTTTCTGTCGATTCGCCGGCATTCGTCTCCAATCATCGTAATTCGGGAAGCCGACAAAACTACCATCACACACTGATGACGCCGTTGCACTTCTATTGGGCATATATACGAACGAGGCACCCGGACAGGCGCAGATGTCTAAGTGCATGCATGCATGCGTGTGTGCGTGCGTATGTGCGTACGTGCGAGCGTACACGCGTGCGTCCCTGTGATCCGAAATGATTAATTCCACTATATTGTCTTAAAGCTTTGATTGCGTGTTTTGTGAGGGAGAAAACAAAGCAATATGAATTCACCACTTCCAACAGTTGCACGATCAAAACGAGATGTATCTATGCCTGTAGGTCTAACAGTTTACGTTGATTCGAGAAAAAGCACATCGATTTTAATGTCGACAGTTATGCTACGCGCTGTAATCGGGACTTAGGCCTAACATGACGATTGCACGGTCAAAACGTATTATATCAACCTGTGATAGCAAACGCAAGTAAAAGTACATAGTTTTAACAGCTACAGGTGTGCTGCTTGTCGCAACCATGACTTCTCCGCTGCAGTGCGTGTGAATCCGCCACGATTATTTCGGGTTCTTAATCGCAATTCATCGCAAGAACAACGTGCTTTGAATTTCGGTGTTTTGCCGCTTGTCGAGCGGCGTGGTTCGACGGGCGGGGAGCGTCGACAAGAACTGAGGCATGTAGGCTGGTCTGGCGACAACGTAAGTCCGGAGATCTCTCGTACTGTGTCATTATTATTGTTAGTAAAACAATCACAGACGCGATGACAGGCGACATTTCCAGTGTCGCATCCGCCGAAGACGTGTACTTGTATGATTCCAAACCGACTGTTCGTGTAGTCGTTTGTTATTGTCTGAGTAACTCCTTGTGAGCCGCCCGGTATTACTAGGCCTGTCTACTTGTCTACGTACTTGATCGTATTACAGTACAAACTGCGTGTTGAATATTAGGTTGTATGCTCCCTCGGAGCATGTTTTTCCCATTGTATAGACAATAATGTTACTATATTGTAGTTGTTTTAGTAGTACATACACACGCACACACGCACGCACACACACACACACACACGTAGGTCCATGTGCAGTTTATTTATACACGCATGCATGCATCCTAACAGCAGTATAATAGTCTTGAATAGGATACATTTTGACAGCCGAACTTACAACATAAGCGTACAAACAATGTCCCAAGTGCACCTATATAATTATTATAATTTTATGAATTAGCTGTTGCTCTCGTGGGTACGCATGACCAAACTCGGACACGCATGAGTAAGCAGCACTCCCACGGAATAATGTCTGTACGAAAATCCCATGAGAACACCTATCATGCGGCTATTGTTTTACAGTTATCCGAAGTTCTCTCTTCGCTGCTTGATGGACAAAAGACTGAAGTTTGTCTGAAAGAATGACAATTTCAGCAAAGCACATCGTTCGTGTTATTTAGTTATATTAATGATCAGATGTTACTCTACTTGGGCTCCAGAGAGTGCTAATTGTTTCTTGATGACATGCCTTATCCGACAAGACCATGTGCATCGGGTGATTAGCAACCTCGGGACGATGGTAATGGCAACTAATTAAGCGACGCTGACCACTCAACGGTCGTTACTGGCGACGACAGCAATTGGCGACGATAACAAAATGGCGTCAACCTAATGTAGACAGCCGATAAACGCATGCTTGATAAACAAGACATTCTTTCTAAATGTCAATACTTAGGCCTTTCAGAGTAATATTTGTGTTCCGGTTATGTTATCAGATTATGGGTATGTAGGCGGTAGAGGTACTAGGTAGGACATATTTTCTCTGTTGTTATTATTCTCCTGGTGAGGTTTGTTTTCTTGCTAATTTTTGTTATTGCGATCATATCACCAACACATTCTTCAGACTAATATGAGAAAAAAACATGACAAGATGGAGCGGTGTATTATAGCAGACCAGACATAACGTTCTACAATAATACAACGACCACCAGTCCTTGATAGGCCATCCGACGACACGATAGAAGGCGTGGGAACCAGATACGGCGAGCAACAATCCGTCACCGTCTCATTGATACGACAACGAACTACAGCGGCGTCTCCCGTCAGACGCGACAGGTGTGCCCACCTCTCGCGATAGAAGACAGGAGGCTTCGAGTTTACCTCTCAAGTACCGTGGTTCGTTAGGAGATAAATAGCCATCTGTCTAACTCTTGAATATACGTCAGCCAATAGCAAGTTGGTTGTAACACCAGTAATATAGGTCTACCTGTATACATAGGTCAGGAGTAAGTTATCCTAGGTAACCCTTACAAAAATACAACTATTATCTCATTGTGATTCGTGGAACAGCTATTCTGACTGTAAACAATGTAATTGCAGCGTGGTAGCTCAGCTCTGTCCTTTTGGCGTCTTGCACTAAACACAATGAGAGCGCACTCCGCACATTGTTCACAGACCAGTGCTCGACGCAGGCATTCCATTTCGGCTGCCTCTGTCACGGTTGCTTATTTTGCCACGCCAACAACGCAGAAAGAAGTAATCAATTCAGAGTACAGGACGACGGACAAGCACTTTCAGGCGGCGTCCGTTTAGCCGCTTGAGTGCCGTGGGCGGGGTCTACTCACAAAGGATAACATCACGTCGGTGATTGCGCGCCGACGTTGGGTGAACGCCGACCGCCGACGCGTTCACACAATGGCCGCAGTAAACGGAGCGCCGCCGTCGCGACTAATTGAAATCTCGCTGAGCGCACGGACGGGCGGCGGCGAGGCGCCAGTTAAAGGGATGTCCGCCGCACAAGTGACACGCACGGTTTATGTTTTTGTTCCGTTCAGCGCATTGAAACAAATTGATGCATTGTATTAGTCAAAAAGTGCTCGTTCACTTTTCTGTCGAGTGGTTCACTTCAGTGTGAACGCTGATGTTTAACTACATAATCCGTTTTAATGCACAGTCCAACGGTAATGATCATGGAAGATGGTAACTATTTGCAAGCTTACGTTACGCCGCACAATTACCGGGCGAAATTATTGATGATTACATGAATCGATGACATCAATTAATCCGATGCGCGTGCAAGCAGCAATGTACAGTCAATGATGAATGATGTCGTGAGACGGTTGTCCTACGATAGGTAACAAAGCACACGATTTGCAGCGGCGCAAATGGAGATGGCTTTCACAGCGTATATTTATTGTGTGTCCACATTTATTATCTCGTCCGTTTGTCTATATATATAATATAATATATACGTATATATATATATATACGTATATATATATATATACGTATATCTAAATATATATATATATATATTATAAACTTCTACAATCAAAACGTCGCTGTCTCTAAAAAACTGAATACTTAGTGTGTTTTTCTTTAATAACAATGTATATTTTCCTATCAAAGCATCTACAACTTTCTGCTGCAATCATCTTAATATACTCATTCTGTGTAATGGAACATGCAACCAACTTTACCAGACCTACCCGAAATGATGGCGATCAAGCCATGATGTTATATAGGATTTTATTTTAACTAACATGTTTGCAATTTCCTCAAGTGTACGTTACGTTATTTTATTGCCACACAAAAGAGTCACTCAGTAAAGTGGGATTCGGAAAATGGTATCCGGCCAGGGGGGGTTGTGACAGGTCAACGAACTGTGAATTTCTCGAAGCGCTCATAATGAATTACTTATAAAATAAACACAGACATCAATTCATAAACACGTGTCATATATCAGTTGGTTATTTTGCAATAGTCCGCTTATATATAGACCTCTACGCACGTGAACAACAAGAAGCAAAATTACTTTAATACTTGGTGAGACAGGTTTATAATTACTAATAACGCAACCAACACCATGCAAAAATGTTGTATTAATGAAGCCGACTAAAGCAACCACTACACACAAACTAACTAGTCTCGTCATGTGTCAACGATATGTAGGTTACCGTGGCAACCGAAGATCAATTTGCCGGCGACACGCCAATGCCGATCGTCACTAATGCGACTCGATCTGATAGGCCAACAAAGCGAGCTTCTAACGCCATCAACGGCGACCGTTTCCGTCGATCATTGGATTAATTAATGACCATTCGCTTAATTGGCACTTCTACACAGACGACCAAGCCTCGCGGTTTGGAGCCGTGTCGATGTTTTGCAAGGATTAATCCAGGGTTTAAAATTACACTACTTTACATAGAAACATCAACATGTCAACACGTGAACTTAGGGTCAGTTTGTGTGTATCTCCTCCCGGGTGTCAATGTCCACCCGCCTCTATCTGTGTTCAATTACTTTCTTGCACCGCTGGACCCTGATCTAGCAATTGGCGGTATATTTCAAACAAATACATATTTATATATTTATAATTATTTACTTAGGTGCACTGTGTACCAGATTTGTTTACCTGTCGAAAAAATATGGGAACAATTGATTAATTAGTGGTAAGCAACTCTCCAGCCAGAGGGCACCATGCGAACGAGTTTACGATCAAAATAACGTAGTGCAAACAGAGCTAGTTACAACAGCTAGTGCAAATAGCGTATGATTTTGGTTTGTATCTTATTGTCGTATAACGCAGCTATACAACCAGACTTGTACGTCACCGAGTTGTCGGCCTTTCGGCGAGCACGAAATACAACATGCCATTTTTGTAATGATACCAATGTATTTATCACTTTTTTTCGTAGACACCAACGAGGGTCCACAAATACTGTGTCAACATTGTTGAGTCGACCAACAATGTAAGCGTCGTCGTTGCGCATGGTTTAGATTTACACTGACGTTGCCGCCGTCTGGCCGTATGCATAACCAAACACCAGCCGACAGACGACTGTATTGCGCAGCGGTGGCGAAGACAATGTGGCGACATGAAACAAAGGTGATTAAGCACAAAGAGACAGGCAGTTAACACGCAATTGCCCTCGAGACAACGCCCGTAACGGGCTCGTCAGCCGTGCCGCACGCACACCCAATTCGCGCGCGTTCGATGCATCGAATATATTTGACATCGTCATCGCCGACAGCCGCGACTCTGTTGCCGTGGCAACGCGCGCGCCGACCAGACGGGCGCGCTTGCGGGCTTCAATGGAAATGATTAGCGGTCGCTCGCGAGAACTAATTAAGTGTCTAATTGTGCGGCAATGTCAACGGGTGGCCAACTGGTTATCACCCGATCTGCGGTGCCACTGTCAATAGTCTGCAGCACCTGCCAATCGCAAATTTCCCTTCCGTCATATTCTCTACTTATCATTGCTATTTGAAAGGCGCGCCCGCGCTTTAGAAAAAAAATATAATTTGAAGTAGGCTGATTAAGGCTGATCAGTGATGCACCAAACGTTCTGCTAATATTCACCAAACGGAACGAACAACATGCCTTTCATAAATACAGAAATCAACGAAATCTGACCATGCATGGGTAATTGTCACGTACCACCGCCCAAGCCGCAATCGGTGGACTCGCAATAGAGATCACAAACACATGTCATCAACAAATCGTGATTAACTGTGTCCATGGACGTGTTTACGACGCTGTTTTTATGTGGTGCTATGTTTGCCACCTTTCTTTATTATCCATAGTTTAGCGTACTATCGACGGTGTTATAAACCGCTAAACTTACAATGGATATAGTTCACCATTGTCACACCGATTATGACGATGCATTTTTACAGCACTTTGCTTGAAGCCGTCTCATTGCGGCGCGATATATTCAGACATGAGCTACATAGCTGATCAACGCTAACGCCGCATTCAGACCTCAGCGAAAACCGTTAATAGCAGATAAGCAAACGGGATTAAGTGGTATTTCCGACACGCACACGATGCGGCGTTGCTTTATGTCATTACGTGTCCTCCATAATTTCTCTCTGGAGTGACACAATGAATCGAACAACCGTCGTGACATAAAACCCGCGCGTTAGTCTGCGTTACGTTCCACGAACACGCCCGGCTGCACGCAAACACTCGCAGGAGCCCGAGTGATTTATCAGCTTACATAACACGCGAATAGATGTTTCGTCGGCGTACTGACGCGGGTCGTTGTACTAGGCACGTGTTGCTATGGAAACGCGAGACGTGTTTACAACATACACGAACCTATGAAACACGGCACAATCTCATCGCCAGCCGTGAAATCCGATTACGTGTAGTAGTGAAGCAAGCGCTCGAGGCGGAAAAAGCTCGCCACGGGGAGGGGAGCGATGGGAGAAGGGAGAGTCACGCCCGTTGGTCACGTGTAGTCGTGGCAAGCAACCATTTAATAAAATAACAAAATAATGTCGGTCCAAGAAATCGTCGTTTAACGATATTTACATACAAAACAACTTTGTGATTAAAGAAAACAATAAACCGTATTTGAGGAGATAAAACTTTCGACGACGTCAAACCACTAAACAAGCTGTGCAATTCTATGAAACAATACTACATTATTGTGGCCACCCAATATTTAGATGTTTGGGTGTTTTGTTTGGCAATCCTTTACGGGGTGCAATTGGAGGTTTTTGGTAAGTCTCAAGGTGTTTTTTTTGCGAACCTCAACCCCCCCTCCAATATTCACCACGTTCAAACACCAGAGTACAGCAACATACTTTTATTGCTCGTTTCTCAACTCGTTACAACGTGGTTAGATAATGCCCAGTTTGTTCGTTTCAATAGTCACGCACACAACTAGTGGAGCATTCCCCTCCTGCTGCGCGTGTCTGCAAGCCAAATCTCATTGGCGCGACTCAAATATCAATGCACCACCGTCTTCATGAATAATTCTGCCGACGACTGCGAAGCGATTGGCAGACGGCTGGAAGTACCTATGTGGTTTTGTCGGCGACATCGGTTGTGCTGTTGATTAGTAACCACCGAGACTCACAGAGGATATAACCGAATAGAACACATCATTTGCTGATTATATATATGATATATGTCATGATTGATTTGTTAGTACGTTAACGAAAACGCAATTGGCATATACATTTATATAGCAATAATACTTTGTAAGTTACTTAATTAAATTTTAACTTTGTATCTTTTTATAAATACACTAGTTTAATTTTCTTTTATTTCTAGTATTTATAACTTATCTTGTAAGGAACTTGTAAAAACGCCTTTGAACAGTTTAGGCTGAAAAAGTCGCTAAGGTTGAAAATGGCGCTGTATAAATTGTTATGATATTATTATTATTGTTGTTGTTGTTGCTATTTACAAATATGTGACACTATGTCCCTCCCTCCCTCCTAGTTGCGCCTTTTCATCCAGACACAGCAATTTGAGCAGCTCGAGATGTGTTATGACTACTCATACAACGTCACCCCTAACTACCAGATACGACGATTAGGCGCACGTATTTATTGAGAGTACTGTACTGAAATAGGCGTTTCAATGACCACTAGATGGCAGCAGCATTGTGGTGCATGTTTACGTGGTTGATCACCAGATGTCACAACAGTAAACCAGTAACCGTCAGTAATTAAATGTTTCGTTTGTTGTCGTAATACGAGCGTTATAATTAGAGTACATAATTATAATTTGCTACTTCAGATTTGTGACCAAGTATAAAAGTAAGTCACGTGACGTGTGCGTGGAGAGGAAACTGTTTTATGACAGAAATTGTTTATGTCTGTGGGAAGCAAACATTTTATAATTTATGTATATATATATATAGATATATATATATATTCATATAAACATACATAACGCCAAAATAAATGAAAACGCGACTGTCGTAGCTGGTGCTAAATACATTTCCCTAGATACGCGCACGCGTAGAAACGTCACCCGGATATAATTTAACGCCCGGATAAATGTAAGCGCGCACCGTATAACCACTGACATCTATTATAACTGGATAGTGAGCGGACCAGTTTTATTGAGGGAGCCGACCCACTGAGCTGACATCTTGACAAGGACCACTCATTAGTTGGTAAGACTGGTAGTTACACAGCATACAGTGAACAGGAAATATTTATTTGTTCCAAATACACAATACAACAAAACAATCGTTATAAAACAAAAGACCATACAATATATTGCAATCGAATCGACATGAGAAAAAAACAAAGTGGTAAGTATATAATGTGTGATAGGGAAATAAAGGATTATATCATATAAGGGACGGGAGACTCCTACTAAGACTAATTATAGTCGTTATCGTAGGAGCCACCCTATACAATAATTACAAATGAAAATCCATCCCTAGTACAATTAGTGAATCACCACTACAAGATAAATGTATATTACATAGGTACTAATTATATAAACAGTCAGTTTTAAAATTAAGTCATTTATAACCAAGGAGGTAGAGTAAGCCAGACAAAGCTTAGAACATTACATTATAGGCCTACGTGATTTTGGACAATTGTTTTTTATACAAAGAGGTTGTTCACTCATAATGACATATGTAACAATTTCGTAATGTACATACAAGTAAATAAGTCTGCAAATAATGATGTTTGATGTACAATGCAAACCCGTGCATGCTGTGAGTGTAGATTTTACTTGTTATTAAAGTGTACAGTGTAAGTTTCGGAAATAAATTCATAAAACGCACGCACGCACACATACACACACGCACACACACGTGTACACAGACGCACAAAGACAGAGCAACAAAGTAATTGAGATATAGAGAAGCAGACAGGCAGAGTAACAGAGTATTTTCCTCCACTATTTGTCGCAGTGCATTCTGGGATATTTCTGGATGGAGGATTTTTAAGCAACTATTTACTCTTGCTAGATTTCGCCCGACAGTTGCTTAGGTGTTTGCTACACGTCAATGTCCACTGTATACGTGTACCAACAGTTCTTGTAATTAGACCTCTGTGTTTTGATCACCGAATTAATTATCTATATTTGTGGTGCATACGAAAACATGATTTCCACATAACGCTAGAAACTAACCCGCCTAACGCTGTAGCAATAAGAACAATGAACTGATCCAAAAGAAATGCGCCGTGTTTATGTTGTAACCTCTTTAATCGTGTAAATGTAACTGCGTTAACGGTGACATATTATGTGTCTCATGTTTGACGTATATTTGTGATTCGTGCAGGCGTCATGCGCATTACTCACATATGTTTTTGTCTTGCACGAATCCCTGACTGTCATGCAGTCTATCCGCATGCCTGTAATTTTTCAACAGGAATATCATCGTTTGCCACAGCAGTCGACTATTCGGTTGTTGCACCAATCTTAATGCCCCCTAGCACGGCGTTGTTGGTGCTGACACGATCACATGAATATGTCGCAATACTCCTCTAGACAGCGACGACACGAACGCACGGCACGTTTCTTTGCTCCGCTCACGTCGTGCAGCCAGATCTGGAACAACTCCGGGTTCTTCTGCAGCGTAAGGAATTTTCCCCAGACCTTGGCTGCCGTGGCGCATCCGTGCTCCCGAAGCTTGCACTCCGCCACCGGCGTGACTCCTGGCAGCGCCGACACCATTTTATCACCCATCGGCTCGCTGAGGAATTGACGATATTTGAGCTGCTCGACGTTAGACGCTACGTTGATCTTTGACCGCCGTTTTACGGCGTCTCCTGTCTCCGTTACGACATTCTTGCTTGTCAACCTCGGATGATCATTCGGCGTGGATGCTAATTTGTTGGTCGACGCGTTTTTAACGCCAGAAATGTCACCGCAAGCGTCCATTGCGATCACTCTTCTGCGACGTCGCACTTCTGTGACGTCATCTAAAAGTTTGTTGCTACCGTTACGCCTTTTGTCGGTGACGCTTCGCGCTATTTGCCGATGTTGTTGTTGTTATGCCAACAGGTGACGTACACATTACACAGCACCATTGGCGAGAGAATACTACGTGACCAGCAATGAAGATACTCAATACATAACAATTTCAGTCAATGACGCACTACATCAACTATCCAAAAATAACACACCCAAATGTGGAGGACCAGACGGCATCACAAGGTGGTTCCCGAACAAATGTGGCCTATGCCATTCACTTAGCACCAGTAGGCCTATTACAACATGATATTATATTCCAATCTTCTGGTGACACTGGTCAAGTCCCAGACACCTAAAAAAAGGAAACGATACAGCCACACCCAACACAACTGTTGTCTCTAACCTCCTTGGACACATCACACGTAATACTAATAATAATAATAAGAAGAATAAAGTTTATTTATACACAATCAAATCCGGGACTAGTGACCCGTTCACGGGTGTTTACAAATCGGCAATCATCTAAGAAGCATAAAAAAACGCATATAAGGGAAATTAATTATAAAAAAAGAAGAAGTTAGGAAGCAGTTGTATAACAAAACATTTTGAACAGCATCACATTACAACAGACCACCAACATAGCATCGCATTACAACAGACCACCAACATAGCATCGCATTACAACAGACCACCAACATAGCATCACATTACAACAGACCACCAACATAGCATTACATTACAACAGACCACCAACATAGCATCGCATTACAACAGACCACCAACATAGCATCGCATTACAACAGACCACCAACATAGCATCCGTGCTAAGAGATCAACCGAAACACAGCCAATTCAAACACACCTTGACACATGAAGACATTTCCATGTTAATTATATTAAATCATTAAACATAAGATTTTCATGTACACTGTGTTAAATCATCAGGCCATCTAATTACTACTAAATCAAGACTAGGTTATACTCACCTGTGGAGCGACAAACCGAGACGACCCCTGGTGAATGGCTGTGCACTCGATGTGTTAGTTGAAAAAGTAAATAACTTCAAATAATCACCTCTGTTTTTTAGTACGTCCCCATTTGGTAGATCAGAGAAAATGGTCCAAGGATACGAATGGCCGTAGAAAACGCGAGTGGTTCTGGGCACCTGGATGGACAGACACTCACAACGACTGCAAGTCAGAGGGTTAATATTTAGATTACAAAACTCGCGTGAATGTGCGTTACGATTATGCATGGCTTTCTTTGTTACTGTTGTC
Organism: Paraescarpia echinospica; assembly: GCA_020002185.1. Taxonomy (NCBI): domain Eukaryota; kingdom Metazoa; phylum Annelida; class Polychaeta; order Sabellida; family Siboglinidae; genus Paraescarpia; species Paraescarpia echinospica. The sequence goes on from CM034541.1 coordinate 15,968,137, forward strand.
GACTTTCCTTGTAGACTTGCCCCAAGTATCTTGCATTTCTTTTCCCATTAAACGGTAGGGTGAAGGAACGAGTTTGTAACAAAACACATTTACATGTAGACTACTAGTTATTTGTATCAATAAATTGACCTAATGTCCTATCAAGAAACGTCCCCTAATGACCATACAGTACCCTTTAATCAAGTATAAGCTATATTTCACCCAAAACGTTTGTTGAAACATTCACCCTTATGCATATCCTATCCAGCATTTGTGTAATGATTTGACCTATTGACCACCACGAAGCGCCCCCTAGTGATTGTATTAGGTACTGATTTCAACAACAATAACCCACATTCCATTCAAACGTTTGAAAGTTTCACCTTGATGTGTACATCTTGAAATTCTAGCCATCATTTATGTAACGGCTTGCCCTATTAATTGACCTATTACGAAGTGCTGTCTAGTGACTATATAGGTATCCAAGCAATAGACAGTGGTTGATATTTATGTACGACCAGCCTTCGAGCAGTAATCACAGCGTGGCTGAATGCATCCCACATATGCTGATATGTCGTGCGGCTAAATGGGTTTAATTGGAGTGAAGTGTAAACGCCCTGAGCAATCCTAAAGACTGGATACCGACCGCGCTAAACAAAACGTATCTTTACTTTATACGCAGAAAGCGCAGCGCAACAACAAAATATGACACCGAAATATTATAATGTATAGGTCACCCCGGGCACTAAATTGTCACAACATCGCTGTATGTGTTATTATGAATTATCCCGATTTTGACATATTATGTGCGAGAAATGCCGATAATAAGGCAAATGTGATACATTTTGTGTGTAATTTAATTTCCCACTACGACGTAGGCAGTCAAACAGACATAACCCGTTGTCTTAACGTTAGTCACTACCAACGCGCGGTATCACTGGTAAGATTTATCTCGGCTTAATCCCACGTTGAAGTTTGCCCAACATCTAACGATGCGACTATTCTACCCGTTCAACGCGTCACCTCTCAACCTGACCATAGGTTTTGTATTCGGCGTTCTCTTCAGCTTCGTCTTCAAAGTCGGCCGCGTGGTTGACTATACACCCTCAGGAGGACAGTCATCTGCGAGCGATACTGGTGGCAGGTCGCATGTGTTGATTGCAGGTGATCAAATAATGCGTTGTCCTACATCGTAAAGCGACACCGCATGTGGAGAAGACGGTTGAGAAGCAACTCGAACCGGACCGTAAGGATGTATATTTTACGAAAGGCGCAGCCAACATTTCCATAATGGCGATTAATAACAATATAGCTGGATACGAGTTAAGCCAACAAGGTATTCATTTAATTGTGTGCTGTTATTGTTATTCCGCCTGGATCCTTTGCGGAGTAGGGCCACATCACTTGGTCTGTTCAATCACAACTGACAACATATGCACTGTCTGCTTTACACTGCTTTTAATTATTATTATTATTATTTATTATTGAGATAAGAGTGACATGTATCTTTAATGACCACACCTAGCGTCTTGGGGAACGATGTTTGAATTTCGCTGTACTGTTTTCTGTTTTCACCTTAACAAGTCTTTGTCTTTAGATGTCACGTGGGTGGCCTGGCGGTTGCATCGGCAAGTCAGGGTACTTTACTGGATCATGACGTCTCCGCCAACGTTGGATACACGTGCACGTTACGTACGTGACCTGTGGGGAAAGCGCTGTAATGTACTGCTGTTCGCAAGCGACTACAAGTACGATACTTCCTGTCACCGTAGTTTCGGTGGCATAAAATATTGGCATACCCATGCTTACTGCTTAATCCAGGAGCATTAGGATTGAATGTAGAAATAAATTGTACAAAGCTGATATTTTTCAGAATAGTTCCAAAATACCACATTGAACAACATAAGAAGTGTCCAAGTTTCCCCTATATGCGATCGTCACAATAGGCTTAGCAATCAAACTAGACATTGTCATTGATAAAATCTTGATAAAATGATGAACCACAGGCATAGCATTGCAAAGGGTCACTTCGGGGTCAAAAGGTAAAATGTTTATTTTTTATACTGTGGTATAACTCTTGATATCGATTTGAAGCTTATGATCTACCGACAATAACTAGTTAAAATATAAAATACCAGGAGCTTATGTCAGTCAGATTTAAGGCCAAATGGTCAAAACCCTATTTGTAGCTACAATTAATTAATAACTCTGTCAATTTAGTTAACGTTATCAAATGTGTTAACGCGGCGCATGTATTTTGATTTTCTGGCCAAACTAAACCCCTTCCATTAAAGTTACAAGTGCTTTATTTGTCAAAACACTACGCTGGCGTCTTAACATGGTGAATATTGGGGAGGGGGGCAAAGGCTCTCAAAAACCTTGATTTGCAACCCCATTTGAGGCTCGCCAAAGCACCACCTTGAGGCTTTCCAAAAACATAAATATGTAATTATATAACCCCCCTCCGAGGCTGATCAAAAACTTCAAAATCCACCCCAAAATCCACCCTCCTTCCCTAAATATTCGGGCTAATCCTATCTTCCGCCCCCACGCCTAAATTATTGGGGGACTGAGCCTTCCCCAATATATATATATATGTTGTTACTCTAGTGGTGTTGTTGTTACTCTTGTCGTTGCTGTTGTTGATAATAAGCCTGCTGCTGCTGCTGTTGCTGCTGCTGTTGCTACTGCTGTTCTTGCTGTTCTTGCTGCTACTACTGCCATCGATGTTAAGATTGGCGATGTTTTTGCATAAATTATTATTATATACGCAACTTGTTTATGATGGTAACAACGGTATACATTAAACTTGTTTATGATGGTAACAACGGTATACATTAAACTTGTTTATGATGGTAACAACGGTATACATTAAACTTGTTTATGATGGTAACAACGGTATACATTAAACTTGTTTATGATGGTAACAACGGTATACATTAAACTTGTTTATGATGGTAACAACGGTATACATTAAACTTGTTTATGATGGTAACAACGGTATACATTAAACTTGTTTATGATGGTAACAACGGTATACATTAAACTTGTTTATGATGGTAACAACGGTATACATTAAACTTGTTTATGATGGTAACAACGGTATACATTAAACTTGTTTATGATGGTAACAACGGTATACATTAAACTTGTTTATGATGGTAACAACGGTATACATTAAACTTGTTTATGATGGTAACAACGGTATACATTAAAATCGCTGGCAATGTGCACAGCTGATGTTTATAACGGTATTTAGAAACCTACAGGCGTAACTTCTCACCAATAAACAATAAAATACAATAAGCGGCTGTGAATAATTGATCTCATTTATACAGTTGTCTGACTTGGACAATAATTGATATAGATTGGCATTTCTACAATAACCATGTTACGGTTATTGCATTTAGGCTGATGACGACATATGTTGACTCCACACAATCCGCTAGAGGCGCTCTCATTCGGACACCACTTTCTCCGCTTAAAGTATAGCTACTTTAGGAGGGTATGATCAATTGAGTGGGAACAACTAAAATACTAAACTAGTGATAATGCTATCCTGTGTTTTACGTGGTAATAGTTATTACTATAAAGGAAATTGAATTTGGTAGCCATTTTTAAAGATGGCCGCCATGCCAAGAAACACATTTTCATAAGTGACATCCACCTGAACAAGGAACCTTAGGTCATAAACAACATCTCAGGCAGGTCAAACTATTGTCTGACCCATTGTTGACATCTACCTGTCTACTAAATAAACCTCAAAAAAAAAAATCCGCTGCGTCGTGTCGGACATCGGTCTACCGTCAAAAGTGTTTGGTTTTCGGTCACTATAAATTTGTTATTCGAATTTATACTTGTGTGATAAATGTCAAAATACAGGAAACTTATATACTTTATCACGATATTAACATCTGAAACAAATCAGTATTATAAAAATATTCCAAAAACAATGCTGTACATGGGAAATTCCAACCACGTGATCTGTCGTCGATTTTTGTGAAATCTCGTCTCTTCTCGCGTGCAATGGCGGCGCGGGTTACGTCATCAGCCGCGAGGCTCTCAACAGATGGGCACACCGAACGCCCGGTGGTAGGTGTGTCGATGACGGGGGAGAGGACGTCATGATGGGGAATGTCTCGGCTCGCTCGGGTGAAGAAAGGAGACTCACGCGAATTCGGTGGGCGCCATCGCTTCAATAAATCCCACCTCGGCAGACACCTGGCTGACGTCACTGGCTCCGTCCACCGTGGCAGCAAATACAAAATAGTAAGGCGAATATTGAAGTGTACGGAAGGTCTAAGTAATAAGCAACATAATCCATCACTTGAAAACATTTGAGATTATCCACCTCCCCATGTTTGTGCAGATTGAGACGACTTTAAGCACTTTGGAAATTACGCCAGGCAACCACTCAGCCAGTCAGTCGGTCAGTCGGTCAGTCGGTCAGTCGGCCAGCCGGCCAGACGGCCAGTCGGCCAGCCAGCCAGCCAGCCAGCCGGCCAGATAGCCAGTAAACCAGTAGTCAGTCGGTCGGTCGGTCGGTCGGTCGGTCGGTCGGTCAGACAACCAATCAGCCAGTCAGCTAATCAGCCAGTCAGCTAGTCAGCCAGATATCCATTCAATTAGTCAGTCGGCCAGAGAGCCAGTCAGCCAGTCAGTAGAGTCAACGACTCAGCCGGTCAATTTTCTCTGATTATACTTTGAACAGGGGTCCAATTTATTACCGTCAACTCTGTAACGACAGGTTATATAGACATCTTAGCAGAGCTGTAACTAACCGATACGTGTCCCAATATTTTAGGTTGGACGTCTGAAGATGGGATTAACCCCAATATTTAGGGAAAGGGGTTGATTTTGGGGTGCAATTTGAGGTTTTGTTGAGTGGTTTGTGCAAATAGTGTTTTTGCAGGGCCTCAATGTGGGTTTTTTGGGTGATCCTCATGGGGGTGCAAATGGAAGTTTTTTTATAGTCTCAGCCCCCCGAATGTTCACCACGATCCGATGTAAGTGTTAGTAAGTTATTCTAAGACGTTACTGAGAACAAAATAACTGAATTAGTGCATTTGTTTTGTGTTTTACTATTACCTTAAATGGAAACATGGGTCTATGCATCTAAAAGTATTAATGAGTAATGTCGTGGGTTTCTTCTCTTCCCAGTTAATCGGTCGCCGAACCGATGTAACGTGCCGAAAGTAAGTTCCGGTCTGAAAGTTAGCGGAAGTATCAGCTTAAACACGGTACGTGTAAAAAGTATGCGTGAACCATTTATATTACAGTTTGTGTTAAATAAACGATTGCTGTTGTAATTGTTAGTATTTACATATCTATAGCTATAATATCAACGTATATAATTATTGTGTGACATAACAGTTCAAATATTATTACTAAATTAAAATAAAATAAAATAAATTGCATTTAATTACACAGATCGAAACTAGACAACCCTTTATATAATTATAATATTGCATTGGTTTACAACTAAACATTTGTATAAATAAGGTATATCATAATATGTATGCAGACAAGTAATACAATTATTGCAGTACAGCATTGCTACAAAGATAAAAAAAATTATGATTAATTGTGTAACTCAGTCGCCGCAAACGGTCACCTGAGGTCACGTTGCTCACTGCAGTTTGCATTTTGTGTACTGCGTTTGCAATATGCAAAACCGGACCAAAACTTATTTTCCAACCGGAATTTACTTTCGGCACGCCACATCGGGAATACCAGTAGAACCTATAGTTTCTGACGCTCAATAAATCCACGTATTTCGGCCAACCGTTTGCTAGCATTTGTGGTGAGTTGTTTTCACCTGATTATGCCGCTTTCAATTATGAAAGTTGTTTATTATGTATATTGTGTGATGTTTACATCCACACTCCTATAGCCAGTACAGCAGGTTACAACGTAAATGATCGGCGAATTTGCTTTGTCGCCGTAATTCATAAAATATTAAGTCAGCATTTTGCACGATATGACATTATAATATTTGTTGATGTATACTCACCTTCTGAGGAGAGCGACTAAAATGATACACAAACTGAGGGATCTTAGTTATGAAATTCGCCTAATAGAATGTGGTTTAACAACACTAGAGACCAGGAGATTGAGAGGAGATCAGATAGAAGTGTTTAAAATAATAAATGGTTATGAAAATATTGATAGAAATATGTTTTTTTCAGTTAAGAAAGATAAAAGGACTAGAGGACATGAAGTTACATTAGCAAAGGAGCAGTGTTGATTAGATATAAGAAAGTTCTCATTTTCACAAAGGACTGTATATGAATGGAACAGATTATCTGCGGATTGTGTGGGTGTTAGTAGCGTGAATATGTTTAAAAATAAAATCGACACATACCTCATTAGGGCGGGATACACATAGATAAAAGGGTTGGACTCTCGATAAGCCAAAGGGCTTCCTTGTCCACCTGCCACCTAGAGTTAATTCTCTGGGTGGCAATCTTGTTAAATCTTGTCTTGTTAAATCTGAACGAAGGTTATGTAAAGTAAAGCAAACACCGTTTTCGAAGGTGCCCACTGGAACGCACGATCTCTGCATAATTTAGCCTAAGATAACGCTATCCATGCCAGTCTAGGGTCCTCACTCGGAAGTATTTTTCTGTAGGCGGAATCGAGTGGGACATCCGCCGGGGCGTTGGATTTGTGATAGACAGTAACTCCACCGGCCATATAAGCTGACCATTCGCCGAATGTGCCCATGGTGAGGATAGTATGGTTGCAGCGAGAGAGGATGGCGAAGTCGACGTTTGCACTATGCCCGACGGAGAATACAGTCGGATTTTCATTTACGAAGTTTTTCTTTGACCAATCTATGTCGTCAGAACAAACAACATACATCGTCTTATTGTTAAAGAGGCGGTTAAAGAAAGCGACTGCATGACGGAAGTATGCCCTGTTTGCCGTTGAATTCGAGTATCCATTTTTCAGTGTCTTTATTAACAAGTCTGTACGCCGGATGTGCACTGCGATCATGGTGACATCTGTAGACGAAAGGCTGAAATTCGCCAAGGAACGCCGCAAGAAGTTGTCTGCTTCTTGCTGGATATCTTCGCGGAAACGGAAGTGGTTTTCGACGAGATCACGCATTACGTGTGCGAAGTATTTCCAACTCCTGAACGGGCAGAAGAATTCGACATCAATCCGTGGATCCAAGTATTCCGTGTGTTTGTCATAAACGTATTGTTCTGCAACGTACTGCACCCAATCGCGGCCCGGTCGGTCACTCGGAACCACAGTCGCATTGAGCCGGAAGAGCGTCAGTAATGGGTTATTTGCTGAGATCACGTGACGCATACCATTCCTGCGCGCGACTCCATACAGACCGGCGTACTTGTACATTTTGTTGCCTGTCCGTCCCATGAACAGCACAGATAACCGTCCAGAATCAGGCGCTGGGTCCAGAATCGTCGACGTGTTCGTCCGGTATCGCAATACGATGGTACGGTTGCGTAGGTCTATCGCATCTTCAGCGTTCAGGCGTTTTATGACATCACTATACGTTCCTCGTTTTATCTCACTCAAATGTCGGAGACAGTTGGAGGTGACGACGGGGTGCTCGAGGTCTGGTAAAGGCAGTTTCTGGTCTGTGGCGTAACTGTCGGACACGCTCTTACGAGAGGACAAATACCACACGACAAAATACGTTGAGTACGCCAACAACAGCAGCGAAAGTAAACGGCGTATAGTCCCCACAGTAAACAACATCGTCCGTGGATCGTACAAGCTGCGTCAATCTGGTATCGTCCTCTGTTGCATCAAGTCTGACTGACCTTTGAATTCTTATAAGTACACACGTGTCGTGTTTAACCATTTGCCGCTATGTCGTCAAAGCTGATTCAGTGTTGTCTTGAATTTCCTAGTGTCGTGTTGAATTTCTTAACTACCGTTTCTTGGGTTACATTAAACTGCTCTAAAAGATTGTGTAACATCGTTAGCAACACCATCGAGGACAAATGGACAGTGAACCAATCGAGAGTGCCCTTCTTCTCCTAATAAAGGTCCAGTTACCCACGGCAGCAGTAACAGAACATTTGTGCGGTCATAAAACTTCAAATATTAGACACCACAAACACATTACACGGTGTCGCATTTCCGCGGCCATCTTGTGTGCGCATCTTTATTTCTGCGTAGCCTCGTGTTCGCAAAATGGTGTGAACATGACGGAAGCCTATACAACACTTCGGCAGCTGTGAAGACTTTGCGGATGTTGTCAATTATTATAATTTAGTACCTACGCACAGAGGTGAGCGTAATATTGACAACCCTGGTTTGGGGATTGATTTTTACGTCCGTGACTGCAATTGACAGGCCTAATATTGCAAACATAACGCAAAAATGTGCGTTTCAAGTGCGAGTCATTTGTGATGAAAACAGCATAAGTTACAAAAGTGTGGCCATATCATATTAATTTCCAGTGATATATCGTATCATTGAAATTAAATAAAGCTATACGTGAATACACAATTTTTGTATTAAAAGGTGCGCATTTGATAATCACGACGTTAATAAGATTAAGCCTATCAACCGCGCCTCTGTTTCATAAAATTAAAACTAGGACGTCAATGAAAACAATCTAATTAAACAATTTATATATTCTTTAAACTATTTGTCCGATGTAGCTGTAGCCACGAGACACTGAAATGCAAAAACAGTTTCAGTTAAGTAGTTTTCGAGATGTTCACGTCCGATTGATGGGGCATCCGTCTGTCTTGCGCGATGGCCGGTCGAATCCGTCATGTCATCGCACGATTGGCCGGGTGGGTCCTCGCGAGCGAGTCACGTCCGGGACGTCAGTACACCGCTTGTAGTGGACGCTCAGCTCACTGTCGTCTTCGTCATCTTCCATCTTCTTTGCAAACAGCGCAGCAGGTTGTATCCTGATTGAAATATGGTATTTGCAACCGCCATTTTCTTTCAGATTACTCATATTTCGTAATCTACACTGTTATGGTGGTTGCCATAATTGGTGCCATATTGTAAGATCCTGTCATAAGTAACTCTGCAAACATAACTATGTTGACTGGTAATTGCTAATTTGGTGGAGGGAATTGGTTAATTTGTAATTGTTAGAATTGTTGGGTTCGGATTGTTATTGTTGGTTTCTGACTGTTAACTGCCTGCCCAGTGTGGAGGTCATTAAGCGGTCATTAGTAAATTGCATAATGTGAATTGTGTATTGTTTGCTCACATGTATTGTAGGTAATTAAAACATTAGTAAACAGATCAATCACACCAGGAATGGACACAGCGGATGGAACGCAGCTACAGTTTCATATGGGTGGTTGTAGGATGTTTCAAATTACTTCTATATTCCTGGCGGGATGGTCTTAACCTCCGTCGGAATACATTGCAGCGCATTGCAGCATGTTACAACTTCTCTTTCATTTTCTCAATATCTGACCTGCAGCAGATTCAACAGACTAGATTGCGTAATCTAATATACGCAGTGTGCCAGTTGTGGTATTCATCTCAACCAACAGGACAACCGTTCTGTTGATATCATTTGTGACCTTCGGTCAGTATAGGCCATACACTTCTGATGGCCTAGCTCCAGACTTCCATGTCTGCTGGAGGTGTTTACATGTAGCAACACCCAACCTGACACATGGCGAAATACTGCCATTTGCTAGGAGAATCATTGACAACCACTGTCACATTTACACTGATCTCTGTGGTCAGTGTGTACACTGAACACATCATGCATGCCTTGTCCTCACACACCGAGTGTGACATTGACACCCCCATTAAGAACCTATCTTAGGTCCACTGGCTTGGCCTGACCTAGCCCAGGGTAACCAGTATCTCTGTCCTCAGACAGCGTCTGTACCTCAGGGACTTCAACTCATGGAGACTATAGTCTCTCGATGAGCTGCCCCACTGATACAGGTTTTTAGCGACCAACTATACATCTCAAAATGAAATATCGCTCTTAGTACTAATCATTCGTGTAAACAACTACCTGCTCTTAGCTCCGGTGTTACTGTTTAACTAATACAGTATCACCATCCAAGAAATCTACAGATCAGGGCTATCAAATGGTAACTGTGACTCTTTCTCTTCTATTTAACTTTTCCCTCTGTTTTAACAGATCACACCCTGTGGCAATTAAATATATATTAAGCCAGAAGCTGCCCAGAACACAACTGGGTAGGCAGCACCATTGGATGGTAATTAATCCCTCTCGTTACACCCTTGGGTCAGTAATCAACCTCCCAAGGCTACCCTTGCAATGTTTATCAACACAAACTGACCTAAGTTAACCAGATGGCCTTGTAGCATTTCTGCTATTTCTGGATGTTTAAATCTACTTTCCTGAGGTTTAATTTTATAAATGAGGAAGGTCAATCCAGTAGATAGACATATTGTTAACCAACCGCCTTAGTTACGTAATTACAGCAACTCGGTTGCAGATGCGCTCAGTAAAGCGTGGTATTCTGTTGCTAGTGTTTCTAGGCAAGCAGGTTGTTTCACTGTAATCTTAGAGAGGGTGTTCCACAATGCCTAGTTTGAATTGTATACTGCATTAGCCAATAGAAATGATGGAAACCTGTCATATGATGTGTAATTAGGTCTGCTTATATAAACGTTTGTTGTACGCATTTCGCCATCTGGACGCTGGCGAAGGACTGGGACAGATCCAGGGTTGAACGAGACAGGTTGCCCTGCTGCCAAGAGAATGGCAAGTCAAGTCGTAAAGCGTGTTGGGAATCGTTATCGTGGGTTACGTTCTCAAGCTTTTGTGTGTGTATAATATTCAGTGTCCAGAGTGACTGTTCGATCGAGTTTCGAAGAATCCATGCCGCCACGTCAGCATTATATTGATACAACGTTCCGGACGGCCCCAACGTATTTGCGTCGATGAGCGATAATCGCGATGCGCTCACCCAGCTCGGGCCATCCTCGAACAGCGGTCTCACAGCGACATCGTCAGAAAGCTTGACCGAATGCGACTCGCAGCGGCCGGCGGTAAACGTATACTGCCAGGCGTCGTCATTCACGCGAACCCGTTCATCCGACTTCTCGATCGTTTGCGACAGGACAAGACCTCTCGATCGAATTCGTAGCGACCGGCGGTAAGCGCCTACTGCCCGGCTTCGTCTTTCAGTTGAACGTATTCAACTGACTTCGCAATCGTTTGCGACCGTGCGATCATTGAACGGACGCGACTCGAGAATTCGCGGCGTACGACGGCAATCGTTAAGTGCCCGGCATCATCGCTCGTGCGGCCGAGATACACCGTTCCAATTGTGTTCTGAACTCGGTGTGTTGACTTCAACAAACGTTCGTATATATTCAAGATGGGACTAGCCCAGTGTAAATGTCTATTTTCTGATTGAGCGTATCTATTATTTGCTGTATTATGTTTAGTAGTTATCTGTGGTTTTGAAGTGAAGTATTATTACCCTTGAAGTGTGTGTGTGTGTGTGTGTGTGTGTGTGTGTGTGTGTGTGTGTGTGTGTGTGTGTGTGTGTGTGTGTGTGTGTGTGTGTGTGTGTGTGTGTGTGTGTGTTGTAACAGATTACTGTAATGATAGTCCGCGAGGACTAGCTTATACTGTGTATTTATATTATGGGAGTTATTATTAGATAACACTTGGCGCCTAGTGTTTGGTCGTATAGCGGTATAATCCACCTTAGAAAGGAAGTGGAATTTGATAAACGAAAGATTCAGTGTTATTGTTTATTATGTTCTATTAAGATTTGGTTACGGGATTTCTTTATTCTGTTTATATTGTTAATCGAGATAATTACCAAAAGGAAGATATCTTGTAATAAAGTTTATTCAATTTTCTTCGTTCTTTGTTGCTTGTTCACAATAACCGTTCTTTCTCATATGCGTTGACTTTGATATATAAGAACCCTACTAGACTGAGCCATCTAGTGTACGGAGACCTCGCTAATCCGTGACAGGCCTCTCTGTCAGAATCAGCCACACCGACCAGTTCACCGGCTGGTCAAACTAGTGTTGTTAGACTAGATTATTCCCTACAACCCTAATAAAGGTATCAGAGTCAACATGTTGTAACGTACATCCACCGTGTTGGATAATTAGAGTTGGATATGTTGGACATGTAAAATGTTACGTTAATTAAACAATAACTTAGAAACAGGAAACTACAGAAGTGACCTGATCGGTCCACTATTAATGTCAAAGCATAAGTAATTAAGATGATTTAATGGTTGCTCTGATCGATCATAATTAATATGATTTACATAGGTGATTAAGATGATTTGAGTAAATGATCGAAAACCGAATTGACATCAAACGGAAACCAGATTGACGTCAGGTCTCACATTCGAGCGTCAAATCGCAGAATTTTTAACCATAGAAACGCCAATAAAACATATTGTGACATCTCAAAGGAAAGGTAGGGTCCGCCAACGCGTCTTTCTGACAGTATATTAAGCAAGTCTGATGTGGACTTGAGAGAGAAGGCTGATACTTGTTCGACTACTTGTTACAGTTGCCATGTTGTAACTCGGATGGTGTTCATGAGTAATAAACTCCTCTACCCACGCTGTGGGGCCTGGAATCTTTTGTTGTGTTAAATATTGGTTGTGGTTACACTAGGATGGCGAGCTGATCTTGTGGTAGGCTCAGTCTTAGTGTAAGCAATACACTAAATTATTACAATGTGGTTACGACCACTTTGACTGGACAAATAAATGCAGCACATTTTTGCCAGAAAGTGTTTGAATTGTCACTTTATTTCAGCCAGTTCTTGAAACTAAACTGTTGTGTGTTGTGAAAATTGCCCCAACGATATAGTACGTGCACGATTACACCGAAACATTTGCCATGTTCGGTTCTGTAATACAGCAGACCTTGTGTGTTGTGGACCTGCCACAAATAATGTTATAGAACGATTACACCGTGACATTTGTTCTGCCCGGTTCTGCAATTCAGCAGACCTCGTTTGTTGTGGACCTGCCACAAACAAAGTTATGGAACGATTACACCGTGACATTTGTTCTGCCCGGTTCAGCAATTCAGCAGACCTCGTTTGTTATGGACTTGCCACAGACAATGTTATGGAACGATTACACCGTGACATTTGTTCTGCCCGGTTCTGCAATTCAGCAGACCTCGTTTATTGTGGACCTGCCACAAACAATGTTATGGAACGATTACACCGTGATATTTGTTCTGCCCGGTTCTGCAATTCAGCAGACCTCGTTTATTGTGGACCTGCCACAAACAATGTTGTGGAACGATTACACCGTGACATTTGTTCTGCCCGGTTCTGCAATTCAGCGGACCTCGTTTATTGTGGACCTGCCACAGACAATGTTATGGAACGATTACACCGTGACATTTGTTCTGCCCGGTTCTGCAATTATGCAGACCTCGTTTATTGTGGACTTGTTACAACAAAAGAGACTTCATCGCCGACTGTCATTACAGTCGGTCGTGACGCGCTGTCCTCGAACAGCGAATCATAATACTGTTACTGTAAAACCAGACATAGCGAATCCAACATCCACCAAACATTCTACTCCTTAGCCGGATATAATTTTTGTTTCAAGTAAATGACTGCCCGATTGCTGACGGTGCCTAAGCCAAAGAACTGGTGTATTGTTTTAAGATTACTGAACATTCTAGAGGTCAGTTCTTTTTCAAATAAAAATCTATCATTTTGCATATCCAAAACGTATTTTCGACGAAAACCTTTAGCAGGTAAAATATGTTTGGGATATGCAAAATTTAAGTTTTTGATTTGGTGTATTGTTTGTTTCACAGTTGTACAGTCAAAGCAGGCGTTGACTTCACAGCGGAAACGAACGAAGCTAGGCAGGTTGCTACGGTAATATCATGATCGTAATTCACAATTCCGAAAATGCAAATGTACGGAATCAGTTATATACAATGCTTCGGACTGCTTTAAGGGCTCAGCACACTGTCAGTTTTCCCATTGGCGACCATGTTAATGTTTTGTGTGATTATAAGAAAACGTGACCTATAAACTTCCCACCTGCTGTTATTATCATCTCATTGACATGCTGGTCGATTTTAGTCAAAATCTAATATCTCTAGCTCTTGCAAAATGCCTGTATGTATGACACCCGTCAATATTTACAAATGCATGCAGGCAGTAATCCGGCTAAAGTGTCAACTAGCCAAATTGCTGCCAGATACCCTTCCGCTTAGTAAAATCAGCTAAAAAGACACCATTTTACTGTCAACAGCTGCTACAATCACATCTAGAAATCTGACTACTCAAATGCACTTATGTCAGAGCAAGTGAACATTGTAAAAAATCATTTCTCAAAAATATAATGCACTTTTTTTCGTCTGTAATCAAGCAGGAAGTTCAACAGTGTGCTGACCCCAAATAGTAGAGAGCCTGGCAACGAAAGCACGCTATAGTCATTGCACAATGTCGGAGGATGCGTTTTACTTCAAATATCTTGAAACAATTACTGAAAATACGTGTATGGCAAAACTACAGTCGAATGGGACAAACCGTTTTTGGATATTACAGACTTCTCATCAGTCTGCAAGTCAAAATCACAGTGACGGAACACATGTCTTATAAGGGGGGTGGGGTGCGTATGCCAGTAGTTAAGCCTCAATTTGAAAATCTGAATGAAAATGAACCAATAACATTGCAGCAGGGTGATTCATCAATCGTTTTTTGTTTACTTCAGCTAATTAAACACAAGTGAATATGTTGTCATTGACCCTAATGAAGTCTGAGGACAGTGATTAGCTGGAGTAGGCCATAGCCGGAGCCTGTTATCAGATCTGTCTACTGACTGGACCTTTTGGCCAATTAAGCAAGTGGCATTGTTTTCTGAATGTCTGCTAATTAAGCTGTGTAATATTATGTAATTGAACTGCTTGAGACGTCTGGCCTTTGAGGATTTCACACCCTAAGGTGACTTTTTGTTGATGTTTACCTTTGTAAATAGGGCACAAGGTAAACAAATCAATATACATTTGAATGTAACGTAACAACTGCCTGTATTGAATTTTCTTATAAAACACTTATTGGACTTTCTGGAAAACTGTATCAGGAGTTCATAGTGCCACCTGAGAACGTTGTGCTGGATTACAAATTGTCCAACAGCGAAGTGCTGATTTTTCTGGTGCCTTGCCAAGTTTGGTGGCATCTTTGAAATGTACATAAAACACAAACACCTGGAGGGATTACAACAATTAAAATTGCAGAGTGCTTGTAACATTGGTGCCTATAAAGTGTGTTGTTTTCAACATTTTTCTCCAAAATCGCCATGCCTATTTAAGTAGGGCTCAGCACACTGTCAGTTTTCCCATTGTCGACCATGTTAATGTTTTGTGTGATTATAAGAAAACGTGACCTATAAAGTTTCTTAAACTTCCCACCTGCTGTTATTATCATCTCATTGACATGCTGGTCGATTTTAGTCAAAATCTAATATCTCTAGCTCTTGCAAAATGCCTGTATGTATGACACCCGTCAATATTTACAAATGCATGCAGGCAGTAATCCGGCTAAAGTGTCAACTAGCCAAATTGCTGCCAGATACCCTTCCGCTTAGTAAAATCAGCTAAAAAGACACCATTTTACTGTTACATCTAGAAATCTGACTACTCAAATGCACTTATGTCAGAGCAAGTGAACATTGTAAAAAATCATTTCTCAAAAATATAATGCACTTTTTTTCGTCTGTAATCAAGCAGGAAGTTCAACAGTGTGCTGACCCCTTAAGGCAGTATGCACGCACACAATATAGATAATATATATAACATTAGTTAACATTCCTAAGAGGTCATCCATATAGTTGTAGGTCTCAGGGGCTTAGTTGTATGTCTCAAGGGGGTGTAGTTCTAGGTCTCAAGGGGGTATAGTTGTAGGTCTCAAGGGGTATAGTTGTATGTCCCAAGGGGGTATAGTTGTACGTCTCAAGGGGTTTAGTTGTATGTCTCAATGGGGTGTAGTTGTACGTCTCAATGGGGTGTAGTTGTACGTCTCAATGGGGTGTAGTTGTACGTCTCAATGGGGTGTAGTTGTACGTCTCAATGGGGTGTAGTTGTACGTCTCAATGGGGTGTAGTTGTACGTCTCAATGGGGTGTAGTTGTACGTCTCAATGGGGTGTAGTTGTACGTCTCAATGGGGTGTAGTTGTATGTCTCAATGGGGTGTAGTTGTATGTCTCAATGGGGTGTAGTTGTATGTCTCAATGGGGTGTAGTTGTATGTCTCAATGGGGTGTAGTTGTATGTCTCAATGGGGTGTAGTTGTATGTCTCAATGGGGTGTAGTTGTATGTCTCAATGGGGTGTAGTTGTATGTCTCAATGGGGTGTAGTTGTATGTCTCAATGGGGTGTAGTTGTATGTCTCAATGGGGTGTAGTTGTATGTCTCAAAGGGGTGTAGTTGTATGTCTCAATGGGGTGTAGTTGTATGTCTCAATGGGGTGTAGTTGTATGTCTCAATGGGGTGTAGTTGTATGTCTCAAAGGGGTGTAGTTGTATGTCTCAAAGGGGTGTAGTTGTATGTCTCAAAGGGGTGTAGTTGTAGGTCTCAAGGGGTGTAGTTGTATGTCTCAAGGGGTGTAGTTGTATGTCTCAAGGGGTGTAGTTGTAGGTCTCAAGGGGTGTAGTTGTAGGTCTCAAGGGGTGTAGTTGTAGGTCTCAAGGGGTGTAGTTGTAGGTCTCAAGGGGTGTAGTTGTAGGTCTCAAGGGGTGTAGTTGTAGGTCTCAAGGGGTGTAGTTGTAGGTCTCAAGGGGTATAGTTGTATGTCTCAAGGGGGTGTAGTTGAATGTCTCAATGGGGTGTAGTTGTATGTCTCAAGGGGTGTAGTTGTATGTCTCAAGGGAGTGTAGTTATATGTCTCAAGGAGTTTAGTTACAGTATATATGTCTCAAGTGGTTTAGTTGTATGTCTCAAGGGTAAGATAAGGTCTCATGGGCGTGTTATTGTACATCTTTATTATATATAATTAATTTCACTTAGCGGGATTCAATTCCAATTCAATCTGTTTTGATTTGTTCAATTCAAATCAGTCATGCATGAACAAAAATCATGTATAAATATAATACTGGCTGTGACAGCTTTCGTAAAATATAAACACTCTCAATTGAGTCGTGAATTATGTTATTCCAAATGATGAAATGCTTCATATTAATTCCAAGGTTGGACATAATGTTCAAACGTATTTCCACCATGTTTTGTTGATATTGGAAATTTTTGTAGCACAGCAAAAACAGTCGCAATAATACAAGTTTGTTTACATCTTTGATCACGTACAAAATCAATAAAGCTCTATGCAAAATTTACATATTAAGGCCTAATATTTTATAGTTTCTAACGATAGTAAACAATGTGCTAAAAATATTAAATTAAAAATGAATGAAATATAATAAAACTACAAAGCTGGTGAATGACGAGACAGTTGACTTGAGACGGGATGAAGGCTTCCATTGGAGCGGCTACAAACAAAAGATAAAACTTTATTAAAGAATGATTTAATTAACTTATCAACTATTACTTGTCTTTTAGCAGCATACACATATGTGCGTGCACTTGCATGTGCACGTGTACACCATCACTGATGTGTATGAACACAGACAACGTTAACTATTTTATATAAAATAATAGTTATACTAAATGCACTCCACTACACACAAGGGTTTAACGTTGTCGTTACATCATAATTGATGTCCAGAAAACTTAAATCACGACAACCTAATCAAAGATAAACACACAGAACTGTGACATCTGGGATTTGGGCACATAAACCCTTTCTGGACCACAAAGATGCACAAAGTCAGTATTTAAGGCCAGGCCTTAAATACTGAACGGGTAGATAGGATTATTTTTTAGTTTACGCAAATTGTCCAATTATTTCTGCCCAAAGTACAGAACGCATCTTATTTACTGTGTAAAAAAACTGAACGTTTTCAGCCAGAACCCCGTTTCCATGGTAACAAACAAAATGTCTGCTATTTTGAGCAAATATTGGCAAATTTGGATACACTGCCATTCTTTATTGACCATATATATAATTGGAATTCTTCAAAATCCATGTTCAGTTTACATATTGTGCAATAAGCAGAGAATATATTAAAATGTTGTTTTTATTTTTTAAATAATCTTTTTGTAAAATGCGAATAGAAAAATTTGTTTCAGGCAATAAATGCTGGTGTATCTTTCAGACTTTTGAATATTTTAAAAAGTGTCTAGTCACTGCGCAGAGTATGGCATGTCGAAGGCAACATCCAAAGCCTTTTTTGGATAGCTTAATAACTCCCACATATATCCTTTTTCCAGGTGCAGAAATTTCATAAATGTTTTTGAAAAATAGCCATTAAAAATTGCATAATGGATCTGACTGCTTAATACATGAATAAAATACATTTAGAGGTAAGTAATTGTTATAAAAGTGAACTTTATTGATCATCCTCGTCGGTCGGTCGGTCAGGGCCAGAGTATAGATGAGCTGTTTCCATATGGGGCATCAGTTCATCAGGAATAGAAGGTCTGTTTTGTTATTGATAGTAAACATTTGTAGTTTGTAAAAAAAAAAACATTTCACCTGGGGATGTCTGGCCTTAATGCGGGTTTCTAGCCCTGATAATATAAGGTCAGTGTATCACAGGTTTTAAGGGTTGGGTTGTCATTAACACACCAGAGTAAACCGGGGTTTTAGGGTGGGTGGGTTTTTACAGTGAACGTACTTACTACGACGATTCTGGTTCCAATAGGACAGCAGTGGAGGCTGAGAAAAAGATAGAAATATGAGATAAGCAACAACTACTACAATGTTGATTACAACTGTTAGTGTAATTAATTACAACCAATTATTACTACAGACGCAAACAAAGCTATACTAGTTGAGTTAATGTCAGCAAACACATTTAATTTCTTACCCTACTTTTTGTCATCGCCGACATCATGTTGTCTTCTGACTAGTCCATGATGTTGTCCTGTCCACAACTGTAATTAAACCTTGAGTGTCATTTGTCATCGAAACTGTTTATTTCAATGCCCTACCAAATTAACAAAGTGGAATTTATTAAAACAACACAATTAAAACGTGTCATATAAAAATGTCGTATCAACTGATTTGATGAGTTAACTTCAACAAATCTGCGATGTTTCTATGCAATGCACGTCGGCGAATTTTGTAGAAACTTTAAAATAACCAACTTTTATTTATAGAAAATTAATATGAACAGTGGCATCTGAAGTGTTTGTTTTGGGGTGAACATAATAATGAGGTACATCCATATCAGGTAAACAGATATACCCTATTTATTCTATTAAGCAGTACGCTTAAAAGTATATGAGATGCGAAAATATATCTAAAATTGGGTTTATTAACCATACACCTATAAGATTCATATTAGCGTATTTCTGTAGTTCCCAAAACGATTTCACTCTCTCACACTAGATGGCAATACTTTCGTGGCCTTTTGTTTTCATTCACCAGATAGTGTTACACAATACTCACACTCACAAAACATGGATATACATTTTGGTCAACTATTTGTAGTTATCGTTATTTTAAAACAAACTATGAGAGTCAACGTTGAATACAACGAGTGATAGTGAAGAAGGAAAAGGGATATGTTGGTGCAATCTACTATACGAATGACACATGCCGGCTCAAAGAGCTTTACACTTTAGTCCCTGGCAGACCTGTTCAATTGAACACATTTCCACTTTTTTGGGGAAGCATTCAGCCATGCTGCAATTAATGCGCAAAGACAATTCGTACACAAATATCTACCAATGTCTACAACCAGGTACTCATTCATACAACTGAGTGAACTGGAGCAATGTAGAGTGAACGAACTTGCCCAAGGTTCGACACGGCACTACAGGATTCAAAACCGGGTTCTCTCGATTGAGATACCGATGCTCTAGCCACTGCACCACTGCGCTCCACTTGTTTTAGGGAGAATAGTATCGGGTAAATAGACGGCTCTGTCACTGGACGTGTTTATTTACATGAAACATGTCAGAGCCGGACAGTTGGAGCCGACTGTTTTAGTCACGGCCTGGAAGCCTGCATCATTCAGTTGACACTTCCGCAACATACAAATGACATATTTGTGTTATTAGTTTCACGATGACAAATGCCCACATCAACATTCAGTCTTTGACAATGTCGTGTGACGTTGACACGAATGTTTCTATTTGTCAACTAAAAGTATTATTCCTAGTTGCCATAGTTCTTGAAGTTGCCCGAGCTGCTTCAGGCCATAACAAAGCTGTCGGACACTGGTCATTTCTCGCCAACTGTCCACCTCAGTGACACCGCCGCCAACGCTGTAAAAAAGAACTATTGGACGAGTGACGACGTGTTTACTCAATTACACACTTCAAACAACACAACAAACACATGAGTATCTCATTCACGACTCGTTCATCACATTAAATCATCCTTACTTTGTGTATATCAGACATTTATAAACTTAATATTTCAATAAATTTGTGACTGGATCAACATTTTTTAAACTTAAAAATACACTATAGGAAAGAAACATTTGATGAGTCACAACCTGCTCTCTCTCAATTACACACTTCAAATAACACAATACACAGACAAGTGTCTCATTCACGACTCGTTAAAGATCAACAATTCTATAATAAAATGTATGTGTTGCTCTCAGAAGAGACAGGGCTAAGCAAGCCCACTGGGGACGGTTTCACCGAGATATTGATCTCATAAGGATAATCCATCAATAAATAGAACACCCTTACTTCATTTATTTTAAGGATCATTTTCAAAATGTGTTTCACAAACGAGCTAAATTGACTCAATCACAAGCAAAAGAGCAACATTTCTGTCATCCTAATCTATAGAGTCGGCACAATTTGAAATTACAGATATAAGAGTTGTCTAAAATTGCTTGGAAATACATCCTATTGACTTTTCAAAAACATGACTTTTTGTTCGCTATGCAAAGAACAAAAACAATCTTATAAAAGGTGCCATTGTATCACCAAGGACACTTTCCACGTCACACCGGCAAAAAGTTTGCACGAGTGCGAACAACTTCAACCGAAATTGTGTCGTCGACTACAGAGTAATATGAAAGTTAATGGTGCACATTTTAAGTTAGATACATTGCTCAAAATTGATTATCAAATGCCACAACAACCTTGACCATAACCTTAAAAAAGTTCAATGAATAATTAAAACAATTAATGGATTCCAATGAACATCATAGTCGTTTGTATTGATAGTTACAACTGCTGTTGTTCCATTGTTGGCGAAATATGAACTCATAATAATTGGTATGCAGCTTAATTACCTGCTAATTACAATAATTTCGATTATATACATTTTACAAATTAATGTCGGTATTTACGCACACAATCGCAAATGTTTGATTGATGTATCTGTAGATGTGAAACATCCTAGAGGATTATAGCTGTATACGACGGGCACTCGCTAGGACGTCCCAAAGAAGTCGCATGTGTGTGTGTGTGTGTGTGTGTGTGTGTGTGTGTGTGTGTGTGTGTGTGTGTGTGTGTGTGTGTGTGTGTGTGTGTGTGTGTGTGTGTGTGTGTGTGTAATTTTCCTCAAAGACAATGATAATTAATTTATCTCTAGTAGGGAGGTCGGAAGAAATCACGCAAACGCGTTTGCATTGGGACGCAATGTTAAATGGCCTATGTTTAAAACATTGTAAGTCTCTTGATTTATAAAGACTGATCATATATTTTTATATCAAAAGAAACATAAATATGTCTTCTTTGTGATAAAAATACCTGGTTTTGCGAACTCGTAATGCTTCACGCAGATATTCGTGATGAAACAACGACACCCGCAGAAATTTCATTTCGTTGCGGGCGCAGCCATATTTAATCTCGCGGAAGGGTGGTGTTTTCATAAAATCATGTGCTCGCGTTATTACCCGCCATGCTATGTTTGGCGGTATGGTTTAAATCGCAAAATTATACTCTTTCGTTTGGCGTGTTTCTTGTACGAATTGAAATAAAATTAAAACAAATATGATATGTTGAACATTGACCATATTTAGAGAGGATCTAAGGTATGAACAACTTGCGGAAACTCTGGCAAACTACATCTTTGCTATTTAGTAATGTATAAACGTAATATTAATGCAAATTTGGCGGAGATACACCTTTGCCCATTTTTGCCCCAAGCTCGAACGTAGAGGTACACCATATCCGGCAACGAATTTCTTCTATTATCGCTCACATACCAGGCGTACATATTATTGCAATCTTTTATTCTGAAGTTGTGTTTTAGCCATGCATTTGTTATTCGTGTTTACATATGCACAGACATGCTATCATATATTAAATGGTGGATGTTATATGAATATTTAAAGTTTATTTTCACGTTGTAATCATGCAAAAATATATGACAATTAATAACAACAAATAAATGACAACTCCCTCCATAAATCAGACATCTGATGTACTTCTAATTACACTGCATTGATCTTGCTGTAACTAACTGCATGTATAAACATTGGCTTGTTGGTGTTTTTTTTTTGGTTGTTTTTACTGTATCTTCCTAGAACTATTGGTATATGAATATGTAACATGATTTAACTTTTCCTGGTGGTGGTACGGTGCAACATTTTGCTTCAGCGGTGATGGGTATGCATGCTTTTTCAACATTTTATTTTCGAATGCTGCAAGGACATTCTTTCTTAGCAATTAAATGCGGTGCTTTATGAATAAAACGAGGTGCGTCAAACAGGTTGTTGAAATCCGTTCTAAACGACTTATAAACGCCACAGTTTCTCGCTGGATGTAAAGCACTTATCAGGAGCTGATCACCTGCCCCCTCTGATGCCTGATCGAAGACGAGAGTGTTCACATCTTGGACATGAACACTCACTACCAGCAACTCGTATCATTCTGCCAGGAGTCATGCAGAAACATCAATGAGTTAATGAGTGGGACGAGTACGCCTATCTTTGGAGAATCTACTCGCATCAAGAAGGACAAGGTGTTTGGAATGCTGACAACATTTTCTGATGTAGATGCAGATGTGGAAGTGATTCTTCATATCCTACTTCCAGCCATCGCTGTTCTCTGCAAATGGATCTTTGTAGATACAACATTACATCAAATAATTCAAAGTTGCATAGCAATATGTATATATATTATGTATATTGCTATGCAACTTTGAATTATCTGATGTAATGTATATATATATATATATATATATATATATATATGTATATATATATAATGTTGTACATGCATGCTGTGTAGCGGAATGCTTATTGTTGCTTGCAGTAGATGGCTATCCTTTTCACTTTACTAAGTCCACACACACACGCACATATGCGGACACACACACAAACCTACATATGTTTACATAATTATATGGTACAAGGCCAAAGCAGAATGTTTACATCAATGCATGCAATATTTGGCTATGCTTATACTCTCACACACACTTTACTAACTTTGCATACATGACGTCCACATGATTTTGCTGGTATACCTGCCACTTCTAAAACATGTCAGATTCTGTTGATATCCACATAACGGAAACCATTAAAGCATAACCTCCAACCTATGGGTAGCAGGCTTTCCAAGCTGGTTGAGTGTGGTATATGACAATGAGCCATATATACTGTGTACACGTATATATGATGGATGATGATTTGAAAGTGGGGGACCTGGAGATACTTTTGAAAGCTTTTCCGAAAGGTTAGTTGCTTAGTTAATTAACATAATTTTATGTAAAATTCCTTTTGTAAATTATATTTAAAGGAAATACATAAAATATCAAGTCTTAGTTAAGATTTTTGTATTATACAAGATTATATTTTCACATTTCCTTCAGATCAAAAAAACTGTCACACAAATTTATTCAATGACCTTTACATAATTGTCCTTAACTTCACCAATTTTAAAACCGGTATGGCTGTCTACCTCTTAAATAGACCTTTCCAATGGTATATCACATTTGCCAATCTGATGAATTATTGCATTTTCACCGACCTCCCTATCTCTATCCGCCGCGTCATACTTTTTCATCGAGCCGAACTGTGGGGGCCGAGTTGTCTCGAGACGGTAAATATTTAACACATTTATTCATATTTAAACAAAGCCACCCTAGCCTAGGCTTGATTCTTGAACGGTATTTCATCATAGTTTTTAACCAGATCGCATGAATGTTCAGTTATTCACACGTACTTCGAGAGTAGCATGCCAATATATAATAAATGATTATGTAACGTACCATGTATATTATAATATAGATTTGTCATACATGTATGTTGTGTGTAATCGTCACTTTTGTATTCAATCGTACTAAATAAAGTGGTTAAAAATACCAAGTAATCGTATTCGTACTCGAACCTGTACACCAACCACGATTGGCCCAAATCCAAAATTAATAGACCTCGACTTACCTGGTTCGCGACTACCTTGCCTAAAATAGTGGCGCCGCATGGTGAGCTAAGAAAATCCAAAATCCGCGAGACATATACAATGGCGCCACCTAGAGACAGTCTGTAATCTAGACTACAATCTAGATCGAAGTGGCCCTGGCTTGACCCCTGGCTGGACATGACGTATTGTTTCTAGTGAAATAGGCGATACTTAGTTACCAATATGTTTTCTGTTACTTTAAGGACTGGTTCACGAAGAGCTTTCTACAGTGTAAGTCAGCCAATGTCATAACAAACTAATTGCTAGTCTTATGATGAGTTTGTGAGATAGCATTTAAAGGTGGCAGAATTTGCAAGCAAATAAACAAATGGGCGATAATAGGGCATTGTTCCATTTTATAGGGCATTGTAGATTGTTCCTCATTATGACATTAATTTGTGTCGTTTACTGCAATACTAGTAGTTCTCACAACTGGAATTTCCCACTACTGGCACTAATCACTACCAATACAAAGTCACAGTTTAATACTTTTAGAGTCGTCCCACACAGTTGGATTGGCACAATTCATTGACATTGATTTGAGTTTAATAAATTATTGTCAACTACTTTCATTCTACTGACCCTCAGTCCCAAACCTATGCTTCAGGGAGTACGTACCCAGCCGATGCTGCTAATAGTTTAGGCCAGTTAAGTAAAGGATTGCCCCCACAAAGCACAACTACAAAATTAGAGTACAAAATACACTAAGTCTAAGTGTTCCTGCCTTTTTAGCACTGCAAATCAGATGACTAGGTCTGGGTGTGTAATAAAAACTAAACATTATGTACTCTAAGGCACCTGTGTAAGGCCTACATGCATACTTTTGCGTTTCAAAATCCAGGTGAATTTCAGGCTCACCAAAAATAAAGTTCTATGCCTCCACTTGGGATTTCCAACTGCACCCCTTGCATCTAAAAGCCTGCTGTAATCCGGAACATTTTTTTCATTTTTGTTGTGTTCCAAACTAAGCCAATAGTTGCACCATCTGTTGGGAAGTTGGTACACCATTGTTTCCGTAATTTTATGCGATAGGTGACAGAAAGGTAGACCAATTACCGTAAATAAATGTCTCTAAATAACTATCGTTGTGTGCTTAAATGCATCATCAATTGGTAGATCTGGGTCCAGCGGTCTGATAGAACAATAACATAGACAGAAGCAAGTAGACTTTGGTGTCTTGGAGGAGGTATCCTTACAGTGCCTCCTCATTAGTGTATTAATGTATATATCTAATTAATGTAGAGATTATTCAACAATAGAATAATTTGCAAACCTAAGTAAATGCGTCACCATGTGACCACCAATTGAGGGAATATGTGTAGTTATTATGTCGGAATACACATTTGTTTGTATT
Source organism: Paraescarpia echinospica (assembly GCA_020002185.1). NCBI lineage: Eukaryota > Metazoa > Annelida > Polychaeta > Sabellida > Siboglinidae > Paraescarpia > Paraescarpia echinospica. The sequence continues at coordinate 15,993,859 of CM034541.1, forward strand.
TTAGCCATGGTCTGTTCTGTGGTGTGGGAGCTGGGAGTTGTCATCCTACAAAACGATTCATCCAAGTGTTTAAGACACCATCATCATCTAAAACCATGTTGCATCAAACAATGCTGGCACATCACTATTAGCTTCATCGTCATCTAAAACCATGTTGCGTCGAACAATGCTGGCACATCACTATTAGCTTCATCGTCATCTAAAACCATGTTGCGTCGAACAATGCTGACACATCACTATTAGCTTCATCGTCATCTAATACCACGTTGTGTCGAACAATGCTGGCACATCACTATTAGCTTCATCGCCATCTAAAACCACGTTGTGTCGAACAATGCTGGCACATCACTATTAGCTTCATCGTCATTTGACAGGTTGTATATTCAGCTCACGTCAGCATCACCACTTTGGTAAACACACTGTTTACTTTAATATACTCTTTGTATCTCACAGGAAACATGTATGTCAAATCACATTTACCGCGTTCTCACAATTTACACATCTAACACTTCACAAGACTGGCGGTCAACACACACTTTGTAGGAGGTGGTTTCACTGGAAGTGAACAGTGATTATTCTGAACCCGACAAATGTAACTTGGTGTCAACTTTTCTATAAATGTCTGTGTTTGCAGTTGTATCGCCTGCAGAGCACACTGGTGGTAGCCGAACATGACAATGCTAAGCTGCAGCCAAGTACACTGCATACAATAACTGCAGCCGGTAAGATTGGAAGTGATGTCACGTGCCTGGTGGTGGGCTGCCAGTGCTCTAAGGTGAGTTAATGCATTCACCTTTTCACATTGTGTATTATGCTATTCCCAGGTACTTGGCAATATGTAATGGTAACGATCAGTCTTCTGACAATTTGATGAAACAATGCAGGATTAAAAATTTAATTCTTTGTATGGGAGAGGTTGTGGCTTCAACACACACACACCATGTGTGCACTCACACAAATACACATGTAATCACACACAAAATATGAAAATTATCTCCCCCCAGAGAAAAGCCCTCCCGGAAAAGAAAGCAAAGCAACGAATAAAAACTCTGACTACCGGTAATATGAGTATCTGACTAATACGAGTCTGACTAACACACAAAAAAACAAATTTCTATAAAGTTTTCTATTTAAATCATTATGTACAATTAATTTGAAACATTCAGGAAGTCAATCACACAGTGATTACATTCACACAAAGCCTGTCAGTAACTTCTGTGAGGAATGCTTGTCACACCTCAAGTTAATGTACAAGGGACAAGGTGAGAAAATGCATTATTGAGCACAAATGAAAGCAGTTAGTGCTCTCTCACAAGCGTTAGCTCAAAGGAAATACAAAGACTCCACTTTTACACCATCCAGCATATCATTTATCAAGTCCTTTAATCAACTAAGACTCATCTTAATCAGAAATTTGCCATAGTCTGTGCAAGGCTTGAATGATGGGAATAAAACAAAGAAAATGTTTTTGTTCTTTGGTTTACTTATGGAGGGTTTTTTTCTGGGGGGTTTCCGGGGGGGTTATCATACAATCCAAACATGCATATATGCATACACAGTGTTACACACACACACACACACACACACACACACACACACACACACACACACACACACACACACACACACACACACACACACACACACACACACACACACACACACACACACACACAATCAAACACACAGTCACACAAAAAGCTTGACTATTGACCTATCTCACACACATGGGGCATCATCGTCGATTGCATTCGAAAGCGAGGCTACACGCACAAATCTCGATGAGTTGGCTAAGGATCAGCCTGGAGCAGAAAGTTGGAGTCGGTCGTTACATAGTTTAAGTGAAATATTACATGATGACACACAGAGAATTATCTTGGATGAACAAGACGACAATAGGGAAAGGCTGTTGGTTTTTTCTGGGATTCCTACGTCCACAACATAGAAAGTATATGCTACCTTTCAGCACCATCTCTCAACACTGTTTATGTGTTGAAATTATACAATTACACTTGTCTTGTTTCTTTGTTAAATTATATTTGCAAGTCGGATAAGTTTAATGTCATGTTGCAATGGATCTTGTTAACTATCCTCAGCATTGAGTTAGTGATTAACTATTAGGGCATAATTTTGTTTAGTGGTGAGTGGGCAAAAATACACTCGGTTGCTATGTAAAACATAGACTAGTCCTGGGGACTGGCTTTCTGGGGGCGTAGGTATGTGGTCTGTGTGACGATTTCCAAGGCATATCCGAAAGGGTAAATGTACTGCATAATTAAAATGGCTTCCATTATTTAAGTGAGGACCTAATATGCGGGTTATATCACAGCATTAGATTAAAAACATACATGTATCACCATTCCTGGTCTTGGTAATTTATTCTCACAAGTTATGTCATACTGAATAACTAACCGTTTCACGTTGCAATGAGATCACATGTTGATGACAGTGATGGATCATATGTTTGAGCTCTGTGCTACAGAAGTAAAAAAGAATGAAATACCTTTATTTATTTAAAGTTTATGGACACTTCAGTTGTGATGATAATATGACACTTTGTGAAACGGTGACTTAGCTTCAGTATTATAATTATTTAATTTCACATACTTGTATTTACATTTGACACTTTGCAACAATATTATTTATTGATAAATGCAATAGTATATTTACTTTTTCCAATATTTTTGTTTCTCTAGAGCATTGTAGTTATTAAATTCCAGGGGTACCGGCAGTTGTGTTTATTATTTTCAGTGAATGTCAACAATTAAATGTGACAATAATGTGTGACAACTTAGCCATATTTATTAAATAAAATGAAAGTGACACACTTTATGATTCCACTGTTTTATTTCCACAACAGTTTATTGCTTTCAACTATTCCATCAGTGTCTTGCGTGTTGTCCCAGTCGAAGTTGTCATAGTCAGTTGGCAGAAAGTATAGAAAGCACACCTTTGTATGAACAGCCCAGAACTGAAGACAAATCAGAACCAACCATTAATATGATTATTCATGATGCTGTAGTGTAATACTGTCTCTGTAATATCGTGTCTTAACACAAACATGTTGTCTCTGATGAATTCAATAGATAATAATGCAAAAATACTATCATTATCAAAATATACCAATATCAGTTTCCTACGAATTCACATACCATTTACTGATTTAAGCCATCTATTTACCTTAAAAGCCGTTCCAGATTTGCGTCAAACCGTTGTCATCAATGCTAGGAATCTTTCTTTGTCTGTCACTTTGTTGGAGAATCAATGAAACTGTACAGGAATTAAACATGCCGCGTAATAAGCATTGACAGCCAGGAACACAATAGTACACCATGAGGTTGTTAGGCTTAATATTGACAGCCGGGAACACAATAATACACCATCAGGTTGTTAGGCTTAATATTGACAGCCAGGAACACAATAGTACACCATGATGTTGTTAGGCTTAATATTGACAGCCAGGAACACAATAGTACACCATGATGTTGTTAGGCTTAATATTGACAGCCAGGAACACAATAGTACACCATGATGTTGTTAGGCTTAATATTGACAGCCAGGAACACAATAGTACACCATGGGGTTGTTAGGCTTAATATTGACAGCCAGGAACACAATAGTACACCATAAGGTTGTTAGGCTTAATATTGACAGCCACCATAGTACACCATGAGGTTGTTAGGCTTAATATTGACAGCCAGGAACACAATAGTACACCTTGATGTTGTTAGGCTTAATATTGACAGCCAGGAACACAATAGTACACCATGATGTTGTTAGGCTTAATATTGACAGCCAGGAACACAATAGTACACCATGATGTTGTTAGGCTTGATATTGACAGCCAGGAACACAATAGTACACCATGATGTTGTTAGGCTTAATATTGACAGCCACAACAGTACACCATAAGGTTGATAGGCTTAAGATTGACAGCCAGGAACACAATAGTACACCATGATGTTGTTAGGCTTAATATTGACAGCCAGGAACACAATAGTACACCATGATGGTGTTAGGCTTAATATTGACAGCCAGGAACACAATAGTACACCATGATGTCGTTAGGCTTAATATTGACAGCCAGGAACACAATAGTACACCATGAGGTTGTTAGGCTTAATATTGACAGCCAGAAACACAATAGTACACCATGATGTTGTTAGGCTTAATATTGACAGCCAGGAACACAATAGTACACCATGATGTTGTTAGGCTTAATATTGACAGCCAGGAACACAATAGTACACCATGATGTTGTTAGGCTTAATATTGACAGCCAGGAACACAATAGTACACCATGATGTTGTTAGGCTTAACATTGACAGCCAGGAACACAATAGTACACCATGATGTTGTTAGGCTTAATATTGACAGCCAGGAACACAATAGTACACCATGATGTTGTTAGGCTTAATATTGACAGCCAGGAACACAATAGTACACCATGATGTTGTTAGGCTTAATATTGACAGCCAGGAACACAATAGTACACCACGAGGTTGTTAGGCTTAATATTGACAGCCAGAAACACAATAGTACACCATGATGTTGTTAGGCTTAATATTGACAGCCAAGAACACAATAGTACACCATGATGTTGTTAGGCTTAATATTGACAGCTAGGAACACAATAGTACACCATGATGTTGTTAAGCTTAATATTGACAACCAGGAACACAATAGTACACCATGATGTTGTTAGGCTTAATATTGACAGCCAGGAACACAATAGTACACCATGATGTTGTTAGGCTTAATATTGACAGCCAGGAACACAATAGTACACCATGATGTTGTTAGGCTTAATATTGACAGCCAGGAACACAATAGTACACCATAAGTTTGTTAGGCTTAATATTGACAGCCACAATAGTACACCATGAGGTTGTTAGGCTTAATATTGACAGCCAGGAACACAATAGTACACCATGATGTTGTTAGGCTTAATATTGACAGCCAGGAACACAATAGTACACCACGATGTTGTTAGGCTTAATATTGACAGCCAGGAACACAATAGTACACCATGATGTTGTTAGGCTTAATATGGACAGCCAGGAACACAATAGTACACCATGATGTTGTTAGGCTTAATATGGACAGCCAGGAACACAATAGTACACCATGATGTTGTTAGGCTTAATATTGACAGCCAGGAACACAATAGTACACCATGATGTTGTTAGGCTTAATATTGACAGCCAGGAACACAATAGTACACCATGATGTTGTTAGGCTTAATATTGACAGCCAGGAACACAATAGTACACCATAAGGTTGTTAGGCTTAATATTGACAGCCAGGAACACAATAGTACACCATGATGTTGTTAGGCTTAATATTGACAGCAAGGAACACAATAGTACACCATGATGTTGTTAGGCTTAATATTGACAGCCAGGAACACAATAGTACACCATAAGGTTGTTAGGCTTAATATTGACAGCCACAATAGTACACCATGAGGTTGTTAGGCTTAATATTAACAGCCAGGAACACAATAGTACACCATGAGGTTGTTAGGCTTAATATTGACAGCCAGGAACACAATAGTACACCATAAGGTTGTTAGGCTTAATATTGACAGCCAGGAACACAATAGTACACCATGATGTTGTTAGGCTTAATATTGACAGCAAGGAACACAATAGTACACCATGATGTTGTTAGGCTTAATATTGACAGCCAGGAACACAATAGTACACCATAAGGTTGTTAGGCTTAATATTGACAGCCACAATAGTACACCATAAGGTTGTTAGGCTTAATATTGACAGCCACAATAGTACACCATGAGGTTGTTAGGCTTAATATTGACAGCCAGGAACACAATAGTACACCATGAAGTTGTTAGGCTTAATATTGACAGCCAGGAACACAATAGTACACCATGATGTTGTTAGGCTTAATATTGACAGCCAGGAACACAATAGTACACCATGATGTTAGGCTTAATATTGACAGCCACAACAGTACTCCATAAGGTTGTTAGGCTTAATATTGACAGCCAGGAACACAATAGTACACCATGATGGTGTTAGGCTTAATATTGAATGCCAGGAACAGAATAGTACACCATGATGGTGTTAGGCTTAATATTGACAGCCAGGAACACAATAGTACACCATGATGTTGTTAGGCTTAATATTGACAGCCACAACAGTACTCCATAAGGTTGTTAGGCTTAATATTGACAGCCAGGAACACAATAGTACACCATGATGTTGTTAGGCTTAATATTGTATGTACCCTTGTTTTTTATCGAAGATGGCGCGAGTGTGGGATAGGTCAATAGTTAGACCAACTGCCTGTCCATTCTCTGATGGAGCTGTTGTTTCAGGTAGCAGAAGAGGTGGCCAAAGTGAGCGGTGTCACAAAGGTGCTTCTCGCAGACAATGAAGCATTCAAAGGTTTTCTTCCAGGTCTGTGTGACACGTTATCACATATTAAACTTTCTCATTCAAGTTTTGTGTTGGTGCATGTGTGTGTATGTGTGTGCGAATGTGTGTGTTTAACAAAACCCGGTTTGTTATTCCCAAACAGTTGCACCCAGGGCTGGGTCCGATTACGTAATTGTATTTGTAATCAATTACAGCCAAATGGTGTAATTGTAATTTATTCTGGTTTTGAAAATATAATGTAATTGTAAGTGATCATTTTGTGTAATTGAAACAATTACAATAAATTACACAGTTGTCTGACATCACACGCTTTATCTTTAAAAACTGAAGAAACAGCTGACCGACAGATTGTTTTCAGTGTACAAAATAATAAAATATACAAAATAGTCAATGCCAAATTTGTTTGCTCAGAGGGTTTATTAGCACCTGTCACGGTTCAAGGGTCAGTATCCCCTTTGTTCTTTGGCCAGGCTGCAAGGTGCTACTCTGAGCTGGCTAAACTGGTCTAGAGGCTGTTTGAGTCACAATACTTCCTCAGAAGAAGTTTCTAGCAGTTCTTAGCAGTTGGCACTGTCTCTTTACTTACAACAATGGCCTTTTATTGTGGATTTCCTGGCTTGTTTAATTACTTGCAACTGTGGCTATAAACTAGAGGTTTCTGACTGGGAAAGTATGCCCCTTGAAGCTTCAATGTCATCAATGTGCAAACACTTTATATTTTATTAAATTATTCTTGCCCCTCACTTATTGACAGTTCCAGCTTAATTTGTTTTGTGATTGTTATCAATTTCATTCAAATTGAAACCATTTGTTTTTCAATTAATTCTGCTTCATGATTGACCCATTCGACCCTACATACCCATGCATGCCATTTCATTGATAAACGTTTTGGTAAATCCCATTAATGCATCTGTAATTGTCATTGAAAACTTTGTGGTGTAATTGATCTGAAAACTGAGTCTAATTGTAATTGAAATTACAAATGAAATGTAATTGTAATTGATTTTTGTGTGTGTAAACTAACTCCAAGATGTCTGTGGACTTTGAAGTCCTACCCTGGATAATCCAGGCCAATGTTGGACACAAATCTTTCAGTGCACCTGCACCTAGCGTATTACATAACTGACTTATTAAATAACCCCACGTTAGGCAATCTGCACTGAGTTGACCTATCATTCTCTAATGTGGCTAATGTCTCAACTAATTAAAAAAAGATCAATAACATGTGCATTAATTCATCAACCCAATGTGTTTATTATTTTACAGTAATCGAGCTACAGTTTTATGTTTGTTAAGTTACTCCTCCTAAACTCTCTACATCTCGAGTGCTAAACTTTCAGGCATTCATCTATGACCCCATGAAATGATCCGTAATACTTTTATTTTTTTGAAATCCCACAGGCTAGGGCTTTGTACCGGATGTTTAGCAGCGATTACACAGTAGAAAAAGTACCAAGTACATAATAAACTACTAAGAGAACTGATAATGATTATACTACACATTACTACACTTTCATATACAACTACTAAGAGAACTGATAATGATTATACTACACATCACAACACTTCCATATACAACTACTAAGAGAACTGATAATGATTATACTACACATCACTACACTTCCATATACAACTACTAAGAGAACTGATAATGATTATACTACACATCACTACACTTCCACATACAACTACTAAGAGAACTGATAATGATTATACTACACATTACTACACTTCCACATACAACTACTAAGAGAACTGATAATGATTATACTACACATCACTACACTTCCATATACAACTACTAAGAAAACTGATAATGAATATACTACACATTCCTACCATATACAACTACTAAGAGAACTGATAATGATTATACTACACTTCCACATACAACTACTAAGAGAACTGATAATGATTATACTACACATTACTACACTTCCATATACAACTACTAAGAGAACTGATAATGATTATACTACACATCACAACACTTCCATATACAACTACTAAGAGAACCGATAATGATTATACTACACATCACTACACTTCCATATACAACTACTAAGAGAACTGATAATGATTATACTACACATCACTACACTTCCATATACAACTACTAAGAGAACTGATAATGATTATACTACACATCACTACACTTCCACATACAACTACTAAGAGAACTGATAATGATTATACTACACTTCCATATACAACTACTAAGAGAACTGATAATGATTATACTACACATCACTACACTTCCACATACAACTACTAAGAGAACTGATAATGATTATACTACACATTACTACACTTCCACATACAACTACTAAGAGAACTGATAATGATTATACTACACATCACTACACTTCCATATACAACTACTAAGAAAACTGATAATGAATATACTACACATCACTACAGTTCCATATACAACTACTAAGAGAACTGATAATGATTATACTACACTTTCACATACAACTACTAAGAGAACTGATAATGATTATACTACACATTACTACACTTCCATATACAACTACTAAGAGAACTGATAATGATTATACTACACATCACAACACTTCCATATACAACTACTAAGAGAACCGATAATGATTATACTACACATCACTACACTTCCATATACAACTACTAAGAGAACTGATAATGATTATACTACACATCACTACACTTCCATATACAACTACTAAGAGAACTGATAATGATTATACTACACATCACAACACTTCCATATACAACTACTAAGAGAACCGATAATGATTATACTACACATCACTACACTTCCATATACAACTACTAAGAGAACTGATAATGATTATACTACACATCACTACACTTCCATATACAACTACTAAGAGAACCGATAATGATTATACTACACATCACAACACTTCCATATACAACTACTAAGAGAACCGATAATGATTATACTACACATCACTACACTTCCACTACACTACTACACATCACTACACAACTACTAAGAGAACTGATAATGATTATACTACACATCATACACTTCCATATACAACTACTAAGAGAACTGATAATGATTATACTACACATCACTACACTCCCCATATACAACTACCAAGAGTAAACTGATAATGATTATACCACACACCACCATACTTCCATGCCAATCAATAAGAGAACTGATAATGATTATACTACACATCACTACACTTCCATATACAACTACTAAGAGAACCGATAATGATTATACTACACATCACTACACTTCCATATACAACTACTAAGAGAACTGATAATGATTATACTACACATTACTACACTTCCATATACAACTACTAAGAGAACTGATAATGATTATACTACACATTACTACACTTCCATATACAACTACTAAGAGAACTGATAATGATTATACTACACATCACAACACTTCCATATACAACTACTAAGAGAACCGACATAATGATTATACTACACATCACTACACTTCCCCATATACAATCAATAAGAGAACTGATAATGATTATACCACACATCACTACACTTCCATATACAACTACCAAGAGAACTGATACCTATTTCATACTACACATCACAACAATTTCCCCATATACAACTACTAAGAGAACTGGATAATGACTATACTACACATCACAACATTTCCATATACAACTACCAAGAGAACCGAGCACGATTATACTACACATCACAACACTTCCATATACAATCATTAAGAGGAACCGGAGCACGATTATACTACACACGTACAACACTTCCATATACAACTACTAAGAGAACTGATAATGATTATACTACACATCACAACACTTCCATATACAACTACTAAGAGAACTGATAATGATTATACTACACATCACAACACTTCCATATACAACTACTAAGAGAACCGATAATGATTATACTACACATCACAACACTTCCATATACAACTACTAAGAGAACTGATAATGATTATACTACACATCACAACACTTCCATATACAACTACTAAGAGAACTGATAATGATTATACTACACATCACAACACTTCCATATACAACTACTAAGAGAACTGATAATGATTATACTACACAACACAACACTTCCATATACAACTACTAAGAGAACCGATAATGATTATACTACACATCACTACACTTCCATATACAACTACTAAGAGAACTGATAATGATTATACTACACATCACAACACTTCCATATATAACTACTAAGAGAACCGATAATGATTATACTACACATCACAACACTTCCATATACAACTACTAAGAGAACTGATAATGATTATACTACACATCACTACACTTCCATATACAACTACTAAGAGAACTGATAATGATTATACTACACATCACTACACTTCCATATACAACTACTAAGAGAACTGATAATGATTATACTACACATCACAACACTTCCATATACAACTACTAAGAGAACCGATAATGATTATACTACACATTACTACACTTCCATATACAACTACTAAGAGAACTGATAATGATTATACTACACATCACTACACTTCCATATACAACTACTAAGAGAACTGATAATGATTATACTACACATCACTACAATTCCATATACAACTACTAAGAGAACTAATAATGATTACCGGTATACTACACATCACAACACTTCCATATACAACTACTAAGAGAACCGATAATGATTATACTACACATTACTACACTTCCATATACAACTACTAAGAGAACCGATAATGATTATACTACACATCACTACACTTCCATATACAACTACTAAGAGAACTGATAATGATTATACTACACATCACAACACTTCCATATACAACTACTAAGAGAACTGATAATGATTATACTACACATCATTACACTTCCATATACAACTACTAAGAGAACTGATAATGATTATACTACACATCACTACACTTCCATATACAACTACTAAGAGAACCGATAATGATTATACTACACATCACTACACTTCCACATACAACTACTAAGAGAACTGATAATGATTATACTACACATCACTACACTCCCATATACAACTACTGAGAGAACTGATAATGATTATACTACACATCACTACACTTCCATATACAACTACTAAGAGAACTGATAATGATTATACTACACATCACTACACTCCCATATACAACTACTAAGAGAACTGATAATGATTATACTACACTTCACTACACTTCCATATACAACTACTAAGAGAACTGATAATGATTATACTACACATCACTACACTTCCATATACAACTACTAAGAGAACTGATAATGATTATACTACCCATTACTACACTTCCACATACCACTACTGAGAGAACTGATAATGATTATACTACACATCACTACACTTCCATATACAACTACTAAGAGAACTGATAATGATTATACTACACATTACTACACTTCCACATACCACTACTGAGAGAACTGATAATGATTATACTACACATCACTACACTTCCATATACAACTACTAAGAGAACTGATAATGATTATACTACACATCACTACACTTCCATATACAACTACTAAGAGAACTGATAATGATTATACTACACATCACTACACTTCCATATACAACTACTAAGAGAACTGATAATGATTATACTACACATTACTACACTTCCACATACCACTACTGAGAGAACTGATAATGATTATACTACACATCACTACACTCCCATATACAACTACTAAGAGAACTGATAATGATTATACTACACATCACTACACTTCCATATACAACTACTAAGAGAACTGATAATGATTATACTACACATCACTACACTTCCATATACAACTACTAAGAGAACTGATAATGATTATACTACACATTACTACACTTCCATATACAACTACTAAGAGAACTGATAATGATTATACTACACATCACTACACTTCCATATACAACTACTAAGAGAACTGATAATGATTATACTACACATTACGACACTTCCACATACCACTACTGAGAGAACTGATAATGATTATACTACACATCACTACACTTCCATATACAACTACTAAGAGAACTGATAATGATTATACTACACATTACTACACTTCCATATACAACTACTAAGAGAACTGATAATGATTATACTACACATCACTACACTTCCATATACAACTACTAAGAGAACTGATAATGATTATACTACACATCACTACACTTCCACATACCACTACTGAGAGAACTGATAATGATTATACTACACATCACTACACTTCCATATACAACTACTAAGAGAACAAATAATGATTATACTACACATCACTACACTTCCATATACAACTACTAAGAGAACTGATAATGATTATACTATATATCACTACACTTCCATAAACAACTAAACAATGTATCAAATAATGTGTAACGTGTCATTGTACACACTAAATGCAAGTAGAGGGCACAGTAATATATAATTGATATATTGAACTACAGCATATTATTTACCCACTCTGACATGTGTCTGAGTTGAACCACACAGTTATTCAGATGTCAGGTATTTTTAATGACGTTACTGACATAAACATATAACAAGATACATCTGTGTCTGTTTCAGAGACGTTAACGAGCCTCATTTTGGAGACGCAGAAGAAACACAACTTCACGCATATCTTAGCCAGTGCCACGTCTTTTGGAAAAGTGAGTGATACTGAGTAACATTGCAGGGTTTTTTTCACCCACTTAAATGGGGAATTATATGATTTAATAGATTCAAGGTTACTGGAAGTAGTGCATTATTAATTGTTAGGTGGTTTGTATGTCTAAAGCAAGGCATTTTGTGGTTGATTTTGAAATATCTTAATATTAGATTGAAACATTTTGGGTCAAGCAGTGTAATATAGTACCAATATTATAAATGTTATTGATATTGAGGTGTCTTCTGGACATGTACCTGCAAATCTATTAACGAGACAACTTATTTTTGGCTATATTGGGGATAAATATGCATTTAAAAAATCAAGTATCTGCAGTAATTCGTACCCGTTCCAAATTCCAGCATTATACCAACATCACAAGTAAAACAATTAAATCATCACTGTGTGAATATGATGTATGTTTTGACAGAACCTGTTGCCGAGGGTTGCCGCCAAACTTGACATGGCCCCTGTATCAGATGCCATCGGTATTAAAGACCCAGAAACCTTCCTTAGGACAATCTATGCAGGTGACTGGTTTAAACTTCTTGCGTTTGTCTATTTTGCTCACTTTCTCGCAGCTCGGTAGGCCATAGGTGAATCAGACTATTTGGCAAAGGAGTAGTTATTATTCTCCATGGAATGATTGATAAAGCGAACACATAGAAATCCCCAGATATTTGATATACACTACTTTACCCTCAGTCATGGAGCTGGAATCAATGGGCAGCAGTTATCACCATTGAGCTAGGATTCCATACGTACACAAATGGTTTGCTGAAATGCAAACGGATGCGAAAACTTTGGTTCAAGTCTTCTTGTCGTTTTGTTCACTCCCCATTGCTGCAGTTCACACATCTGCACAAAAGAGTACATAATTATAGACAGTGGTAGATATATGTGAACGTAGTAAGTACAACATGGCTGATTACTAACCAGAGAACTTGTGTTGTAAATCAAGTGATCCAAAGGACAGGATACACCATGCGGGAACCATCCGTTATAATTAAAGTATGTCATAAGGAAAAAGTGTTTCTAAAAAATGGACGTACTTCACTGACAGAACCTATACCCAGTTAACTGGTTCAATGCTAGTCTAATGGAGAATCAGCCCTGTGTTAAATTTAATTTTGAGTTGTTGTAAAAGTTTCGTTTTCGGTACCGCCTGATAGGTTGGAGCATAGGTAACAGTTTTGGTCTGAGTGTACAAAGATCATCCCCCTGGGGAGGCTGTGGGAGGTACCTTTAAGCAACAATTTTGAGACGGCCCTAATATCTTAACCGTTCACCCTACATCAACATATTATGTCTCTATGAATTTGAAATTTGGAGTAGCAACATTTATGTTCAATGCAATTTTTGCATAGAGGCAGTCATATTGACGTTATTTGCAAAAAATTGTAAAATCATGTAATTTTCACGACAATTTTCTTGTTTACAACCATAGCCAATTAATTTAACTCGAAACATCGCCTAACCTAGATAAAATTACAAAAGAAACCCTGAACACCTGCCAAGCAAAAAAGAATTGATACTATGTGGGAGAAAGTAATTAATTTTGCATGTTTATTGCTATCATATCAGAACAATATCAACATTATGCCACCTGGTGGATTATTCATAAAACGGCCCTAATTTATGAACTGTTCATCCTACATCAACGTATGATGTATCTAAACATTCGAAATGAGGAGTAGCAATGCTTAGTATTTTGTGTATAAATGCAATCATATTGATGTTATTTGCGAAAAACTAACATCAAGTAATGCTATTTTTGCTTCTCTTTGAAAAAACATAAAAAACATGTATTTCGAACGATATACTGCTTGAGTTTGTCCTGCTTATATATTGTGTCATAGCATGTTTTGCATACGAAGACCACATGACCAGAGCAACTATATCCGTTTCTGGCCCTCCACGAAGCTTCTGATGTACTGGGCTTCTTCATCCTTCTCCTCTTTATCGAACAAACTTATTGTCATTGGCACCACATCTTTCACAGGTGGTTTAGGAATGAATGTTTATGAATGAGGAAGGTAGTTAATCATCCTTATTGTGAAACAATTTTAGGCGGTTGTTGAGTGTTATGAAATCAGAACTTAGGCCTAGTTCACATTGTGAGCTTAAAAGTACACCATGATACACAACAACGTGAAAAATAAGGTACATTCTCCAATCTGCTATCAATTATATTATTTATCTTGTGTTCGGAACTAGCTTGGTGATTCTTCTGCAATTTAATCTAGGTTACGTGATGTTTAGTCCTAAATTGATCGGCTGTAGGTGGAAATAGTGAGGGAACTTAGCATTAGAATAACAAGATTTTATGGTTTGTCGCAAATAACATCAATATGGATGTTATTATGCACAAAATATTATATATATAATCAGATAGTTGCTACTCGTCATATCGAATCTCTGGATACATCATACGTTCATGTAGGATGAACATAAATTGGGGCTGTTTTACAAAAAATCTGCCAGGTGGCATAATTTTGATATTGCTCTAACATGTTAGCAATAAACATACAGAATTAGTTACTTTCTCCCTTATAGTTTCAATTCTTTTTTGCTTGATAGGAGTTTGGGGTTTCTTTTACAATTTTATCTAGGTTAGGCAACGTTTAGAGTTAAATTAATTGCCTAAGGGTGGAAATAGGAAAAAGGAAATAGGAAAGTTGTCAAGAAAATTACATGATTTTACGGTTTTTCTGCTTGGCACATCTTAACAAAGCCAGTGATTGGCGGAATCGGCTCTGTGGAACTGAAACAATTAATGGCACCTTTGATGACCTGTGAGTCATGTTTCATGTGTTGTTTGTTTGTGTTGTGGCTCAGGTAATGCCTATCAGACGGTGAAGGTGACCGACGCAGTAAAGGTTGTCACTATCCGAGGAACAGCCTTTGACGCCGCAGCCACGGAGGGTGGAAGTGCCACTACAGAGGAGGGTACGCCAGTTTATTCTCTCTCATCACCCGGTTTATTCTGTTAGCAGCCTGGGTGGTGTGCAGTATTCTGTTATAAATTTTGAATGGTGTATTCTGTTATCAATGTGGATGGTGTATTCTTTTATCAGTATGGGTGGTGTATTCTGTTATCAGTATGGGTGGTGTATTCTGTTATCAGTATGGGTGGTGTATTCTGTTGTCAGTATGGGTGGTGTATTCTGTTATCAGTATGGGTGGTGTATTCTGTTATCAGTATGGGTGGTGTATTCTGTTGTCAGTATGGGTGGTGTATTCTGTTATCAGTATGGGTGGTGTATTCTGTTGTCAGTATGGGTGGTGTATTCTTTTATCAGTATGGGTGGCGTATTCTGTTATCAATGTGGATGGTGTATTCTTTTATTAATATGGGTGGTGTATTCTGTTATCAGTATGGGTGGTGAATTCTTTTATCAGTATGGGTGGTGTATTCTGTTATCAGTATGGGTGGTGAATTCTTTTATCAGTATGGGTGGTGTATTCTGTTGTCAGTATGGGTGGTGAATTCTTTTATCAGTATGGGTGGTATATTCTGTTATCAGTATGGGTGGTGTATTCTGTTGTCAGTATGGGTGGTGTCTTCTTTTATCAGTATGGGTAGTGTATTCTGTTATCGGTATGGGTGGTGTATTCTTTTATCAGTATGGGTGGTGTATTCTGTTATCGGTATGGGTGGTGTATTCTGTTATCAGTATGGGTGGTGTATTCTGTTATCAGTATGGGTGGTGTATTCTGTTATCAGTTTGGGTGGTGTATTCTGTTGTCAGTATGGGTGGTGTATTCTGTTATCAGTATGGGTGGTGTATTCTGTTGTCAGTATGGGTGGTGTATTCTGTTATCAGTATGGGTGGTGTATTCTGTTATCAATGTGGATGGTGTATTATTTTATTAGTATGGGTGGTGTATTCTGTTATCAGTATGGGTGGTGTATTCTGTTATCAGTATGGGTGGTGAATTCTGTTATCAGTATGGGTGGTGTATTCTGTTGTCAGTATGGGTGGTGTATTCTTTTATCAGTATGGGTGGTGTATTCTGTTATCAGTATGGGTGGTGTATTCTTTTATCAGTATATGTGATGTATTATGTTGTATGGATAATGTATTATGTTATCAGTATGGGTGGTGTATTCTGTTGTCAGCCTGTGTGGTGTATTCTCCTATCAAGATTAGTGGTTTATTCTCTTCCATGTCTCCAGTGAGAATGACTTAAGTCTTAGTAGGAAACACTCAGCCCTTTCATGTTCTTGTTAGGTTGGGTAACTTATTCTCTAGCCAGCAAGAGTGGTTTAATCCTTTATTTGCTGGGGTAGTTTATTCAGTTATCAGTTAAAGCAGTGTATTATTTTATAGATGTTCACCTGCGACAATGGGAATGTTCACAATATTTTGTTTATCTGGAATAAAATATACTATTAATAACAACTACGATGCTTATTGACTATAGCGACTAGCAATTAAAAGTGGAAACTAGATTCTAATTAAATGAAATAGTGTGTTTATTTCTTCAATTTTAGAAAAAGACAAATATTAAAATTTGTATTTGTCTTTATAAAAGAGGTTTTGTTAGAATGATGTTCGACTGATTTGCGTTGCTTTCAGCACCTGCCCTGTCTGGATCAAATGACATATCTCAGTGGATCAGTCAAGAGATGGTCAAGAATGACCGACCTGAATTGACCGGAGCCAAAGTGGTCATCTCAGGCGGTCAGTTCAGTTCATCTGTCATAGAAATAATACAAACTTTCTTGATACCCAAAATGTTATTGATACACCACAACTTTGTTCAGGAGCCATTTCAATTAACTAAAATATTAAGAATAATAAATTATCAAAGGTTAAATTAATGTTGCTTAAGCTTTAATAGATTATTAATACAAGCTTCATATTAATGATGAATAATTTGTAAAAGACAAGCAGCATGTTTTAAGTATGTTTGTTCTGATGGTGCTTTATTAAAACAATGCACCTTTGTAATTCAGTCATGTCATTTTGCATTAACATATAAAATTGAAACGTCATATTTATAAGTGATAATTAGTACAGATGGTATATTTCAAATATGTTTGCTTTAAAACCATGCTTTGTTAAAATGTTGCACTTTGAGGGCTTGATACCATGCTATATAAGAACTTACCTTTTTATTTTTGTAATTCTATCAAATGGGTAATGTTTGTGTGTTCCATAAGCACGTCCCCAGGTTTGTGTTTTCAGGTCGCGGCATGAAGAGTGGGGAGAACTTCAGCATGTTGTATGATCTTGCTGACCGCCTCAATGCAGCTGTGGGAGCGTCCAGAGCTGCAGTGGACGCTGGCTTCGTCAGCAATGACATGCAAGTCGGACAGACGGGAAAAATTGTAGCCCCTGTAAGTCACGAGGTCTTTGTTGATGATCTGAATACCACTCATTACTGGCTCTAGTCAGGGGCTTAGCCAGAGACCCGTCTGTCTGTCTTCAAGACTGGCAGTTGACTGGCTAAGACGGGTAATTACAACTGATAAGACAGGTGGAATTTAGAGGGGGCCAGCTGGCCACAAGATTAACTAATAGTTCCAAGTCTATGGGCCCACATTAATGACTATCATTGGTACAACTGGCAGTGAAACAAATTAAGTGTATCAGTATTAATTAAATAAATGGCTCAATTGACACTGGTTTGTCACAAAAAAACAACTAAATTGGCCAAAAATGGCCGGGATTGAAGTGAATGGCTTCCATGCAAGTTGTTCACGTGCTAAAGGCATACTTTTGATTAAATCAAGACTGGCAACAAAATTTCTTGCTAAGGGCCTGGCTCTTGTTAGTTGTGAAGTCGGCATGGATTTATACTGGCCGCCCTGCAGACATGGAAACGTTTCATTTTTATTTCAACAACAGCTATAGAACCGTTTGCAATATACAGTAGAATCTCTCTTTACAGTCACCTCAGTAATACAGCCACCTCACAATTAAGGTCACCCTAGGACAGTCCCAAATTATTTCTGTAACACCAAAGTATAGGAAATTAGTCCCACTAATACGGTCACTCTGCCATTCGGGTCAGTTTTGTCCAGTCCCTAGGGTGACCTCAATATTGAAGTTCCACTGTAGGTCCATATTCTATTTTTCTAACACTTATTGCATTCAATTTATGCAAAGGAATTGTTCTGAAATGTTGGTTTCGTTGAAACACAAATATCGGTGAGAAAATGCAGATACATCAGCGATGCCCATTGTATCTGCATTTATTCACCAGTGAGCCGCAATTATTGACTACGTTATGTGACGTTCATTTAGCATTCACACACATTCTCGTGTTTCATAGACATTGCTTGGCACTGAAATCTCCTCTAGGTGGTAACACGTCAGTCCTTCGGTGCAGTGCTGTCACCGGTGTGTCCCTACATGAACATGAATTGAGATGAGGCCCAATGCCAACTCTCACACTTCTACGATGATTTCCTGTAGAACCATCTTTGTTATGGCCAGCACTGCACACGACTCCCGTGTCGCCATCTAGCAGTAATCGTCTGAACAAGTTCGCTGGTTGCGAATGAAATGTTATGAACATATGAAGGGTTTCAGAACAAAATATATCCATTCTCTTGGATTTGAGAAAAAGACACTTGTGTTTCATCCTCAGTTTAGATAAAACCTTCTAAATTAAGTTGGTTTGTATTAAATAGAGATCTGAGAATGATAGCAAGGTATAATATATTTGTTGCAGATTTGTTATGCAAAATGGATATTAAAAGATGTTATCCGTGTAGCTGCATGTGCGGAAAGACGGTGCTCGTTGGCTGAAAATTTTGCATTTTTAAAACATGCTCTTTTGTGCATATCGTTTAACGGGGATTTATTGCGGTTTTTTTTAAATTAGATAGCGTAACATCCTATCTCAACATTTGTTTAAACAAACATTCCGTCCTTGGTTGTGCGAAATTTCAAAAATAGCGTTTATTGCATTTTGCCCAGAAAGCCATCAAATGTTAACTTAACTGCGAAATATGTAAAAGGAATGACTAATAGAGTGAGTTTTGTCACCTACAGGACCTGTACATAGCTGTCGGCATCTCTGGCGCCATCCAACATCTGGCTGGCATGAAGGACAGCAAGGTGATCGTTGCCATCAACAAGGACCCCGAGGCTCCCATCTTCCAAGTGGCAGACTACGGCATTGTCGCTGACCTCTTCAAGGTACGATCTGTCTCACGCACGTAACTTCCAGATTTGCCAACAATTGCTGCTCATTTTGTTTAAGTTTCATGAAATAATTACAACATTACAACTCAGTCACCATGTTAGCCACAGGGATCCATCCTTATTTCATTGTTAGTACAAATTATAGGGACCCACTATCTCAGTCATAGTACAAGATACAACAGTATCCACTGTCACGTGCTAGCACATTTGTGAAAAAATGTGTTTTTGTTTTGAAGAAATAATTAGACAAACTACTGGATTAGGTTTGAATGGACTCGGTCAAAATTCAGCGAGAAATTGCATAAAAACTGTGGCTTGCTGGGTCCAGACAGTAGATACTATAACAACTAAATTAACAAGGCTATTCAAACTTGCAAATTACTCGATCAAACGATCAGAGTAAATTCTTTCAATGAGTTTAACAAAACTAGACACACTTTTATTAACTAGGCTACACATATAACTGAAACGTTTCCTGCACAACAGATATGAGCATTAGCGAATATTGTGTGCCATGGGCTAAATTAATTGTGTAGGGAGTTTTTAAATATGCATTCAATGTCAATCTTCACATAGTCAATGCATTTACATTTGAATACGTATCCAGTACACAAAACCTTTGCTGTAGAATGCGACCACCTTTTTTGTTATTTTTAAATACATTTCTTATGCAGACATGATTATTATTGTTAGAGTCTGCTCCTGATGAGCACTTTTATATTATTGATTATTAACATGCTCACGCCAGGGGTCGCTGCTGCTGATTACGTCAGTTCTAGCCAGCAGTACCTCTGGCTGATCGTTTTGCGAAACTCTGAATTTAAGCTCAGCCTATGAAATCGCTCACTAGATCAGTAGATGTACGCAAGTCAGATGGGCATAAAACTAATTTCAACCAACCGTGGCTTGTGTTACATGCAATGTTTAGGAAGTAGAAGCAATTATTTGAATACACAATACCGCTCAGCTGCTCGCGTAATGTGCGAACGGGTCATTATATATTGGCGAAGTCAATTACTAGTCTGACTCAGCTAACGTCCGCACTTCGCGTAGGGGATCAGCCAGGGCTAGTTTTGCATGGCAAACAGCCCTGGCTTGCGAGGATGCTTATTAATACCTAATGATCTTCATATTTTCTACTGTGCATAGTTATGTGATTCTTATTAATCATCGATAAAATCTACATTTATCAATTTAGCATAAAAACATTTGAAATTAATTCAAAAGCATTTACAAATACACAAACAAAATTTTATTTGATGTTTGGAAATTACTTTGTTATGTTAACAAGAAGCTATAGTTAAAGTTACAATTAACTGAAGTTAGAGTTAACTGAAGTTAGAGTTAACTGAAGTTAGAGTTAACTGAAGTTAGAGTTAACTGAAGTTAGAGTTAACTGAAGTTAGAGTTAACTGAAGCTAGAGTTAACTGAAGCTAGAGTTAACTGAAGCTAGAGTTAACTGAAGTTAGAGTTAACTGAAGTTAGAGTTAACTGAAGTTAGAGTTAACTGAAGTTAGAGTTAACTGAAGCTAGAGTTAACTGAAGCTAGAGTTAACTGAAGCTAGAGTTAACTGAAGCTAGAGTTAACTGAAGCTAGAGTTAACTGAAGTTAGAGTTAACTGAAGTTAGAGTTAACTGAAGTTAGAGTTAACTGAAGTTAGAGTTAACTGAAGCTAGAGTTAACTGAAGCTAGAGTTAACTGAAGCTAGAGTTAACTGAAGCTAGAGTTAACTGAAGCTAGAGTTAACTGAAGTTAGAGTTAACTGAAGCTAGAGTTAACTGAAGCTAGAGTTAACTGAAGCTAGAGTTAACTGAAGCTAGAGTTAACTGAAGCTAGAGTTAACTGAAGCTAGAGTTAACTGAAGTTAGAGTTAACTGAAGTTAGAGTTAACTGAAGTTAGAGTTAACTGAAGCTAGAGTTAACTGAAGCTAGAGTTAACTGAAGCTAGAGTTAACTGAAGTTAGAGTTAACTGAAGTTAGAGTTAACTGAAGTTAGAGTTAACTGAAGCTAGAGTTAACTGAAGCTAGAGTTAACTGAAGCTAGAGTTAACTGAAGCTAGAGTTAACTGAAGTTAGAGTTAGCTGAATGAGCAATGCTCTGTTTTTGGCTTGGGTAAAAGTACTACCAACAAGTTACACACACTAATCTTGAATTTACCCCTATGGAAACTAGACTTTGACGATTTAATACGGCACATTTTACTATATTGAACATTTTGTATTTTATTTTGCAGAGAGGTTTTCTGTTTGTTTTTATTATAAAATCATGTTTTATAGTATAAGTAATGCACATGTATTCTACCATACCGCCCATATAGGTTTTGAGAAAGCAGCACAACTTTTTAATTAACAGTTCTGTGTTTATAAAAGTTGATGTAATCTCACTAAAATGTAATCTCACTAAAATGAGCTCAAATAATTCTGAGAAAGGAAGTGGAACTTCTAATGTCATTGTGGCTACGGGTCAGAGGTCAGGCAATCGAAAACGACACACTACCAAGAAACCAACGGTTTCCTCCTAAAATGCTTACATTTCAACAACATAAAATAGGTAATTAAAACATGTTTGGGTGATGAGTATGTTATAAACTTATAATAGATAGAGGTTAAACTACATAACACGATTTTATTGTAAAAAAAATGAAAGAAAAACTCTCCTCATATGGTAATGACTATGAATTCAGACACATTATTTGTAATGTAATTATAAGCTGTTCAGAAACATACAAAATATTGTATTACAATACACAAAAATAATTCTTTGATACATTGTCTGAAAACTTACATGCATGAATGAGTCATGACATCTGTTTTATTACCATTGGTATTAACAGGGCATTGCAACTTTATGCCAGTTTCAAAATAATTTTGTCTGATTACATAAGAACAAATAAAAATTATACTTACAGACGTGCTCGAAAACATAAGGTACTCAAAGAAATAATTGCTTTCGTAGATTTTTAGGATGACCAAAAACGTATGGTGTCTGAATATATAGTCGTTGCGGTAATTTTATTTGGTGTGACTATTAATGTTCATTTATTATTTCTTTCAGGCCGTACCCGAGATGATAGAGGTGTTGGATAAAATAAAAGCAAAATGATGGGTTGATGTCAACAGTGGGTTTCATGGATGTGACAGATTTTCTATGATGACTAGAACTTTTGTCAAAATGTCTTCTGCACAAGTCCAAGTTTAATCAAAGGGTAACATGGTCAACGTCATACGATGGTGAATCGCACAAGGAAGCCACATTCTCTCTTCTAGGCTAAGTTTATCATCTTTCATTATTGCTACTGCTGTAGTTTTTTTTTTATGTAAACCAACATGTGATTAAATTGATCAATGTAACATCCATTTTCATGTAATAGAAAATTGTACTTGTTATTGAATAATTACATGTAAAACAAAGGTATTTGTGTGGGTTTTTTTCAGCACTATGGAAACTATTGTGCTGCGGTTTGTCAATGAATGCAGTGTTCAGTTTGTGGTGATACTAAATCTAGCTAGTTGAACCATAGCCACACATACAGTATTAGAGGCGTTGTGTCTCCTGTGTTTAGAAGTTGACCATCATTTCTTGCCAATGTTCTCATACCCTGTTTTTCCTTCTTTTTCATTTTAACCAGTTCCTGCTAAAAACAATTTGAGACCTTAGCTTTTAAAAATCTATTTGAGTGATTGCACTGCAATCCTTCTGTTATTTGATGTATCTCAGGTGGGAAACAGTAGGATAGCAACTAGAGCTTTGGACACTCAATCAAGAGATTGTGGATTTAAGTCCTCCTGTTGCCATTTTAAACCTTGGTTTAGTTCATGCCATGTTGCTCTAGTTCACTTGGCTGAATGAATGAGTACTTAGCTATAGACAGTGGTGCATATTTGTGTATGAATAGTCTTTGATGCATGACTGAATGCTTCCCAGAAAAGTTGAGTTAATGTTCAGATGGACAGGTCTGCCAGGGAGTAAACTGTAAAGCGCTTTAAGTTTGAGCAGTTCCAAGGATTGGACACCACGTTATATAAGAATTTACTTAACAGGTACTCATAATTCTTAAACTTTGCACCTATCTTCATACCTTTTTATGTACAATGATAACATATCAGTAGGCAATAAGGTGGAATGTGAGATGGTCTTGCTTCTGTGTTGGTGGCAGTCATGTGTGTATCTATAGAACAAGTCCAATAACTCGCCAACAAGCCTGACCAGGATGTTCAAGTGATTGGTTTGTACATGTATGTGTGAAATGCTTGGTGTCATGTGCAGGTAATGCAACTAGTCACTCCAACAATCTCTTTCTAATCGTTGTTCATGTGTGATATTTTGGGTGCTGGTTTGTGAGAAATAATATGAGGCCTGTATGGAACCTGGTTAGAGGAAAATCTGTCTAACGATTTGAAGAAAAATGTATATCCTGTTGAAAAAATAGTGAAGTGAGATAACAGAGATGTGGAACAATATTTATGTAAAACAGAATAACACGCAATTTATGTAACATTGTCATGGTTATATTTACAATTACAAAGTGAACATTGGATTGGTTAAGAACTAATGGTTTGGCGAATGCGATTGATGTGGAGTGGATAAATGCACTGTGTCAGTATGGAGGTAATATGATGTGCAGTTTAACGATACACGTATATTAGACATTGCTAATAAAATGTGTAATTAATTCATGTTGTTTTGTGATATTACACTGTAGTTTTCAAGTATTAAGCCAAGGACGTCTTTTGTTACACATTTAGTGTCTAGACAAGTTAAATATTAATGAACAAAACCATTCCCCCTAGACGTCGTGCATAAGATATGCATGTTAGTACTCGATAAATGATGCAAACTAAACAAGATCGTGTGAACACGTATTTCAGAAAACATGCAAACAGCTGATTTGTACTCTGAAGCCAGTGTCAGACAAAGCTGTCTCGGGCTCATAGCTATTTGATGAAGCACAATATCCCAGTGGACACAATTTTTATATTTTTACGTCTATGAGATGTCATTTTTACGTCTGAAAGACGTCAAATTTAGGTTGCCAGTGAGTCTAAATTGCATCTAATTTTTACGTAAATATTTATACTTCTTTTAGACATAATAAATACATCTAATAGATGTCGTTTTGTCATTTTGAGACGTCACCCACATAACCAAAACACAACTGCTACTGGGATGAACGTTCATTTCGCATTATTTTTGCACAATAAAGTCGTTGTAATCGTCTTTAAACATGCCCAAGTATAACGATACACAACCATACACAAATTTCCACAGCAGTGTTTTTAAAATAAGATTATATTAACTGTACTAGTCGGTGTACCAAGTGAGTTACTGCCCTGCACACCTGTCAGCCAGTGGCCTATGACGCGGTGTCATCGCTGGCGTCAGAGTACCGCTCTCCAGGCGCGAAGTACCGTTTGTCAATGAAAGAGTCGCGTCGCATAGTGGGTGTGAGCGACACGCGTCGCTGGAGTCGGCAGCCAAGTGTGACGACTGCCAGCGTTGTCTGTCGGTCGGCCTACTGGTTTTGTTGGAGTCGTCCGTTTGCGGCAAAGCCGCTCGGTCGCAAAGTTGTCGCTTACGCTTACTGCCACCGTCAAACCTGTGACTCGTTTCACCTGTGGATGTCGCTTTGGTTCCTGCTTCTAGTCTACTAGTACTACGACGGATTTGTAGCGGACACTATTGCCAGGAGTATTGGCGTTATCTTACGTCGCTGGCATGGCATAAACCCGGCCTGTGCGACCGTCATAGCTAGGCGAGAGGTGTCGGTG
The DNA here is from genome assembly GCA_020002185.1 of Paraescarpia echinospica. Lineage (NCBI taxonomy): Eukaryota > Metazoa > Annelida > Polychaeta > Sabellida > Siboglinidae > Paraescarpia > Paraescarpia echinospica. The sequence goes on from CM034541.1 coordinate 16,019,859, forward strand.
CTTGTTCGAAACTACTCTTACGAAGACCAGTAACAAAGATGCACGAACGATGGCAATGAAATACAAATCCAGGTAAGTTATGGTCGCACGGACCGTGTCCAGGTCCAGTCGTGCGGCAATGTCTGGCGTCATGTGGACCTAACCAGGAAGTGCGGTGCAGTCACGCGTGACGTTTTAGAACGGGTCAACACTGCGAATACTATTCACTGAAATTAACCGTTGTTCAACTCCTACTGCGCTCTGTCGCAGTTGCGGGACGTTCTGTTTTGACACGTCCCCGCGATATTTATTACATTGCTCGCGTTACTTGATATTCACGGTTACATTAATTAACTGACCAGCTGGCGTTACTGCTGTCACATGCTGGACATTCTACTCCTGCCAGCTTGTCTCTTTCAACATCCAGGATAAATTCAAGTTCACCAAATACTTAGGTCTTAGGTGTTGTTTCTCCATACAGCCCTTTTCTGGGGCTAACCTAGGAGTTGTGCAGTGCGCATTGCAAAGGGTGCGTGAAACTGAATTTAACAAGTAATTTTAAGAGAACAATAAAATAAAACAAATAATTATGTAAATCAAGTGCAATAATTTGTGCAGATTAAAAACAAAGTATCTGTCTTTTGGGGAATCACTACACCAAAAAAACACCGTGCATGACAACAGTGTCACTCAATGACTACCTGTGAAAGGAAACTATTTTTAGATCTACAATTTGCTGGTGTTTGAAGAAGTGTGTTTGTGGGGCAGTAGATTGTGTTTAATGAGATATACCAGTTGTCACATCCATTGCAAACTTTCTCAGTGCCAGTTTCTGTGAATTAACACCAGTATGACAAGTTGACAATATCACATCAATGCGTTGGTTCAGCAGGGGGTAATGACACAGTTTATAGGGAAATTGGATGCCACTTATTACCACATACCAGTGACCCCATTTGAAGCTGCTGTGAACATTTACATTACAGTAGTTATACGTTTTCTGAGACCTTAAGATTGTCAGACAAGGGAAGTGTATAACACCTGCAATCCCTTATTTTGGTCTACAAAAAGTAGTGCGTGTGCAGTGGACATCGACCCTACGTTCCAGTGGTAACCAATAACCAACATAAGCCCACACATGCTGTGCCATTATACAGTGCAAACATTTACACCTATGTCTGTATCATATTTCCAGCAAATGCCAGGAGAAACTGTTTATCGCAGCAGGGTGGCAGTGTTGAATTACTCATAAAGCCAATAGATGGCCTTAGCTTTCAGCTCACTTGTTCATTACCTGTAAAATCCGTCTAATATATGCTGTGACATGCCAGAAATCTGCACGGTAGCCATATCATTCACTGTTGATTAGTCCACCAGGCTGTTTTAAAACTGTCCCACCTTTTTGGTGGCTGTGACTACCATGATTTTACAATAACGATAGGAAAATAACCATGGGTCAATGAGTCATAAATATATATCCTATATATATATATACATGTATTTATATATATATATATATATATATGTATGTATATATATCCTATATATATGTATATATATATATATATAGGATATATATACATATGGATATATATATATTGATGTAGTACATTTCATACGTTAATGTCATTAGATGCTTAATGTGACAACTTAAAATTGTAGCGGCAAATTTATCAGTTTTAAAACTTGCAGGTGGGATGGGCCATGCCAGGTTTGGCACACGCTGACAAATGATTTCTAAATCCATACTGACTGCTGGTTAAAATATTATATTTATCAATATATTTGTCTAGCCTGCTATTAAATAACTGTTCTAAGAATTTTGAGACTTGTGGAACCAGAGATACGGGTCTATAGTTAATAAATTTTATTAATTTTTGTCACCAGTTTTAAATACAGGGATCACTTTGGCAATTTTTATTTTATTGGGAATATTCAACTATTGAAAGACCTATTACAGATGTGTGTAAGTGGAACCACAATGTTGGAAATAACTTTCTTGACAATGACCATATCTACATTGTCATAACCTGTAGACATCTTGTTTTTAGAGTTGCTGACAATATTTATTATCTCATTTTCATCTACCCCCTCCAAGAACATAGTGTTTTGATTGGTGTTTTGTAAATAATCAAGTACACTTATATTCCCATTTGGTAAACTAATGCCTTTTGCCAGATTCAGTCCTACATTAACAAGGAAATTATTGAATCCATCAGCAACATCTGTCTTATTTGTAATTGTTACACCATTACTAATAAATGAGTTTGGGTAACTTGACTGTTGTTGTCTTTTTTATAATTTAATTTACAACTTACCAAGCACCTTTTGTATTGTTTTTTCTTTTTCCAGCAGTTTATTATAATACACTTTCTGACTAAATCTGAGAATAGAGGTAAGTTTATTTTTTTATACTTACATTCGGCTTCTTACATTCGGCTTCTTCAGTCCTAATTTTTTTGTGCAAGCATTTTGCAAGCCTCTGGTTTCACAAGGTTTGTTCTTGGTCATAGCTGCATTAGCACATATTTTCTTAATAGGGCAATTTTTATCATATACTTGTGTGAATGTATTTACAAATATATCGTAAGCCACATCAGCATCTGTATCATTTAATACACTGTCCCAGTTTATTAATGAAAGATCATTTTTAGAGATTCTTTGCAGCTGACAGTCAATTTTCTTACGTATCTAAAAGTCTTACTAGTAGACGTTGGTGTTAAATTTGCATAACGACATATACAAAATACAGGTAGATGATCACTTATGTCATTTATCATTAAAGGGAATAAAAACATCTATGGCTTGAATTCATGTTATATTACATCCTGCTATCTATTTCCATGTCCACCAAGCGAAAAACAAACAAAAAAATCAATGAATTAGAAATTCCACATTTAATGCTCTACATCTGGACATTTTCGAATATGCATATTTTTGGCGTGCTTTTCGGGATGCCGAGATGTGACGTTACTTATGACCCACACTCGCATCAGGCCGACCCTTTCCATGCATTCAGAGCATGTTTACAAGTATAGCTTTTGGGTCGAAACGAGCGTCAGAATGAGTTATTGTGCAATATTCCGATGAAATACAAACACTAGTCATCATAGAGGAACAAGCAGTTATCTTACCGTTCCACATGAATCGAATTTTATTCAAAATAATGAATGCGAATGTGCCTACAAGTCGACTAGGTTTCGCCGAGCTTGGGCTCGTTTTCAGAATAATTATATCGAATGCAACCAACGAGAGATGATCTACACCAATAAACATACATAGCAAACATATATTGCATCCAGCTACAGAAAGTAACGTGTATAATCTCATAATATCACTAGAGTATCGATGTATGAAGGAGGAGTTGTATCATAACAACTTAAATCAGTGAATGAATTTCTGTCGGCCCTGCTAGCTCAGTTAGTAAAGGCGTTGGTTCCTAAGCATTTATTTTGCAATCGGGTGACACCGGTTCAAACCCCACACCAAACCATTGATTTTGTTTACACTTTTTTTGGTTTATGTTTTCGCGAAGTAATATAAACCAAATCATTTTTATACTATGATGCACTGTTTGTAAATATTTTGGTAGTAATTATTTATTCGCCACAAAAATGAAAATATGGTAATTATATATAACGCGATGTTTCTAAATTTTATTTATCCAAACAGATCACCATTTGTTTTCACATATATAATTACAATATATTACCGTACAGTATATATACAATTAATAAATTATACATTGTATATCCATTACATTATATTTGTTTGGATGAATAAAATTTATAAAAATCGTTATATAATTCCCATATTTTCATTTTTGTGGCGAATAAATAATTACTACCAAACTATTTATAAACAGTGCATCATAGTATAAAAATGATTTGGTTTATATTACTTCGTGAAAACATAAACCAAAATAAGTTTAAAAAAAATCAATGGTTTGGCATGGGGTTTGAACCGGCGTCGCCCGATTGCAAAATAAACGCTATGGAACCAACGCCTTTACCAACCGAGCTAACAGGACCGATAGAAAATCACTGACTGATTTAAGTTGTTATGATGAATTGAACAACGCCTCCTTCATATATCGATATTCAAATGGTATTATGAGGTTATACACGTTACTTTCTGTAGCTGGATACGATATATGTTTGCTATGTATGTTTATTGGTGTAGATTATCTCTCGTTGGTTGCATTCGATATAATTATTCTGAAAACGAGCCCAAGCTCGGCGAAACCTAGTCAACTTGTAGGCACATTCGCATTCATTGTTTTGAATAAAATTTGATTCATGTGGAACGGTAAGATAACTGCTTGTTCCTCTATGATGACTAGTGTTTGTATTTCATCGGAATATTGCACAATAACTCATTCTGACGCTCGTTTCGACCCAAAAGCTATACTTGTAAACATGCTCTGAATGCATGGAAAGGGTCGGCCTGATACGAGTGTGGGTCATAAGTGACGTCCCGATACCACGTGATTGCCTAGCTAATTAAATTTTATTTTCCGCGGGAATCGCTACACAGACGGGTTTAAAATCGAATTTATGCTACAAATGTATTTTTCTGTTTTTTTTAGTGTTGTCAAATGTTACATACAAGGTTAAACTGTGTGTACACATGAAAAAAGGATTTTAGCTAATGTCTAATTTTTTTTTCCTTTAACCTACTAGGATATCAATGTTCAATTCATTTGTAAAGATGTTATCAATTAATAATAATAATATACTTAATTTATATACTCATATCCAGAGTAGGACTCTGTTCAAGGGTGTTGACAACTAATAGCTAATAACATGTAGATAATAGAATTAAATGTATACAAAGACTAGAACTGTACTAAATATACCTAAGCTAAAGGTATCAAGACATACACAAAATTATAATAATAAATAAATAAATAGACAATACAATATTAATGAATAAATTATTTTAATTAATAGGCTAGTTAATCTAATTAACTATTTAAAAAGGCTAGAACTGCATTAAAATATAAAATGTACTGACCAAACTTAAGCTAAAAATATTAAAACCTACATAAAAGATAATAATAATTAATAAATAAGTAGATAATAATATATTATTGAGTAAATAATAAGCTAGTATAATAGTACAAAATAATAATAATAATAAATACTATGATGTTGAGAGTGAATGGTATAGAGAACTAGACATTAAAAGCAAGCTTTAAATAATGAGTCTTAAGACGCGCTTTAAATGTGTCCATGCACTCGGTCAGATGCAGATCCTCAGGTAGCGCGTCCCACAGAGTCAGCCCCGCGTGAGAGAATGAACAGCGGCCATATCGTTCGAGGTTGTGACATGGAACGGCCAGCAACGCGCGGTCGGCAGATCGTATGGCGTGACGTGGAAAATAAAAAAAATTAAGTTGCACTGCATTCAGTAATTCTGCTTGGCTTGTCAATTAGTGGATATACACCTAAACTGAACAGCAGGTCCACAACATGTTTTGTACAGTTGTTATTATTGTATTTTAACAGATCTATATTCAAATCCCCACTTAGGAATATGCTGTATAGATACTACTAACAATTATATTGTGTTTCTTTTTTATACACAATTCTACTGTGACACATTCTAAAATGTCATCAATCACTACAGACATAGTATCTATAACCTTAAATGGAATCAAATCTTTTACATAGATAACTGCTCCAACACCTTTCTAATGTTGTCTAGTTCTGTGTATAACTCTATATCCAGCCAGTAATATATTGGAACAATCGTCAGACTCTAACCACGTCTCAGATATCACAATAATATCAATGGTATTTCTAATTCGTATACATAATCTCAAATTTTATTAAAGTTGGTGATAAGGCTTCTGGCATTAAAGCGAATGAACGACAAGCCTGTCCTCATCGTTTCACTCTTAAGATATTTTTCTTCAGTGTAGTAGTCACATTTTGTAGAAATTACAACGGTCGTATTCCGAAATGTTAAAGGATTTAACCTTGAAAGTTGAACATTGCTCATGTAAATGGCACATATTAGCATTCAGTTCAGTGTGAATACATTTTAGTTCGTCATCATTAATATCATAAGAAGGAAGAACCTTGGCACATCCGTTACAATAAAAATAGAATGTGTTTTTTTCCTACGTTTGATAGTTGATTTTTTGTTAAATGTGTTTGTCTCCAGCGAATTGGTATTTCACACATAGAAAATTTTAGTTTGTTTGCAGCCATAATGAGTAGTTATAGCTACACATGTCCAAATCAGTCCAATATCGTCTAGAAGTCCATATAGAGGCGTGTGTCCTTGATCTTCTGCTCCGTCCAGGCCAGTTTGAAGAGGTCATCGGTGTTGTCTAGGGTTACCTTCCTCTCCCAGCCGCTCTCCGAAACAATGCAGTGTATCCTGCTGGCACGTGTGAATGCGCGTTTGACTTTGTTGTCTTGTTTCACCCTTCATAGAAGTGCGCTGCGCGGGGAGGTTAGATCTTCAAAGCTCATCAGTTTTGGTCCCGTTATTTCTTTCAGTTGTTTTTTGGCTTTCATGATTTCAACTTTCTTTTCTCTCCTCACAAATTTGGTGATGACTGCCTTAGTTTGACCAGGCAGCTGATGGCACACGCTGATGTCTTTCCTTGCGACTTCTACACCGATCTTGCGGCACGTATCGATAATCAGTTCGGCAGTGTCTTCGACGACGCCAGGGGTGGGTTCTGGTAACCCGATGATTTTAATGTTCTCGTGCCGGCTATACTGTTCAAGTTCATCAAGATGCCACTTTTGTTTTTGCACTTTGTTTCTCATTTTGCTCATGCCATCATTCTTCGCTTCTTCAGTTCTTCCAGCCTGGCTTCTAGACTTTTTATTTTTTCATCTTTCTCGGCATTGCTTTGTTCGAGTTTCTTAACAAGTTGTAGGATTTCTGTGATTTCACATTTCAAGTTAATTAGTTCATCTAGCATGTTGCTTATGTGGGTGCAGACTGTTTCAACTCAGCGAATTCATCAGGGTCAGATTGGTTTGTTCTCGGCATTGTTGTGCGGGCGATCAAGTGTAGCCGGATTTCCGATGGGTTGCAGAGTGTTTATCAACGTCCGCTGTCAACTTGGTGGAACTCACACCTTTCAACCCTGGTGCATGCAAGTGGTCAAGTACACAAGCTGATCATTGTGGGCGGTCAAGGGGCGGTCAAGCGTGACCATCATTCATCTGAGCAGTTCCCGCCAAGTGTTCGTTGTCAATGAAAGATAATACATTTATGTAGGCAGTATTTATTATTTTCACTCACAGTGTCGACTTTGTGGACAGATATTACATCAACATCATCTGGCTTATGTGGACAGATGTTACATCAACATCATCTGGCTTATGTGGACAGATGTTACATCAACATCATCTGGCTTATGTGGACATATGTTACATCAACATCATCTGGCTTATGTGGACATATGTTACATCAACATCATCTGGCTTATGTGGGCAGATGTTACATCAACATCATCTGGCTTATGTGGACATATGTTACATCAACATCATCTGGATTATGTGGACATATGTTACATCAACATCATCTGGATTATGTGGACATATGTTACATCAACATCATCTGGATTATGTGGGCATATGTTACATCAACATCATCTGGCTTATGTGGACATATGTTACATCAACATCATCTGGATTATGTGGACATATGTTACATCAACATCATCTGGCTTATGTGGGCAGATGTTACATCAACATCATCTGGATTATGTGGACAGATGTTACATCAACATCATCTGGCTTATGTGGGCAGATGTTACATCAACATAATCTGGATTATGTGGACAGATGTTACATCAACATCATCTGGATTATGTGGACAAATATTATCAACATCATCTGGATTATGTGCACAGATGTTACATCAACATCATCTGGCTTATGTGGACAGATGTTACATCAACATCATCTGGTTTATGTGGACAGATGTTACATCAACATCATCTGGCTTATGTGGACAGATGTTACATCAACATCATCTCGTTTATGTGGACAGATGTTACATCAACATCATCTGGCTTATGCGGACAGATGTTACATCAACATCATCTGGCTTATGTGGACAGATGTTACATCAACATCATCTGCATTATGTTGGCAGTTAACATGGTGGAAGACACGAAGATTGCATCGATGAGGATAACACAAATGTTCTAAATCAGCTGAGTCGATACAAGTGATCTTGTGTTGTCAATGACGCTCAATGAAATTCATGTATTTAATTAAGTAGATAATGACTGGCAATCACAATTTATTTCAATTAACTAATAATTTTTTATATCAAAAATACAGATAAAACAGAACATTTACCAATATTTTTGGAAAATTTTGCCACTGCTATGGGCCTGCATCCATATGCCAATTTGCATCCATAATCCAATCTAACTAACTCTGGAACTCTCTTCTACTAGAGCTAAGAAGCCAACGTGACTCTGGACATTTTAGGAGAGACCTGAAAACATTTATCTTTAATCAGGCTTTTTCGTAATTTATTCTATTTTTAAATACATACATATACATCTTAATGTTGTGTATGGCCTACATAATAATCGAAATGTGTAGTTGTGTTAGCATATGTAACCCATGTATTGAAATATTATAACGACAACGTGTCTTCTTACATCATGTTTTAGTTTGTAAACACCCCTGAATCTGCTTTGTAGAGATATGTGGTGTATAAAGAAATTTGATTTGATTTGATTTATAACTGAGCTAGGGTACATATGTTTGTTAAACTTTTCCCACTAAATGCTTCAAATGCATATCAGGTGCCAAACTTTAAGGAATTCATCTACTACACGAGGAAGGAAATACATATTGCTTTTATTTGTTGTTGTTGAAATTATGTGTTCTCACTGATTAAGTGTTCATTCCAGACGTTTAACAGTTGTTTGCAAGGCAATACATGTTTTCTACAATTGTTCTAAATTACTTAGGCTGTCCACCAATTGGTTGGGGTGTCTTGCACACTTGTTCACTCATGAAAAAATGTTCATCAAACTTGTGTAATCTTTGTTAAATGTCCAGTATACATATGCAAACTTCAGAAAATTGTCTGTTGTGGCAGTTTTTGCATTCATGGTGCTCTCTGGCACACGGTGTTGAATGATGGTATGGACTTATTTGTTGTTTCTGACCTTGCGAACTGCCATAAATAACTAAGATAGACTCAGATAATCTGGTGTGATGTTGGATTAATCTCTAACTGATGTTATTAAGTTATCTGCTCCACATTAAATTGTTATGTCTAGCAACATCATTTGTAAGAAACTTTATAACACACAATTCAAGTAACATATAACAGATGGTCATGTAAACATGTGCATTCATCTATAGGCTGGGTGCTCCACTATTGCACACAATGTTATATTTGTCATCAATACAGGACATACAAATGAAGGTTTGCAAATGGGACACTATTTCACAATCAGTGACTAATATTGGTGTGTCAAAGTCAGCTAACTATGGTGAAATAACTGTAGTATTGTTCAAAACAGGTCACTGTATCAAAGTTGTTCTGACATGCATTAGTATTCCCCACTGCACGGGTGTACATACTTCATTAATGAAGATGTACAGTTATCAAAATTGGGCATGAAATTTGAAATTGCATGCCCTACTTATAGCAGTTGACTTACAATATATATTAGAAACTATAACATGAACATGGTAACAAACTGTTCCAAATCAAACACAGCTGCCTACGCATTTTAACTTCACTTTTCAAATTTTATAAGAGCATCAGAAAATAATGGAGCTAAAACACATATTTAAATGTATATGGGATTGAATTTTGATATTGAGTTGTTGACATTAAATTGGTGTTGTTTTTGTCTGAAACATTCTGCTCACAAAATTATACTCTTTGTGAGATATGTTAATCTTGGGAAATGTTTATAAAAGGGTGTTCTGTTAGATATAAAACCACTCCTCTGCAATTGGTCAATGTCAGAGAATATCCTGCTCACCCTCGTCCTATGTCCTGTTACGCACACAGAGCAGATGATTACACTGCAAATGTAATCAATTACGACTACTCTACTCTGCTAAAATGTAATATGTATACTAAATTATGGAAACAAATCGCTTCACGTGGTATTTAGAACATTAGTAATCGGTTATGATTTATTTTGCATGTAATAATCACAATCATGATTACATCACATTACATTGTCTGTACATTGTATACTGCTTCCTGGTTGCGAAAAGGTGAAAGAAAACATACTAACATCTGGAACAGATGCAAACATTTTTGTATAATTGACCCCTGTCGGGCTTGCATTGTAGTAGACTCCTGTGCACAATCAAATTGTAAATGTTATTGGTACAGTCAAATTGTAAATGTCATTGGCGCAATCACATTGTAAATGTCATTGGCACAGTCAGATTGTAAATGCCATTGGCATAATCAAATTTTAAATGTCATTGGCACAGTCAGATTGTGAATGTCATTGGCACAGTCAGATTGTAAATGTCATTGGCACAATCAAATTGTAAATGTCATTGGCACAATCAAATTGTAAATGTCATTGGCATAATTAAATTGTAAATGTCATTGGCACAGTCAGATTGTAAATGTCATTGGCACAATCAGATTGTAAATGTCATTGGCACAATCAAATTATAAATGTCATTGGCACAATCAAATTGTAATTGTCATTGGCATAATCAAATTGTAAATGTTATTGGCACAGTCAGATTGTAAATGTCATTGGCACAATCAAATTGTAAATGTCATTGGCATAATCAAATTGTAAATGTCATTGGCACAGTCAACTTGTAAATGTCATTGTAATGAGGAATACAGTTAATTTGGCAATGTGATAATATACTGGTATGATTACTAAAAATGCTCACTGGAAGCAATGGTGCTGTTTGTGAAAATAAATTGCATTTTTTTGCTCTATGACACTACCATCCCACATTATAATTTCAATATATCGCAGCCCGTCAAGTAGCAAAAACCAAGGAAGGGTGTTTAGTGTGTGTCTGATATGTGATAAGAAATGCTATATTGCAGTACATAGAAAATTGTATTTTCCTTTTTTGTTAAAGTTAAAAAATGTCTGACTGTTTCATGCATGACAGTGGAAAATAAAGTAAAAAGCGTAATGATAGTTTCTTATGAAAAACATACCTAATTTGGGTGAACTTACATCTGTTCAACCTATCACTTCCTTATTGTCAGCATAATATATCATTCTTAACATTTGAATAATTTGTTTTTGGAAATATTTTATTACTTGGAAAATTTAAAGAAATACAAAGTTTTGGTAAAAAATATTATTGCTGGCACAGTACGATGTTGTTGACCTTATTGTTACACTGTTGCAGACATCTCAAACCACACGATGCGGTCGTGTTCTGCTTCAGTGGAGAAATAGAAGATGATGGAAATACACCAGAAACGTATGTATATATCCAAGTACTCTAATGGTAGAAAACCTAGAAATTCACCTATACAACACTCTAGAATATTTAATAGTCTTGCTAATATGGTCACCTTGCCATTGAGGTGATGTTTGTCTGGTCCCAAGGGTGACATTACTGGAGGGGTTCCATTGTGTACACCTAGGTATGCTTGTACATAATCCTGTACTCTTCTCGATACTACAGTGTGCATACTAGGTACTATGTAAATAGAATGAATATGGTGTGTAATGAAACTTGATATTTTCCCCTGTGCATGTTTGTGCGTTCAAGGTTATACTGGCTGTTTTATTTTATCGTGCTTGAAGATTAGCTCTTTTGAGTTGGTTTGAGGCCATAGTAATAGTGCAGTAGCATCACGATTATGAATTCACCTTGTCAAACATGCCTCCTTATTGCCAGTATGACCTTACACCATAGGCACATGCTTTAGGGGACAATAATACTTTACCTGTACACACATGTATTTGACGTAATCCATGTACAATATGTTAACTTACAGACGAGAGATTTTAATAAAACTAAAATGTTAATATTTTTTAAGTAGATTTGACACTTAGTTAACAAAATGAATACACATTAAAAAAAATTGTGACATCATTTTTAATATTAATTATAACCTTTAATGAAATTCACATAATGGAAAAGTCTTTAATGGGTTCTACCATAATCATTTTAGTAATACAATAAACTTATGATGTGTGATTATTGCAGTTATTATCTGGATTATTAGCAACAAGAAATTATTTTATGTTAAGTCCTATCATGCAATTGCTACATGTTTTTGACATTTTCCCAAATTGTTGGTATAATAAATTTACAAAGACAAAAAAGCATACAGTATTTTGTGTTGGTTCAAACCAATTCGTCAAGTGGGACTGAATATTTTATTACAATCCTAAATGTCTCCCAAAACTGAAATTGAAAGACTTCAATTACTCAAGTTGAGCCCACATTAGCATATCGAAGATTAAGAGGAGATATGATTGAAGTCTATAAAATAATGCATAACCTATATGATGAAAAAATCCGCATCAAGCCTCCTTAAATGGGAGGATGTGGCATTACGATCCGTTAACAGAGGACACTCCCTCAAACTATTCAACCAAAGAGCAAAACTAAACATAAGAAAAAATACATTCCCGCTTAGAGTGGCTGAACTATGGAAGTTTACCTGATTCTTTAATACAAGTTAGATCAATAAATTTATTTTAAAATCACTGACAAATTCTGATCAAACCAAGAGATTCTATACTAAATACTGGAACCGGAAACCACAAACTTTTAATATTAGATCCCAAAGTCGAAGAAGAAGATCTGATGATTGAGGAACCAAGTGAATCCTGCGATCAGAACAGTCCTAAGGTATCGTAACGTAAAATGACAACCACTACAGTAGGTGCTGGATTCAACTAATATGACACGGATGCCAAGACATGACCCACAGTGCTGCCCAGTTATAATATCCATAGTACCATCAATGTGCAATTATTTTACATTAGTTTACAATCCACACGATAGGTGGCACCACAATACATTGCACCGATAATGGAGGGGAAAATGAGGTGAAGACAACCTAGATTGCAATGGGAGGACTGTATAAAAAGAGACTTTGAAGGATTGGGAGAGGAGTGGAGAACGATGTCACGTGTGTATGTTATTTGGTGCACTTAACAGACACAGTGGAACTAACAAAACGGCTTTAATCAACATAACAATTTAACATGGATGGCTCTACCTCGAGCGGCGGATACAGCAACGTGCCCGGATGTCAAATCAAAATTAAATACGCACACTCTAATGGTGGCCTTTAGCGAGTCAGCTAGTGTCAAAATATTATTGTCTGTCATACTGTTCATCACAAACGAGAGCGAAAGGTAGAGGGGAGTGAAGATAGTTGATGGAGGGAGATAGTTGATGAAGGGAGACAATGGTGCGAGACCAGTGCTGGGGTTAAAAGAGAACAGAAAAATTAAGGATCAGAATCGAGGAGAGCCACACCTCTGACAGACAGGGAATTAACAACATTGCGATGACTAAACCACCACCTGTCCACATTTAAAGGTATACATTCTGGGGATGTTACAAACTTTTGTGGCCACCTCTAGCCATGGAAGTGTCCTACACAGAACATTGTAGTTACGAAATGTTCACAGTGTAATGAACAGCCATATCAGCCATCCAGTGTGAAATCTTCAATGCGGGCGACGTGTGTTGTGTGGCGATATACTTAGAACACTTACTCTGTGTTACTCGATGAACATGGCTGCACATAAAAGAAGGAATGTGGACAGTGCCACATGATAATGGCCACCATTGTCTGGCTGTTGTAATTCTTGCATGTTTCTTGTGGGTGATTTCACAAATAGGACCCAGTATACAGTGACAAACTCGTAACTTTTTTAGATGGGAACACTGATTTAAAAAAATTGATAACGAATGTAATTATCATACTTGCCAATATGAAGTGGTCCATATCTATATAAAGACTGACAACATAAATACAAAAGCCCAACAAAGTGGTTCATGCCACTTTCTCATGCGACCAACCACAGCAAAGCGGGTATTAAGTCGCAAAATTGTGAAATTGAGTTTTGTACCTGTTTTGATTCCACAGATGGTGAGCTTTGAAGTGATACCTCATTTGTTGAAATATCTTCAGTAGTTTTTGATTTATTGCTGAAATAGAAGCAAACGCTAAAAAGGCAATGTTTTTGGAAATGAGGACATTTTGACTCATTGACTATTCACTCTATTGATTTTTAATCAGTGGGTTCATAAATGCATGCATTTTATTAGTTTCGGATTATTTGTCGACGAAAAAAACAGACATTGAAAGATGAGATTGTATGGTATTTGTTTCTACTAAAATTACAAATTGGTGGAACAAGACCTAGCCAGCTATTTTTGGCTAGTGTCTAACATAGATCCATGTGACTTAATACCTGGTTGACAGTGGTGGATCACGTAGAAAGACTGTCAACAGAAATACATAATATCCACAAAGTACAATTGTTTCAGTGAACTTCCTGCTAATGATTGCCACCCTGGCTTACTCTGGGTAACAGACCAGACAACTCTGCTTTACGGTGACATTCTACATCATGGCGAGATTTATACTGATACAAAACAATAGCCAACATTTATTCATTTAAATCAACTGGATTAATAAGTGGTATTTCGGGAATTTGTCATTAAAGTTTTCCGTCCTCTTGCTAGGATGTGTTCTTCTGTTTGGTACTGTCTTGTAATTCTGACATGGTCAGTTCCCCAGAATATCATCGACCAGTTACGCAGACAGGCATCATTTTTGGTGAACACAACAATTGTTTGTGTGTTGAAATGCATGAATATTATTACTTTGACATAAGCAGACTTTGTCAGTTGAAGTAACCATGACTGCCACATTTTAAAGGGCCCAAAATAGCGCTGTGAGAATATCACATTACAGTAGAACCGGTCTTGGGCAACCATCTTTCTGCACAACAAAGTCATAAGTCATTACTGAAAAAGTATGTTTACAAACATTGATTTTTGTAGCGCAAGTACCTCTGCTGATCTGTTTGCCGACTATCATTACCATTGGTAGTCCAAGGTACTATTGGCAGATACTATCATTACCATTGGTAGTCCAAGGTACTATTGGCAGATACTATCATTACCATTGGTAGTCCAAGGTACTATTGGCAGATACTATCATTACCATTGGTAGTCCAATGTACTATTGGCAGATACTATCATTACCATTGGTAGTCCAAGGTACT
The DNA here is from genome assembly GCA_020002185.1 of Paraescarpia echinospica. Lineage (NCBI taxonomy): Eukaryota > Metazoa > Annelida > Polychaeta > Sabellida > Siboglinidae > Paraescarpia > Paraescarpia echinospica. The sequence continues at coordinate 16,035,061 of CM034541.1, forward strand.
ATTGGCAGATACTATCATTATCATTGGTAGTCCAAGGTACTATTGGCAGATACTATCATTACCATTGGTAGTCCAAGGTACTATTGGCAGATACTATCATTACCATTGGTAGTCAGAAGTACTATTGGTAGATACTATCGTTACCATTGGTAGTCCAGGGTACTGTTGGTAGATACTATCATTACCATTGGTAGTCCAAGGTACTATTGGCAGTTACTATGAACAGTTAAATTTACTATCGATATTACACTATTGTCACATTGACTATTGTGATGCATCGATAGTTCAATGGGTAATTATACCCCTACAAACTAGTGTATTTAGACATGTGGTTGGAGGTATTTAGACATGTGGTTGGAGGTATTTAGACATGTGGTTGGAGGTATTTAGACACGTGGTTGGAGGTATTTGGACATATGGTTGGGGGTTTTTGTGGACAACTCTTCCATTCTTTATTTCCTAAGTAGGTTTTTATAGTATATACTATATAATATGATGTTATGATCAAAATCATGAGTCTAAGTGCTTTTAATTATTTTATTTAAAAAATGGTTATTTTCCTACCTTTGAAACCTGTCATAATTGGTTGACTTTGACTAAAGTATATTTTCCAGGTATACAGTGTATTGACATTCTAGCAGACCGTGGTGGAATGTTAATATGATGCAATTTTACCCACCTGCGTAGTTTGTGGTTACATCTTACATACCAGGTGCACACACCTCCATGTTCACAGCACACCTCCATGTTCACAGCACACCTCCATGTTCACAGCACTGCTTCACAGGTATTTTATTCCTTCTGTCTGTATAAAAATAACATGCCACAAATACATATTGGCATTCCAGAAATACACTTCAACATGCTTGTTCAGTAGCATACTTGGGTTGTAGCGACAGCGAGTTGTAATTTGATAGTTTATCTGTAAGATGAAATGGACACTTTCAATGGACACATTTGCTTTGAAACGTCAGAAGAACTCATTTTACTTGTCAAACTCACACGTCATTTGCCACATTGATTGATGATGTATCCTCAATAAGGTCATTTCATGCAGTCTCTGTTCACATCTGTCCAGTTAATGTTGTCCATCTGTGAAAATTTTATTCTTTCTCAGACATCAGTTTTATGTGTTACCTACTCAGAACTCAGAACTCAGAATCAGTTTATTTGACCTATAAATACGATATATACACAATGAATAACATGAGTACTAGATAAGGTCGGGAGACTCCCATTAAGATATACAATATCGTTAGCACAGGAGCCACCCCATAAATATAATCAACATCAAAATTTACATGTCACAAATCAGAACAGCATATGCCTTGTTTTACAGTTGATAATTCTCAGTGTATCAACATAATTACAAATACACAAGGACTGATTAAATGTACTCTTGTACAAATTGACGTACATGGATACTTAGGAATACATTTCAATACGTATTACGAATTACATATAAAGCATACGTTCTATGCTCACTCCAGCAAAAAACCCAAACAGTTTCAGTTGGCAGACTCGAATCTACTTTTTGTTCCCATAATTAAGACAAATGCTGGAACTTGAGCCTTTTCGGTTGCCGCACCAACTTTGTGGAACTTCCTCCCAAACGCTGTTAAGTCAGTAAGAAGTCAGTAGTTTCATTTTGCCATCATCTAAAAACCTATTTTTTTAATACTGCATATCCGCCTTAGCTTCTTAGCAGTTCCAATCATTTGTTGATGACCTTTGCACTATACGTGACAATGAGAATGCTTAATCCTTTGGATTTGCTGTGCCACTGGGCTCGCGTTTTCTAAGGATACAGGCGCTAAAGAAATAATTTCGTTGATATTATTATTGACCCTCTTTGCTCTGATTAGAACATAGGGCAGAAACAACGCTTTTCCGTCATTCTCCATTGTTGTCCATCTTCTTTATTTCGTTCCAGGTGGTGTCACTAAATCATCTTTAATTCCTCAGTTATGGATCTCCAGCTGTTTTGGGGTGGCCTTCAAACTTTAGTGTTTCCTGATAATTTTCCTTTTACATTGCTAAGTACAGATTCTCAGGTCTTCTTTTCAAGTAAGTGGTAAGTTTAGATAATGCACATCAAATTGCATTTAATAAGCCTGGTATGTGTTAAGGTATTTGTGGTTCTGCAATAAGTGCCAGTTGCTGGCAATAACGGTTCAAATTGCAGATACTGTTTCAGGTTTGCTGAAAGCAATTTGGCAGGCAGCACACCTTCAACATATCGTCTGTAATATTAGGAACAATACATAAATGTTAATAAATGAGAAACAGGCAATGTATCATTAACAAGATTTTCCCATTGGCCTAGTTACAAATGATGTCTAATAGTAGTATAATAAAATTATGAAACTGGACATGTAGAACTAAAACAAGTGACCCACATTTTGGACTGGAGACCTAATTCCCCCTTGTGGCTTCCTTTATGTTAAATCTCATTGACTTGTTGACCCCGTTTCGCATGGCTGATTCTGAACCATCTCCTTCTGTTTGTTATCCACACTAGAGAAGCCAGCACCTTGTTGACACTGTCTTTCTGTGTCCATGGACTTCTTACATTCATCTTTCAAGAGTTACTTCTGGCAATTGTCCTTGAATGAAACACAAACATTTAAGCGGCAGACTTCAAGTTTTTACGCAAGTTTGTCTGTTTACATGGATTCATCCTCATGTTAGGGTGGCAAGTATTAGCTGGAAGTTGACAGAATAAGGTTTGGACAATGTGGGGATGCTCCAAACATCAAGGGACTATTGTAGTTAGCTCAGCCATCATCTGCAACTACTGTGTACATTGTTGGAACATCAGATTTTCAATAAAAAAACGATGTTTGAATCTGCATGCATTCTGAAGCTGGATTTCATTCTGTATACATAAATTGAATAAACATTCTTCTGTGTGCCATGTCTGTCACAGGCGTTGGCGATCATGGCCCTCCAAACCGCATGGTCGTTTGTCGTTTGTAGCAGTTCTGTTGTGCTCCTTCCGCACCATGTTGACTGACTATCTATTATTTTTATTCTCTGGCGTCCTCTGGATCTTTTTCCTTCTATCTTTCCTGTTGTTACTATAATTTATGGCCTATAGATCATGCTTGTTGTGTTCTAATTTTGTTGTTACTATATATTTTCTAACTTTCTTTCTCATGATATATGGCCTACAGATCGTGCTTGTTGTGTTCTAATTTTGTTTATGATCTTTCTTTTTGATTTGGCTGTCCTAAGGATGACTTCATTGCTTTGATTTGCAGTCCATGGCACTCGCAGCATTCTTCTTAAGAACCACATTTCAGTGGCTTCTATGTTTTTTTGTGAACTTTTAGTTATTGTCCAGGATTCACATCCATATAGCAATATGGGCTCTATGTAGCATGACAATACACATTTTCTCACTTCAAGTGATATACTTTTGTTTGTTAAGATGTTTTTCATGTTGTGAAAAGCTGCTTTGGCCTGTGCAATTCGTCTCTTGATCACATCGTTGCATCATCATCATGATCTCATAAGCATTAGAAGATGTATATTATCAAACAGATTTAGTGTAGTAATTTCATCACGGATAAAACTTCCCTGTGAAGTGAATTTGGGGCCGGAAGAGTGAGTATTCTGATTGAGTATGCTGGTCTGTGCGAGTTACTCATGTGGATGGCTTGGATATAATGGTCTGAGCAGCCTTGACATAAACACAAAAAAAATTGTTAATTATCCTTTTCATGTCTGGGCGTGGCTCACACCAGCTCTCATCAGTCCCTCTGGCTTGCCTCTCTTTCTGCAGTGTCTCTTATATCACGTAGTTCCTCAAGTTCTTACATTGTTCTTCGCCTTGTTGTTTTTGGTCTGCCTCTTTTTCTGTTTCCTTCTGTCATCCAGCTAGTTAATGCTGTCTTCGCCAACAAGTTTATTCTACTAAGACATGGCCAAGACATTGTCATTTCCAGAATAAGTTAGATGTGTTGTTGGCTTTGGTGTTGGGGGTGGTTTCAGGCTGGTTCCCTCCCAGAATCTTCCTTCCGGGTGTTGTGAAACTGAAAAAGGAGACATGCAGACACTTAATACTAATAAAACTACTTAGTGTAGTGCCTTACCTGGAGTGCATACATGCATATATAACTCGCATGTATAATGATGTAGATGAATTGTGGAAGAAGCTTGTTAAGTACTTATTAGGATTGGATGCTGTCAAGAGTTTCAACTGAAAGTTTTTCGCTATGTAGGAATTGATGTCTGTCGACTTTGCCAGTCACATGTTCTGCATAGATTTTGTGCCAAGATACATGCATGTACATACATATGGAATGGCCTCCATCAATGAATACGTTGCTTATAATTGTTATACATTATTTAAAATAAACATGCTCAAGTTTTGTGTGTGATGTAATCTAGATAAAAAGGCAAAGAACATTTATGACTTAACAAGACAGGGAAAACTTAAATAATTTTACTGTAACTGAAGAACGAATCAACTTTCCATCAGCTCCAGGTGGAAAATCACTCATGTGTGACAGAGTTGAAAGCCAAGAAACATAACTATGCTTACCTAGTTATTTCACAGCTCCTAAAACTTGTAGCTGAAACTGCAATGTGGCGGAGTGTGAGATAAGTTAAACGTGTAGGCTGTTAAGTGTTGTGATATGTTTAGAGCATGGATTATACAGCTGATAGCAGGGTTGGGGTCAAGTACAGTTGATCAAGTACTCAAGTACATCAAGTACCCAAAATAAATATCAAGTACAAGTACAGTTCAAGTACTCACTTATGTAGAAAGTACTTAAGTACATCAAGTACTGACATATCAAGTACAAGTACTCAAATATAAATGGGCCTATTTTAATGGTTGTAATATTTTTCGATATTTTGCCATGTTTATTTCGCAACATAAATTTATGTGACTTTTTGATATGAGCAAAACTGAGCATCACATTTTCTTATCATTTGGTTGTTATTTAAAATATTTATTTGAAGAAATTAAACTAGAGATAGCATAGACTAACAGTATACATTACAAACCTTCAAGTGCTTGATGACGTTCGATGTAGCAGTTTTAGAACATGAATAATCATGATTGCAATGTATGCACTTGGCCTTAAAATTGCCAACTTTTATATCTGGGTGAATGAAATGTTTCCAAATAGCAGATGCCATCTTGACAAAGTTATAGACAGTAAAATACAGTAGTGACAGGTGACGATTGTTCAGCAGCAATAACAGTTGTAGAATATTCTGAGGTACTCATGAAACCTGGCATCTTATATACTGGCCAACCAAGATTAACTCCAAGTATATCAACATCTAAGAATGGGTGTTAAAATCAGTGTCTTCTGATGTTGTCAATTCATTGCCAAGGATGTAAACAAAGATCATAGGAAGCCCTCTCTAGGAATTCACACCTCAAGTCAATTAGAAAAACTAAGAAAACACTCGCCCCCTGCATCACAAGGAAAAACATTCAAGGAAGGTGCATCAAAGACACACCACTGCTGAGTTATCAGAATGGCTTCCACACTATTTTACACCTTAGCTGATTAATTAAATAAGTAAAGCACTCACCACCTACATCACAAGGGCTTTCACACTATTTTCACACCCCAAACCCTACAATCCTTGAAAATATAATGTACAAAACTTTCCTGCTCTACACTTTAGTACTTGAAAAGTACTTGCTATTTACCAAGTACTGTAGTTCAAGTACAAGTACTTTGCATTTTCACACATCAAGTACTCAAGTACATGAAGTACTGACAAATCTGTACTTAAGTACAAGTACAAATACTGGTACTTGACCCCAACCCTGGCTGATAGTAGTGATACTGTCTATTGTAATTTATCATCATTGATTCGCCAGGGCATTCGCACACATGAACTAATCCCATATGGGTTGTTCATTACTTCTTTTCTATGTAAATGTATAATTCCACCTGGGAGCCCTGTCACAATGTTGTCCATAAGGGATAATTAGAGATAGAAGGTCAGCCACTTCAACATCAACATTTTCACATGTGAGCTTAGTGTTTGTTTTTCTATGTTTCCGTCTGTGTTTTTCTTCCCATGAGTGTGTCCACAAAATGAGTATTGACACTGTTTCATCTGTGCAACAATAACAGTAACCAGCCAGTTGGAGACATCTCGTGCAAGTCTTCTTTATGAGTTTGTCTGTATATCCCGATAAAGTTCTTTGTATGTCAGTCTCCTGCTCCAGTGGACATTATTGATTTTCGTTCTTCTTTGGATTTCAGCGTAACTCCCGTCAAGCTTTCTTAAGTTACTTAATTTGCAGAATAACTATCAACTGCTGGAGTTATTAATTTTTGGAAATACTTGTTTGAGCATCAATGGTTGTTTATGTATTTATTATCTAATGCAGTTACCATTTTGTAAAATTGATAATCCACAGGCTTGAACCCCAATAACATGTTGGTTGTTTGCCAAGATCAATTGGCTTAATGGCCATTAGCCCATGCAAAGTCGGAGTGTTCGATCTTCGTTGGATGTAAGTCAAGCAATCCTGCTGGGAATTATTTCATATGTGCAGGGTAATTGCTGAGTTGTATTGATTTTTACATCTGACTGAGTTTAATTAATGAGCACCTCTCTCAAAACAGACAGGTATAGACTAATGTTGATGTAGGGTCATTAGCTATGGTGGGTTCAAACAAGGGCCAGGTCTCTAGTTAATTGTGCGCTGTGAAGTGGTTAACGTACGTCTCTAATGGGGCTCTCACTCCAAATAAACCTTGCCGCCGAAACTGCATTTGTTGCTCAACCTCATAGCAGGCAACACTTTACATCTTCATCCTTAAGTGATTTATCTGATCTCAAATTGGTTTGTTGTTGTTCTTATTTGTAGTTTGTGAATAGTTTAAATAACATGCACAGATGGTTTAAAGGAGGTCGTCTGTTTTGTTACCCTGAATCAGCCAATTATTTGCAGGAAGTTCACAGATTCAGTTGTACTTTGCCTAACTTGTGGTTTAGTATGTGGGAACCGAGAACTTCAAAAAAGTATTTGCAGGTAGAGATGCATGCCCCTGCAATAAGCAATCGCAAGGTTGAAAACACGCAGGCATCAGTGGCTGATTAGTATTTGAATGCTGTTTTTACAATTTTAATATTTTGTGGATACTATTGTTCAGGATTCATTAAACACAGTCACTTGTGATTTTCAGAAATGTCAATCATAGATATGTTTTCGTTATGAAGAGGTGTCCATTTAAGACAGGTGAATAAATGCTAAAATACTGTTCAAATATTACCAAGCAAATAAGTTTTACTGAATCACATTTGGGAAGTCAGTATACAGTGTATTAGAATAGCTACAGTTTAAATTGTAATTTTTGATTTCTAAAAGCTATTTTTAGCTATGCTTTAAACTGTATAATGTAATTTTGAAATAACCGTAGTTTTAACTGTATAATGTGATTTTATCATGCAAACAATCAGACTCTAACTTTCCATGGGACAAGAAACAGTCTAGACTGTGGAATGACACCCTTGGAATAAAGCTGTTCCTGCATCGCTGACAGGTTATGTCAATATTGTTTGGGGCTTAGCTGTTGAAAAGCTGGCTAAGCCTTGGCCCTGAGTTTCATAAACAATGGCTAGAGCTTTCAGTTAGCAACACAATAAACAATCAAAAACACTGCTGATCGATAACATACTATATTGCTGTGGCAAGACACAAATGTTCTACATAAAATCCGGGCTGATATAACCGGCTCTCAAATTTAGTCATTTCTCCTGCCTACTGAATTAGGTGTGGCGTGCCAGAAATAGAAGTTTCCTGCCAGAAATAGGAGTCTCCTGCCAAAAATAACTGTCTCCTGTCTGAACTAGAAGTCTCATGTCAGAAATAGAAGTCTCCTTCCAGCAATAGGAGTCTCCTACTAGAAATAGAAGTCTCCTTCCAGCAATAGGAGTCTCCTACTAGAAATAGAAGTCTCCTTCCAGCAATAGGAGTCTCCTACTAGAAATAGAAGTTCCATACCAGAAATAGGCATCTCCTGCCAGAAATAGAAGTTTCATGCAGAAATAGGAGTCTCCTGCCAAAAATAACTGTCTCCTGTCTGAACTAGAAGTCTCATGTCAGAAATAGAAGTCTCCTTCCAGCAATAGGAGTCTCCTACTAGAAATAGAAGTCTCCTTCCAGCAATAGGAGTCTCCTACTAGAAATAGAAGTTCCATGCCAGAAATAGGCATCTCCTGCCAGAAATAGAAGTTTCATGCAGAAATAGGAGTCTCCTGCCAAAAATAACTGTCTCCTGTCTGAACTAGAAGTCTCATGTCAGAAATAGAAGTCTCCTTCCAGCAATAGGAGTCTCCTACTAGAAATAGAAGTTCCATACCAGAAATAGGCATCTCCTGCCAGAAATAGAAGTTTCATGCAGAAATAGGAGTCTCCTGCCAAAAATAACTGTCTCCTGTCTGAACTAGAAGTCTCATGTCAGAAATAGAAGTCTCCTTCCAGCAATAGGAGTCTCCTACTAGAAATAGAAGTTCCATACCAGAAATAGGCATCTCCTGCCAGAAATAGAAGTTTCATGCAGAAATAGGAGTCTCCTGCCAAAAATAACTGTCTCCTGTCTGAACTAGAAGTCTCATGTCAGAAATAGAAGTCTCCTTCCAGCAATAGGAGTCTCCTATTAGAAATAGAAGTTCCATACCAGAAATAGGCGTCTTCGATCATGCCAGAAACAGAAGTTTCATGCAGAAATAGGCGTCCTACCAGAAATAAATGTCGCCAGCTGATCAGACTGAAACCTAATTTGTCATGAACATCATGGTACAATTATTCATATTTATGACAAATGCTTTTGTACATAATGAAGTACCCATGTATCTTTTGTACATAATGAAGTACCCATGTATCTTTTGTACATAATGAAGTACCCATGTATCTTTTGTACATAATGAAGTACCCATGTATCTTTTGTACATAATGAAGTACCCATGTATCTTTTGTACATAATGAAGTACCCATGTATCTTTTGTACATAATGAAGTACCCATGTATCTTTTGTACATAATGAAGTACCCATGTATCTTCTGTACATAATGAAGTACCTGTGTATCTTTTGTACATAATGAAGTACCCATGTATCATTTTCATCAGCGACTTTGTGGAACACTTTGCCTAATGACATTAAAACGTCTGATTGTCTCTCTACTTTCAAGGCACGCTTAAAGACTCATTTTTTCCGACTCTCGTTCTTGTCCAATGTGGCATAGTTTAGTCTCTGCATTGATTTGTTTCATATCTCTTATGTCTTAATTAACCTATTTATATATCTATTTTATACCTACATGTACATTAGTTCAGTTAAATGAATTGGCAATGTCTTATTTCTACATAGAACTGTAGCTAAGATCATTATTTTAGTATATTTATTTAATTACTGTATTTATTTGTATTTTACTAATATTAATTTTATAAGAATTTCTTTTAGAAAATGCATGTGCTGCCACCATTATTACCTCTATCTGGGTTCTACACGTTGTAAAGCGCAACGAACAATTTATAATTGGATCTGGCACTATATTAAATAAAATATATTATTATAGTTTTCTCCAAGTACAAATTTGCATTACCTACAAATTTACATATCAACTTTTAGGGTATTTTTATTTGAATTTTTGAACTTTCTCCTGACAACTTGTAGTACTTTACTTAAATACAACAGTATGCACAATGGAACCTCACTATTAATGTCACCCCACCAACCAGACCAAAGTGACCTGAATAGACAGGTGACCATATTAGCCGGACTGACTTCCTATACCTGCTGTTAACAAAATTATTTGGGACTGTCCCGGGGTGACCTTAGTTGCAAGGTGGCTGTATTACTGAGGTGACCGTAAAGCAAGTTTCGACTGTGCTTATACTTATGTATGAGATGATTTAGTACTCCTGTCTCCCTGTAGGTGTCGCCAGAAGCTGGACGTGGCCCTGAACCGACCATGCACGCAAGGATTAATCATCATGCTGGTTTTTGCTGATCTGCTTATCGTCACTGTTCTGCTTCTGATCGACCTGAAAGTAATCCAAGGTAAGTGAGAAACAACATTTAATTTACACACATTTTTATGAATTTTTATTTGAACCTATTTTATACATAAACAGAAACATAAAAATGCACCATTACGCAACCTTTTCTGTTCTGTTGCCCAGAATCATCCTCCAAAAACAGGGGTGGAAATATTAGGCCTATCAGTAGCTTTCATACAGTTGCCCTTTATCCCACGTGCTGTCTTTATAGTGGGAACCGGCAGACATGTCCAACTTCAAAGAGGAATTCCTGGAACTTGCAGTTAGCCACACCTGCTGCTTCTCTAGCTGGTGTTTACTATTTGAATCATGTTTTTCATATACACAATTTGATCATGGTCAAGGCCATATTTTTAAACAATACCCAAGATGTATACTAGACCACTTGGTTTCTGCCTTACACAAGCATAATATGCAGTTGTCACCAACAATTTTTGAAATCGTTCAGCAATGTATCAATATTATTAATCAGAAACACTTATTCCATCAATGGCAGCAAACAAAGCGTCAAATAAGTTGTTTTTAGTGAAATACTTACAATATTTGTAAGACGATAATCACTTCACGTGCCAAATGGAAGCACTCGGTTTCTGCCTCATCGTGTTCAAAATCATCACTGTACGACAAATCGCAACACATTCACTGTGAATAATTTCTTACAATTTCGTCCGATAAATTTTAATATTATGGTTGTTTACATCACCGTCACTGATATGGTGCACTGTAATCATGTGGTCTGCGTTCGCTATCAAAATATCTGTCAGAAACCTGTTTGCCTCGTTTTAATTTGAGAAAATAACTTTGTTGCAAGTTTGTAGATGTCCTTTGCTCATTGTGTCCGATATATCTGACTAAAGATGTATTTAATATGAGATTCAGCTATATAATGGTAATGAGGCAGAAACTCAGATGGGGCAGAAACCGATTAGGTGACTATAGGTGATAGTGGATTAGAACAGTAATGGACAAGAACTAGTCGTGACTATTGTGGATAGTTTTACTGTTGCAAGAACAGTGGCGTCATTAGTGTAATCATATCACAATAGCATTTTGGACCTAGGAAAAGCAGTCCCAAAAGAAAAGTAATCCCAAAACTAATACAAGGATTGTGTCATTGCTTGACCTTGACCTCAGAGACAGTTCGCAAAGTGGTGTATCACTGAATGGCTCTGCTGCGGTAGGGGCTAGGTCGGAAAATAAGTAAAACTGTAAAATGAAATAGAAAAAAACATGTTTACAAATATTATTTTTGTGTGGCAGAAGTAGCTCAATTAGCTGACAATTTGCCATCTATTGTTACTATCGATAGTTCAGTGTACAATCTGCGATAACTATCAACATTGATCACTATCGACTGTCACGATGCATCGGTAATTTGAAGTTCTATCTGTTACACCCTTGACACGAATGGTGCACTGAGGGCACAAAACAGAGGAAACTCTGCTACATCCAACCACAAATGTTGATGTTGTGTGGTTTGAAAGGGAACATTATTTCATTCTGGCCATATTGATACACGTCCATTTTGCTTTGTGTTTTGTTGGCAATTTCATGAAACAAGAGTATTTGGTCCTATAATTTAAAAACATGCAGACATGGCAGAATAAGCACTACTATTGTGTGTGCTCTACTAACTCTGCTATATTTGATGACCTACAATACAATACAATACAATACAATAAATACAACTTTATTCATCCCTGTAAGGGCAATTTCATTGTCGTTTGGGCAGGCACAGTGTATACAAATATATATATATATATATATATATATATATATATATTATATTAAAATATAACATAGGTAACAGTGTATTACTGGCCCACTTCATCATGGTCACAAAAAGAATAATTTGTCACATGAAAACATGGAGTGCATTTCTTCACACTGTAACTGCTAAATATGTAGAACATACACACACGCTACAGTCATTTCACATCGTTAAAAAGACTGATTGCAACAGGAATATAAGATAACTTCTTACAGTTTGTTTTGCACGAGGGGCCCAACAGCAAACTCTCAGACATGGGATATTGAGTATGACTATCATTGGCTAAAGTTGAACAGCCTTCCTAAATACCTGCTGTTCACAAAACTGAGTGATGTCTCTTTGAGTGTCTCCAATTATTTTGGTGCTGACACGTACACACTTCTGTAAACTGTTCTTGTTTTTAACACTCGGGTTGAAATACCAGAAGGTAAACGAAAAGCAAAGAGCACTCTCAATAAAAGACTTGTAAAACAGGTTTAAAATTGTTTTATAAACATAAAATGAGTTTAGTTTTCTAAGAAAGTCCAGGCGTTGCCGACATTTTTTGACGATTACTTCAGTGTTGTCATCCCATCTAAGTTTATTATCAAACACTGTACCTAAGTATTTGTACTTGGTGACAGTTTCAATATCTTGATAATGAATTTGGTGGTTTTTTCAAGATTTTGTCTGTGTTTTCTGAAATCTGTTACTAACTATTTGGTCTTACGTACATTAAACTTTAAATAGGAGTCATCACACGTAGATATGTCTGTAAGATCTGCCAGTTTATATCTGATGTGATGCATGAAATTGGGTGGCATATGGTCCAAGGCTAATGTCAACAATTGCTCATTTAATTAATGTGTGCTTAACCTTCCAGTAGGTCTCAGTTTTAACCAGCAATGTGCAAATATGGGTTGTTTATCTAAGACCATCCCCACTACTGATAAAGACTGCACTCTGATAGCTGTTGGACTGTCTGTATTTAAACATTGTGACAGTCTACATCAAGGGGACAGGGGGGGGTGTTGTCTTTGAAGTGGGTATTGGCAGTTTACATCTAGATACATAAACATGCATGCTCAAGCAGCACCAAGTACACACACATGCACACACGCACGCACGCACGCACGCACGCACGCACGCACGCACGCACGCACGCACGCACGCACACACACTGTGGCAACATGTAGAGTAGAGACAAAACCTAGCTTCTGTCAACAAAATATGTTTTATCTTCACCAGACATGCACAAGCATTCCACAAATGTGGTACCTGGAGTTTCCACAAAAAGGTGCAATTATTTCACCCGCAATGATTCTGTTGAACCCATTTCCATCTGTCTCAGGTGCACAGTCTTCAATAGCCCCTACGCATCAACCTTAACTTGATGTGTTAATATTCTATCTCTCCCACCCATCTCTGCTCCTAGTCACATGAAAGACCCTCTTGAATAGGGGCGTATTTTGGGTGAATCAGTTACTGTACCCCTATGGAGTGCCACATGCTGGGTGTTACTCACTACATGTCTACATTTGCATGACCCACTGACCCAATTTTCATGCATATATATTATGTTATTTTTAATAAATTCATTAAGAATATATTCAAACCAGACAAGGGTGCTTTTTGTGGACAACCGCAGGTTTCACTGCTAATAACACAATTTTTACAAGGACTACAGTTACATGGTTACAAGGACATCAAAATGCAGTGCATACTAAACCGTGTTGAGACGTATAAAATATAAATTGGTAGTGAGAGAGATCAAAATGGCATATGCGAAACATACTAAGTTTGTAAGGCGCACATGCATTCACACACACCCATGCATACATGCGCACACAATCGCAAGGTTGCATACACACACGCACGCACGCATGCATGCACACAGTCGGCTAAACGAATTTGAAAATTTTCAAAAGTTTATAAGCACAGAATCACCTTGGGTTGAGACCATCCAGACTGAGCTAGCGGAAGGTGGGGCACGTCTGCCACTGGGGTACTCAGCACACCTAATCATTGACCATGTCATGTGATCTGTGGTTTCACAACTGTTTTGTACAACAGCACCAAACACACAGTACAAATATCTGAAGTCGCAGTTTGGAAAATCCTAAACAATGTAAGAGATTATTAAACAGAACGTTTTTTGGAAAAATTTTAAATAAATTAAAATTTATACTGAAACATTAATCACCCCACAGTAGTGTGTGACTGTGTGTACATACATACATGCTGACACCATCATAAGCTGTGTTCCATTGGTGTTGTCAAATAAACCTCATTATATCACAAAAAGGGTTTTTATTCAATATTTGCCAACTGCATTAAAGCTTAGCTCACATCCACACAATTATGTGGTCCTATTCATATCATGCTGCATTATGAAGAAACATTATCATAACATGGGCCTGGTTTGATTGACTTTGTTTTCATGGCCTAAAATACACAGTGCAATCCACAAGCACCTGTGCAGTTATGCCCCACTGCCCCAAGGTAATGGCGCATAACCCCAGACTTTACCTTTTGCTAATCCACAAGCAGTTATGCCCCACTGCCCCAAGGTAATGGAACATAACCCAGAGGTTACCTTTTGCTAAACATACTTTTTCCTTATTGGAGTTGTTGTCATCCGGTAACTGGCATTTGTGAGCTACTAGATGTGCTAAAAGTGTAAAGCACTTTGAGCAGTCCTAAGGGCTGGATACTGTGCTACATATATAAGAACTTACCTTTTTTACTAGTTCATCATCATCATCATTATTGTGCAGTCGTAGTGTCCTGTGTTTGGGCGAAGGCCTCAGCATGTCGTTTCCAAATCTGCCTGTCTTGCACTATCCTCTGCCACATGGTGCCCTTCCAGTATTCATCTTCTCTCTTACGCTGATGTTTGTTTTTTTCTTACAATATATGATGCCAAATTATACCCTTTTGGCATAAATAGTTCACATATTACATTTTTAACCTATCTATGTGGGGCCATTGCATGTCAGGCGGTTTCTTTAAAGGGAAACAAAAGGCATCTTCTTGGGCCTATGCATCTAAACAAGTTAATAAAAATTAAACATTAGCAATTAAAATCAAAAATAATATGCCAGATGTTTACTAGAATAATCTTGTTAAAGACACAGCCTGACGTCACCAATGGCTATACTCTTCCCAATTGGTGGGTCGCCAAACTGAGAATATTACTCTAGTTTGTGTCGCCGAATTTGTTTCGGCGTTGTAACTACTAAAAATGTCATGTCCAAATACTGCACTGTACAGCATTATGACAACTGGTACCAGTGTAACTCTGGATCAAAGGGAATACGAGAAACCAACATATGAGCTGACATATTGATGTACATGTTGAGGAAACAGGGACATTTGATGCATCAACGACAGCGTCACAGTCAAAGAAACTGTGGGCACTTATTGGTCAAACACTTGGGGCGTGTCTCAATTACAATATGGCAGCTGCCGGGAACTGTGATTTCACTAGCATCTCCAACTTTGAAAATAAATTCTGAGTAAACCACAGGCGTGATATTGTTGATTGTACCATGGATAGGTGTAAATGGTTGGATTGCGTTAATTCTTTTAGGTGTATACACCCAAACAATTGCGTTTTGTTTCCCTTTAAAATCCCAACTTCAGTTGTACTCTGCATAAATAACGGTGTTCCCATACCATGAAAAATTTTCTCAATGTGTGTATGTACCCCTGGATATAAGGAACGGTATGATCAAGTCTCAACGCATTCGTTGTAGCAAGGGTCCATTGTAAACATTTAGAGAACCACAAAGAATTTGTATTGAAACGGTTGATGGCGTCTTGGACAAGATCACATTACAGTTTTTTTGCAGCAAGAAAATGAACATAACATTGAAAACGTGATATTTTCATGTAGTGCCCCCTGGTGGCAACCAGTCATACTACCAATTGGCGAAGAACAATGACGAAGACGGTGCCACTCCCAGACTGGTCGAGGCCATCTTCCACGACATCCAACTGGCGGTCATCTCGATCTTCTTGCTAGAGGTCAGTTGAAGGGCATTGCCGTCCCGTTTGTGTCTTCGTTTTGTGGAGATTTCCTAGTTTTTATTTTCTGTAGTTGGTGGGGAGAATGTATGACAGTTTTGTTAATGTGTTTTGACATTCACTGGAACGCTACGGTAGTTTCTGAAGATTACATGACACAGCAGTATAGGAATAGGATGAAAAAGAACGGAAAACAGAAATCGAGTATCAGTATCAACGTGAGCCTCACTCCTGACATCCAGGGAAACAGGAGGAGAACAACAGTATTATTCTCACTCAGTATACAGCTGTCGAAACCAAAATATTCCTCCACCATAAATCAGTGTGTCACATATTTGTTATAAACATCCATGGGTTGAATAACTTGAATTACATTTAAAGGTACTTAAATGTAGATACTTCATATTTTTTCAAATGCAAATACTAATACTACAGAAAATTTGTTCAATTTCAAATATTGTTTTAAAAGTGTCAACATTATTTTTTTTACTTTTTTACTTATGATGCAATAGAAAGATATCTGATATGCAAGTCCTATCAGTGATCTATGATAATTAAGTGGGTGTTATTCTTTCGTGTACTACTCCACTCGGTACCCCCTATTCCCCGGTGTATCTGTATTATGAATATGTCTGTGCCACCCTTTCTCTGTTTGTGTTCAATTTACACCAACTATTGCGTAGGTTGGTAATGGGCAATCCAGTTTATTAACACAGGGATTGCCACTGTGTATAGTATATACAATAGTCAACATCTTGTGCACAACCAGGTACATCCAGATTACAGATTGATGGACCACACATGTTGTGTACGACAAATTTATGTACGTATAATAATAATAATTCTTCAGTTTAGCCAGTCATTGACCAAAAAACCCTTGATTGCTGTTATATTAAATTACAGCATATCGACTGTTATATGTTCACAGTATATAAAACACAAGGGAAAAAGATACCTGATGTGCAGATTGCACACCTTCTATAGTACTAGCTAGAGTGATTACAGCTTGATTGATACAAAAGTGGGGGGTAAGAACCCCCGGGCCACCCATGTTTGCATGTGATGGGTGTATTCTATGTAGTTCGGTTATGCATACGTTGGTATTTTGTGATTTTCAGGTTCTGCTGAGAATAGTTGCACAAGCAGTTGACATGCTTGATGACAGGTGGCAGGTTAGTGCACCAACTTGCATCAGCAATCGGTTTGATTTTCATAAACCATCATTAGTTTGACCAAACCAATCGATTATTCATTAAACAATTGGTTTGGATGTGGGCGGCCTTTCTGGTCAGTTTTATAGCTCATTGGCAGTTCCCATGTGACTTACAGCTTCTGACCAGACAATCTTGATCCAAAATAATAGACTAGAAAGTTTAATAAATTATTTTACCAAAACTAAATAACCAGTTTGTACAAATGAGCTGATATATCATACTAGGTATTAAACAGGTATTTTTTTAATCTGAGACGTAAACATTGAACTGACGAAGATCCTTAAAGTTCATAGGTAAATGAGCAATTGATTTGTCAGTGTGGTATTGTTTGTTCCAGATCTTCGACTGTCTGGTCGTGTTGGTGACCTTTGCTCTTTACGTCTCTTTAACGGTTGTCGTGAAAGGCCGAACATTCACGTACCCTTCCGGCTATGTCATAGCACTCCGTCTCTGGCGAATGCCAAGAATATATCGAGGTATGAATGGAATGAATCATTACGTCCCAAATTAATGGGTAATCTTGGATCTATTTGATATTTTGTTGATTTATAAAATGAAACCTCTGCAAATAATGTGATAAACAGAGGTGTTTGTTTGTCACTATTGTGTGTGAGGGGTGTTGTTTGTCACTATTTTGTTTGAGTGGTTGTGTTTGTCACTATTGTGTGTGAGGGGTGGTGTTTGTCACTATTGTGTGTGAGTGGTGGTGTTTGTCACTATTGTGTTAGGGGTGGTGTTTGTCACTATTGTGTGTGAGGGGTGGTGTTTGTCACTATTGTGTGTGAGGGGTGGTGATTATCACTATTGTGTGTGAGGGGTGGTGTTTGTCAATATTGTGAGTGAGGGGTGGTGTTTGTCACTATTGTGTGTGAGGGGTGGTGTTTGTCACCATTGTCTGTGAGGGGAGGTGTTTGTCACTATTGTGTGTGAGGGGTGGTGTTTGTCACCATTGTCTGTGAGGGGTGGTGTTTGTCACCATTGTCTGTGAGGGGTGTGTGAGGTGGTGTTGTGTGTGAGGGGTGTGTGAGTGGGGTGGTGTGTTGGTGTTTGTCACTATTGTGTGTGAGGGGTGGTGTTTGTCACTATTGTGTGTGAGGGGTGGTGTTTGTCACTATTGTGTGTGAGGGGTGGTGTTTGTCACTATTGTGTGTGAGGGGTGGTGTTTGTCACTATTGTGAGTGAGGGGTGGTGATTATCACTGTTGTGTGTGAGGGGTGGTGTTTGTCACTATTGTGAGTGAGGGGTGGTGATTATCACAATTGTGTGTGAGGGGTGGTGTTTGTCACTATTGTGTGTGAGGGGTGGTTTTTGTCACTATTGTGTGTGAGGGATGGTGTTTGTCACTGTTGTGAGTGAGGGGTGGTGATTATCACTATTGTGTGTGAGGGGTGGTGTTTGTCACTATTGTGTGTGAGGGGTGGTGTTTGTCACTATTGTGTGTGAGGGGTGGTGTTTGTCACTATTGTGTGTGAGGGGTGGTGTTTGTCACTATTGTGTGTGAGGGGTGGTGCTTGTCACTATTGTGTGTGAGGGGTGGTGTTTGTCACTACGGTGTGTGAGGGATGGTGTTTGTCACTATTGTATGTGAGGGGTAGTGTTTGTCACTATTGTGTGTGAGGGGTGGTGTTTGTCACTATTGTGTGTGAGGGGTGGTGTTTGTCACTATTGTATGTGGGGGGTGGTGTTTGTCAATATTGTGAGTGAGGGGTGGTGTTTGTCACCATTGTCTGTGAGGGGAGGTGTTTGTCACTATTGTGTCTGAGGGGTGGTGTTTGTCACTATTGTGAGTGAGGGGTGGTGTTTGTCACCATTGTCTGTGAGGGGAGGTGTTTGTCACTATTGTGTGTCATAAAAGTGGTGGTTCATTTGTGATTACACAGCTGAACATCTTAAGTTTTACATTTGGTGGTTTTAACCAATTTTATTGTTTTATCAATGTTTTTAATTAAAATCAATATTGCACATGCAATGCTTACACTCTGTGTGCATACAAAAATCAAGCTGTCAGTTATTACCTGGAAATTATGGTTAACTCAAAATCCAGTAAAGAAGAAAAAGATGATATAGTCAATACATGTGATTTCTAAAATGAACAATTTGTTCTTTTTCATGTGATGGTGCATTGGTGTGCTTCATTATGTTTCTATAGCTCATTTAGGTGTGGCTAAATACATTATATTGATCCATATATTTCCTCACACACAGTCGTAGTTTGGCCATATCGCAGCCGGATGACAAGTGAAGCCATCGCACACAGACAGACCATCAAATTCACAGAAGAGAATCTCCATGCAGCACAGCAGAAGCTCGACCAACAGCAGGTATAAGGAGCAGGTCTCGTAAACAGGCCCTGTATAATGATGTTGTTTTATCAGATTATGAAGAAGTGCATGACTGTGTGAGCTTGCATTTTTGTTTGTGAATGTGTGTGTGTGTGTGTGTGTGTGTGCATGCGTGTGTGTTTGTGTGTGTATTTGTGTGTGTGTGTGTGTATGTGTGTGTGTGTGTGTCTGTGTTTGTGTGTGTTTTGAGGGGTTCTACTGTAGATTGGTGACCGACTGTTTTCAGAATGAGATTGAGTACCTGAAGGAGCAACTGAGGAAGACTTACTCTGCCCGGATGCATGAACACCGGTATTCTGAAGGTAGCTAGAATAACCTTTCATTGCGCAGTAGACAGGCACCAACATTATCCAATATCATCATACTTCTTACGGTATCATATTAACTGAAAGTCAATCTGGAAGAACGCAAACATTTCTGAAGAGTAAGACATCAGTTTTGTGAAGTATTGGCTTTTGAGAAAGAATTTAGAAAAATGCACATAATAATAACTGTAAATATATACACTTACATGCATGGTATGGATTTGTAATCTTTATCATGCAAAAAAATCTCATGAAATGATCCCAAATAAGAAAATTCATATAATGAGACTCATGTCACTTAACACAGTAATATAGATGTTTTCCACTCAACGCATACTTTATGTATATAATTTATATATGTCTGATTGTGTATATAAATATATTTTAATACTTACTATTCTATATTTATAAATTATCTTATTTTTTAATAATTTTTCGTCTTTATGTACTAGTTTTATTTTTAACATAATTAATTACTTTTGTAATTATTAGATCATGATTTACATCTATTTGCATTTGTGCACATATTTATGCTAACTTTATAACTTCACACGTAATTACCTTTTGTACAGTGGCTTAGCATTTTATTGGAATGTTCACATTTTAAAAAGAAATATTATTATCAATACTAAATACATCTAGCAACAGCAAGTTAGCAATAGCGTCACAAGTGTGTGACAATATACAATACATTTGATTTTTATGTATTATGATGAGTTACAATAAATTACATTTGTATGTATTGTGATGAGTTACAATAAATTTAATTTGTATGTATTGTAATGAGTTACAATTAATTTGATTTGTATGTAATGTAATGAGTTACAATAAATTATAATTGATTTGTCTGTTGTATCAGTCGAAGCCGCCATCACTGATGAGAATTTCCTCAACGACTCAATCACACCGTCGCACTTGCTGCCAGGCACGCCATACCTGCATTCCGATCATGATGGCAGGCGGCTCCACCTGTATGCCCCGAACGGAACCATCTTCACCTCCCACACTCCCCGAAGTTCCCTCAGCTCAAACATCTTCCCAGTTATCTCTCTCCCCGGGACTCCCCAAAGTGTCTCCTCCTCTCGCCTCGCGGATGAGCCACCAGATGGAGCCAAGGAGCGGTATCCAGACGTCGTCGAGGACACACAATCGGCCGATACTGTCAGTCACAGTTGCCGTGGCGACAGCATAACCGGCCGGGCGTCGTCTGATCCAAACTTGTTTTGCGGAAATGACAAACGGGCGTACAGTTATAAAGATAAGCACAAAAGTAGTCAAAGCGATGATGGAATTCGTGAAACTAACGTACGTATTAACAGTGCGCCGTCTAAACGACGTGTCACGAAAGACAATGCCGCAAGGCGACACAGTGACACAATGGTGGCGTCGTCCGAAGTCACAACAACCGAAGATGGAGAGAATGCCAAAGAGAATAGGGAGGACAGTCATGTGACCATGCAATGGGAACACACGTTGTCCATTGAACTATCACTTCCTGAATGCGTCATGTCACCTGAGGAGGACACATCAAACAGAGACCGCGAGAAACTGATTCCTGGTACGTGACACACTCACAAAGACACTTCCAACAACGACTATTTCATTAAAGTTCAACGTGGACAACAAGCTTCTTTTTGTAACTGGATTGAACTCCCTGTTCTTTTGAGATCATATGAAACTATTTATACCTTTTTTTGTTAAAAGAAAACAATTTGAGAGCGATTTCTTCAAAAATTTATTTCTACCCTGAAACTTTGGCGATCTCGTCCTCTGATGGTGATTTTTGTGTGTTTCTGTTCATGATATAATGCCTAATGATTCTTGTTTGTTGTGTCTCTGAGCCCAGATCCCTGAGGATGTAGGCGCTATACAAGTCTGTTGTTGTAATTACTGGTATGACTAACTAGCAGCGTTGCCCGGCTTCACACGGGGAGCAAAATGCATTTTCCAGATACATGGTTCAATGAACATCTACAAATATTCAGTTATGTGCAGAGTAAAGACCAATTCAGTTATACGTAGAGATAAGACAGCCATAGTTCAGTTGTACGTAGAGGTAAGACAGCCATAGTTCAGTTGTACGTAGAGATAAGACAGCCATAGTTCAGTTGTACGTAGAGATAAGACAGCCATAGTTCAGTTGTACGTAGAGGTAAGACAGCCATAGTTCAGTTGTACGTAGAGGTAAGATAGCCATAGTTCAGTTGTACGTAGAGGTAAGACAGCCATAGTTCAGCTGTACGTAGAGATAAGACAGCCATAGTTCAGCTGTACGTAGAGATAAGACAGCCATAGTTCAGTTGTATGTAGAGGTAAGACAGCCATAGTTCAGTTGTATGTAGAGATAAGACAACCATAGTTCAGTTGTATGTAGAGGTAAGACAGCCATAGTTCAGTTGTATGTAGAGGTAAGACAGCCATAGTTCAGTTGTATGTAGAGGTAAGACAGCCATAGTTCAGTTGTATGTAGAGGTAAGACAGCCATAGTTCAGTTGTATGTAGAGATAAGACAGCCATAGTTCAGTTGTATGTAGAGGTAAGACAGCCTTAGACTAGTTGTATGTAGAGGTAAGACAGCCATAGTTCAGTTGTATGTAGAGATAAGACAACCATAGTTCAGTTGTATGTAAAGGTAAGACAGCCATAGTTCAGTTGTATGTAGAGGTAAGACAGCCATAGTTCAGTTGTATGTAGAGATAAGACAGCCATAGTTCGGTTCTATGTAGAGATAAGACAGCCATAGTTCGGTTGTATGTAGAGGTAAGACAGCCATAGTTCGGTTGTATGTAGAGGTAAGACAGCCATAGTTCGGTTGTATGTAGAGGTAAGACAGCCATAGTTCGGTTGTATGTAGAGGTAAGACAGCCATAGACTAGTTGTATGTAGAGGTAAGACAGCCATAGTTCAGTTGTATGTAGAGATAAGACAGCCATAGTTCAGTTGTGTGTAGAGATAAGACAGCCATAGTTCAGTTGTATATATATAGCGAGAGAGAGAGAGAGAGAGAGAGAGAGAGAGAGAGAGAGAGAGAGAGAGAGAGAGAGAGAGAGAGAGAGAGAGAGAGAGAGAGAGAGAGAGAGAGAGAGAGAGAGAGTGCCTTAGTTCAATTATATATTAGAGATAAGACCACTTTCACTATATACTTCTATATAGAGATAAGACCACCTGGTTTGTGACTTTGTTGCAGCAATACCTGACGCGGACTGTCTCGGAGCGACGTATGTGAATGCTGCATTTTCCTCCCTTCCCCCTCTGCCTGCCCTACCCCCTCCCTCCCCCGCACCAACGGGGGAGGAGGAGGAGCAGGAGATCCTCCGCATCGCCCAAGTGCCCTTCCACCTCGTTGACTCCTGCGACGAGACCTACCTCGAGGTCAGTCACCACTCTTGCTCTGCTTAGGGGTCCTCTCATAAGTCCACCTTATAATATAGAGGTTGTCTTATAACTTAGGGGTTGTCCTATAAGTTCACCTTATAACTTGGGGGTCCTCTCATAAGTCCACCTTATAACATAGGGAGTTTGTCAGAAGTCTACATTAAAACTTAGGGGTTGTCTCCTGAGTCCACTTTTTAAATTAGGGGTCCTCTCATAAGTCCACCTTGTAAGTTAGAGGTTGTCTTATAACTTAGGGGTTGTCCTATAAGTTCACTTTATAGTTTAGGGGGTCCCCTCATAAGTTATCCTTATAACTTAGGGGACCATCTCATAAATCCACTTTGTAACTTAGGGGTCATCGTATAAGTCCATCTTATGGCTTAGGGTGACATCTCAGAAGTGATTTGCCTTATAACTTAGGGTCCTCTCTAAGTCCACCTTAAGACTTAGTGCAACATCACAGAAGCCTACTTTATAACTTAGGGATTGTCCCATAAGTTCACCTTATAACTTAGGGATCATCGCATAAGCCCCCCTTGGCTTGTAACTGCATAATTATTTACCTAATTCTCCAGCAAGCATTGCACTCAGATTTGTTTATATCTTTTTGTTTATATCTCTGCTTTTTGCTGGTAATCATATATAATATGTTATATGTCAGATATATATATTTTTTACAATGGCTAGCCATGTTGATATCCAGTCGATGTTCAAAAGCGTGTGCATAACATAAGATTTCCTGAATGTCAACGATGTGGTATCTGGAAAGATATATCATAAACAGCTGTGTATATCTGGATAAGAATTGCCTGTAATAAATGTGCCTGCAAATCTGACTACAAGTTGGGTCACCTGATTATGACTCCACAAAGGATTCTTAACACTAGTATAATTATTTTTGCAAGTCACCTCGCTGTCAGTATTTATACGAACAATCAAATTACAATTTTTGCAAGTTAATTCTATCTACAGAATCCCAATTTTGGAGATTTGACACTGGTCATTTCTGTGTTGTTGACGTTGCAGCTGCTTATGGTATTCTTTCAGGAGGGAATCCCGATGACCAGCTTGTGAATAGTGCATCCATTCAGAGTCCACTATTGCGCGCCTGGTATGTGACGGAATATGGCATAAAAACCGTGCAAGTGGTGCCAAAATGCTGCAATGATCTCCTTTATATATCTACATTACAGCAGCCATTTTGGGCACATGATTGAGTGACGAAAATCATCTCGATTTGCACAGAACAAATGTAATCAGTATGTGTTAATGAAAAATGATTTAACTTTGATGAATGTTTAGAGAGTTTTATGGATCAAATTCAATAGTTGTATCAGCGATTGCCACATGTTAAAAGCTTTATATTAATGCCAAATTTTTTTTTATCGTTTGCCATATTTTTGAAGACTGAAATATGAATTATAGGCCTTGCATGTTTCCAGTATGAAGGGTGGGATTTGGATTTTACTTATGCAAATGATGCAGATGAATGTTTGTCTATACAATTGGGCGAGTTTTGAAAAATGTCCCCTATAGGTGATGTTTTATTGACTAAAACTGTCTCATGTTACAAGTGTCATTAGTTCACTTATTGCTGAAAATCAACTGATTAACATTAATGGGATAATTTAATTTATACTAAAGTAATGTTATTCTATTGATTCTTATTCAATGTTAGTTAGCCCAGTCTTGTTAGGGGTAAGAAATTTTGTTTAAGATTATCACATGGTAATTTATAAACTAGTAATAATTTGATTTTATATGGATTTTTGACGTAGTTTTATCTCTGGAGAAACTTGTTGTGTCCGGGTGTTTCAGTCGAATGTCTCGGTGGACTGATTTGTATGTATTGTGCATGTTACTTAACTGATACTATGTTATTGAATTGCCAAAACGCGGCAGTGAAAAATGTCAGAAATATCTGTCTAACTGTATTTTAATCAAACTTATACATAAATATATAAAGTACTAAAGTAATAAAACATTACATAACATATGCATATATTTTATGATGTTTTATATTGTATGAAATGTAGGTACATGGCTATATTAAAATGGCGAATGTTTATTTTAATTAAAATGTGTATGTTGTGTTTCTGTTATTGCAAAAACACCATGCAGACATGCAAATATAACATAAGTGACACACCAATCATGGTATGATACACCACAAATAGTATCACGACACACCACTCATAGTATCACAATACACCACTCATAACTATCATGATACACCATTCATTATACAACACCTCTCATGGTATCATGATACACCACTCATGGTATCATGATACACCACTCATGGTATCATGATACACCTCTCATGATATAATAATATCCAAAACATGTATTCCTGTATCAGAAAGTGGGACTTTTATGTAAGAAATAAGGATTACACTTTACTAGATTCAAGACTGTAAATAAACCATACATGAATTATACAATAACTCTAGAAGGCAAGAATTTCCACGATGTGGTAATAATATCAGAACTTTTGACAGCAGAATGACAAGATCAATAAACGTTTATTAACATTGACGTCCTCCATATGATGAACAACTTGTAGACGGTGCACAGAGAGAAACAATTAATTGTATACATACAACAATCGATTCATATACATACATACAATCTAAACATAACTTATTATTATCAAAAACAACACAATGTACATTAACAACAACCACAAGAAATATGTGAAAAAACTACAGAATTAGATTTATTCTTTATACAAGATCAACAAATTTAACTAGCATAGCACAAGGTATACTGCTAATAACAACAAGAAACATGGTTTGTTTAATGTGTATGTGACAACCTGATCTATTAGTTGCACCTATACTCAGTATATTGCCAGTCTCTATGACAAGAAATCATAACTTGATATTCCTTGATTCTGTTAGCAATAAACAAAAAGGACTGTATTTATATATGGTATCCAGTCCTTTAGACTGCTAAAAGTGCTTTACATTTCACCACCTGGCAGAACAGAACTGAACACTGTTTTGACTTTTCCGAGAAGCATTCAGCAATGGTGCAAATAGTGCATCGAGACTGTTGATACACAAACGTCCACCACTACTTGTTGCCAGGTAATCATTTATATAACTGAGCAAACTGAAGCAACGTTGAGTGAAAGGTCCAAGCTTCGAACCCAGATTCTCTCGACTGAGAGTCTAATGTTTTAATCACTATGCCACCGTGCACCATTTACGCAATACCAATGTTGTACTATGTCGATACATGAAGATTAACATAACGATTTGTAAAATCCATGGAACACCTAAAGATGTGATATCTGCAGTCAAGTCTTTTCACAGTTTGTGATGCAATTATATTCCTGAATTCAATCCTGTACTTCAGACTCCAATATGCATACAGCAATACATATTATACAGGTTGATATGGTCACACAAACACATCAACAAAACAATATACATTGGGACCTCACTATTAAGGTCACCCCACTATTAAGGTCAACCCACTATTAAGGTCACCTCACTGTTATGGTCACCTCACTGGACCAGGCGAACATGACCTCAAGGCTCAATGGCAAGGTGATTGTATTAGTGAGATTAGTTTTCCTATTCTCTACTGTTGCAGAAATAATTTGGGACTACCCCAGGGTGACCTTAATTGTAAAGCGGCTATATTACCGAGGTGACCGTAACGCAAGGTTCCACTGTACAAAAGTACAAATCATAAAACATCAATATCCAATACTGCAACTATAAAAATGCTTGTGGTTTGTTTACACACTTCCTAAATTTAGGACAGTCAAATTATTTATTTTAGATGTGCAACAATGTTATTGTAGTGGCGAGTGGCCGACTCTCGCCCAGCTACTTGAAAGGGGAAGAGTTTAGTTTTAGATGACACCACATGGGTCGCTAGGTGGCGTAAGGTGGTACTTGTTTATTTTGTCACTGCGTGATTCAAAATCATTTTTGCAATTTAACGTTTAATTTTGTCTGTGAAACTAGTGTAGAATTAGTGTCAACGTATTGCACTGTTTCCTTAAACAAACATTTTATAAATTGTCACCACCAACGCTGTTAAATCGTACTTAAATTAGTTGGGCGATAATACAGGTCGATTTGATTTTCGCGCTAGCAGGCTTTCGTACACAACATACTAAGGTAGGGGCAGTCCCCTTATAAACTATATACTACCAGGCCTTTTCAACAAGACGTTCTTTTTAAACGTCTTCTTACTTTGCACAGGCCTGCTGAGCGCGAACAGTCATACGACCTGTAATATTGCCATTGATTATCGCCAACCCACTCTTTGTTTTAAATATTTTACATCAACCCACTCTTTATTTATTATATTTACTTTAATAACCTAGAAATTTACATTATTTTTAGTACAATTATACAGTTTTAGAATATTTTATTATTTTCAATTATTTATTATTTTATGAGACATTATCATTTTATTCTTCACCACTTCGAGGAAAGACAATGTCACCAGCATTTTTAGTGTGTTTTATTTTTATCCTGTTCTGCTGCTTCGAGAGGTCACGATTTTACGCTGTGCAAGCCACTTAGTCCCCAACGGTCGGCTGTCATTTTAACAGTTTCTCAGTACATGAGAACACAACATTCCTTGTCACATCTTCACAGTTTGCCATGTCTTAATCTTTGCTTTAATAGAAAGTTACTGCCAATCCCCCGCTCTAAGCCAACGTTTAAATTGGCAATTATTTTACTACTAGCAGGAGATGTAAGTCTTAATCCTGGACCTGCTATCAGGCGCAATATTCGAGTAGCCACCACTAACGTTCGATCTATTCGAGACAAAACTGCCTCGCTTACCGATTTATTAACTTCCAAGACAATAGACATCCTTGCAGTCACCGAGACCTGGCTCAGACCACATGACACAGCTGCATGCATTGCTGACATTTCTCCTTCCAGTTTCACCTTCCATCATCGCCCACGTTCAG
This sequence comes from Paraescarpia echinospica, assembly GCA_020002185.1. NCBI lineage: Eukaryota > Metazoa > Annelida > Polychaeta > Sabellida > Siboglinidae > Paraescarpia > Paraescarpia echinospica. The sequence continues at coordinate 16,063,075 of CM034541.1, forward strand.
TTGGACGAGGTGGTGGTGTTGGATTTCTCTTCTCAAAACAGTTCAAAGTTAATTTGCATTCAAACCCTGATTACTCCAGCTTTGAGGCCATCTGTGCCGAAATTTCCGATTCATCTTTCTCCGCTTATTTTGTGTGCATTTATCGCCCTCCAGGACACCCTGCCCATTTCTTTGAAGAATTCCAGGATCTACTTGAAAATCTGGCAACTATTTATTCAGAATTTTATATACTCGGTGATTTTAATCTTCATCTGGACACACCTTCATCAACAACAAGTACATTTAATGACATTCTGGCATCCTATGACATGAAACAACATGTTACCTTCTCAACACACATACATGGCCACTGGCTCGATCTCTTAATCACCCGCTCAGATTGTAACAATATTCAGACACCTACTGCTTCAGATGGTTTATCAGACCACCACACTGTCATTGCTGATCTCAAAGTTCCTAGAATTCCCGTAGAGTCCAAAAACAAAGTGTTTTACCGACCGATCCATAAGATTGACATTGCCGCATTAATGACAGATATCCTTAAATCCGACCTCATCAGTAAACCCAAAGAACATCTGTCAGATCTGTGTCGACAGTACTGTCAAGTACTCAAAGATTTACTTAATAAACATGCACCCCTGAGATCTAAATATGTGTCCCAAAAGCCACATGCTCCATGGATGACTCCTGAAATTCTACAATCTAAAAAGCGCCGGCGCTATCTTGAACGTGTATGGCGCAAATCACGCTCGCCTTTGGACAGATCACGATATTCTAAACAGTGTCACTACTGCAACAGACAAATGGCCAAAGCTAAATCAAATTATTACACAAACATGGTCTCGAGTAACTCTGATAACCCACGTCAGCTATGGAACTGCATAAATCATATTTTACATAGACGGCCGCCTCCATCTCTACCTAGTCATGTGTCAGTCAAATCTCTGTGTGACTCGTTTTCTAGTCATTTCAAAGATAAAATAAGTCTTATATGTTCTGCTTTTCCATGTCACACTTTAAGTACTGTAAATGTGGACTCCCCACAAGTAAATTCTCCACTTGTATTGTTTGAGCCAGCCACAGTTGATGAAGTGAGGAAAATAATAATGTCCTCCCCAAATAAGTCATGCGATCTCGATCCATTACCAACCATACTACTAAAAGCATGTCTTGACTCTTTACTTGGTACAATAACGAATATAATAAATTTATCACTAAGTTCGGGTAAATTCCCAGATGATTTTAAACATGCACATGTAAATCCTGTTCTCAAGAAGACTTCTCTGCCAAGATGATTTCAAAAATTATAGGCCAATTTCTAATCTTAGCTTTATTTCTAAGATACTTGAGAAAGTCGTAGCAAGCCGTCTAAGGCGTCATATTAGCTCAACTTGTTTATCCAGTGTGCTCCAATCAGCATACAAACAATTTCATTCTACTGAGACTGCTCTCCTAAAAGTACACAATGATGTTATATTAAACATCGATAAAGGCAAAGTAACTGCACTTACCTTGCTTGATCTGCCTGCCGCCTTTGATACCATTGATCACAACACTCTTGTCAAACGTTTATCATTGTGGTATGGCATATCTGGCACAGCTCTGACCTGGTTTTCTTCATATCTAACCAATAGACATCAAGGTATAAAGATAGATAATTACTTTTCAACCTCACTCCCCACTTCATGTGGCATTCCCCAGGGTTCCGTTCTTGGGCCTTTGCTTTTCACTCTCTACACTGCGCCACTCAGCTCTGTAATCCAAAGTCATAACTTGGATCATCACCTTTATGCAGATGACACACAGATCTACATTTCCTTGGCCACACTCGATACAAGTCATTCTCTAAACCGACTCAACAATTGTCTCCAAGATGTTTTTTCATGGATGACCGATAGTAAATTAAAGTTAAATGCAGACAAAACTGAATTCCTCATCATTGGTACTCCAATGCAGCGAGGTAAACTAAATGACTTTTTTCCAACATGCATCCCGAGTCAAACTATCACACCAGCAGCATCAGTACGGAATCTAGGAGTGACCTTTGATTGCGACTTCAATTTCAGACAACACATATCCCAAACGTGCCGTTGCTGTTTTTATCATATCCGTGATCTTCGCCGCATTCGCCGACATATGTCGCTTTCTGTCGCTAAGACTATCGCAACAGCTCTAGTTAGCAGCATATTAGATTATTGCAATTCCCTCCTTCATAATATTGCTATCAAGGATATTGCAAAACTACAACGCGTCCAAAATTGTTTAGCAAGGGTAGTCACACAATCTCCTCGATTCTCCCGCTCAGTGCCACTTCTAAAATCACTGCATTGGCTCCCCGTGTGATATCGCATTATGTTTAAGATCTGCACAATCACCTACCAAGCCCTTTCATCCAAACAACCTAGTTATTTACACTCAATGCTCACACCAGCCAGACAAGCCAGACAACTTCGGTCGTCTAGTTCGAAGTTGCTATCTGTTCCTAGAGTTAAGACAAAGGCTGGAACTCGAGCTTTTTCAGTTGCCGCGCCAACTATATGGAATTCGCTTCCCGTTAATGTTAAATTAGCAGAAAATATTGTTACATTTCGTCGTCACCTCAAAACCTATCTTTTCAATATCGCCTATCCTCCCTAGCTTCCTAGCACATCCATCCATTTGTTGACGAATTTCGCCTAGCACACGAGTACGAGAATGCTTAATCCTTTGGTTTTGGTGCGCCACTGAGCTCGGATTGTCTGAGGATATTGGCGCTTAAGAAGTTATTTATTATTATTATCATTCTGGCCACAGTCTGTATTCGTGTGTACAACAGATGCTACATAAAACGTGTCTTGGATAATGCAAATACATGTCAAATAGTTTACAGAAAATAAAACGTACTCTAAAATATAAGTATACACAATATGTTATTATTATGGGATATGAACCCGTGACTTAAATGTTCCCATTTGCAGTTCTGTTTGATTTTACTGTGTGACTTATGTAATTGAAGTCTAAGGCTGGTTCAAAAGATTTAACTTAAAAAAGTTTACTCTTTGGTGAGACAGCTTGAGAAACAATTTCGTAGGTTACCCTGAATCATGGCAGCCAGCCATCTTTGTCACAATGACAAAATGTCTTTGTAGCCAGGTTCTAACATGGTGGCGCCACATCACGGAGCCAGGGTAACCAAGGCTAGCTGTATAGTGACTGACTGGGCTCCAACACATCGCCAGCCACAGGAAGACATGTGGTTCACTGTTTTGGTTCAGTTGCATGTCTAGCAAGTGCCTCTGGCACGGTGGTTCCACATTGACCAGAGAAGTGGTACCTGAAATAATTATATTTACTTTATAAAGTGCCATATACATAAATGTTCGAAGCACAATACATAAAACTAATACATAAATAGCAAATAAAAAATGTAATATATAAATAAATAAATTAATTAACAGAACTATAATTAACTGTAGTTAAAATGTTGTAATAAATTAGTTACTTAAAATAAATGTGCTAAAACTAGTTAATTAATTATGTTAAAATTATGCTGCAGTAATTTATAGCAGTGATACTTATACTGAACAATGTGCAATTCATAATTGTTATATATGCAATACATGACTGAATAACTCTACCTCTTTTGTTATAAATGACCTAATTTAAAAACTGACTGTTTGGTGTATTTAGTACGTGTGTAATATACAGGCATATATACATTTATTTTGTAGTGATGATTCACTAATTGTACCAGGGCTTTTCATCTGTTTATATAAGTTAAATAATGGTTGGAATTATTCCATAGGGTGACTCTTCCGACAGCGATTATAATTAGTCTTAGTAGGAGTCTCCCGTCCCTTATATGACATAATCCTTCATTTCCCTATCATACACTTTGTTTTTTATACATGTCGATTCGATTGCAAAGTATTTTATGGCCTTTTGTATTTATAACGATTATTATGCAAGAAACAACACGGAGACCAATATAAAAAAGGCCAAATGGATGACGTTTATTAGGGGGCTCCAGTGTGTAAGCCCTTTTTGGCACACTGTGATGATTTAAGTGAACAAAATGTGGACTCTACAACCCAATGCCAGGCCTGTGACTGAGCCCAATACTAGTCTCCTGAACATCCGGCTGCTAGAGAGCCCATATTTCCACATATAACACAGCACTGATAACTGATTATGGAAATCAAGCCCATTCCAAACACTAGACACAACCTACCCAAATCTCAGTGTTGCGGGTGTTTCCTCGAGGTTGAACTCTGCGACGGTGACCCCGCGGGCCGCGACCTCTGGTGCAAACATGGCCGCTGGGTAAACCACGGACGATGTGCCAACCTGTTAACCAAGGCAACATGAATGTTACACTAACATAGTTTTCTTGTCATCATATAGATTGTGGACATATATTGTTTTCGATTATAACTAGAGTCATACCTCACTTTATGATCACCTCGGTAATACAGCCACCTCGCAATTAAGGTCACCCCAAGACAGTCCCAAATTTTTTTTGTAACAGTAACAGGAAATGAGTCCCGCTAATACGGTCACCCCGCTAATAAGGTCACCTCGCTAATAAGGTCAACTCGCTATTCAGTGAGGTTCCACCGTACCTCCTCTATTCATTTAGCGAATTCGGTTCGATATTAAAATTTAGAAACATTTAACAAGATTCATGAAAATGTTCATTAAGTTGGAAGAAATGAAATAAGACAATTTTCTTAGTACACAACTAGAAATTTTTTCTACTCACAATCGATGTTTCAACCACCTTCGGCGGATGAAGAACCGTTCCTGATGAAGGCCGCCGAAGGCTGTTGAAATATCGATTGTGAGTGGAAAATTTCTAGTTGTGTTCTAAGAAGATTGTCTTATTTTAGTTAACAAGATTGCCTTCCAGAACAAAACCCTGATGACAAGCGGACGAGGAAGCCTTTGGTTTATTGAGAACCCAACTGTTTTGCGTAGATGTGGCACCCGTCCTTCTAATATTTGTCAATTTCATTTTTTAAACATTTCATTTTTTTTAAACATTTTCATTCCTTACATTCATTTGTAGTTTTCTGTGAGAATGGATACTCTCCGATATATAATCTACGATGTTTCTTCACTAATGTTACAAAGATTACAAGATCTATGAACTAACCCCAATACAAACGTTACAAGATTTATTAACTTATTTTGAGACAAAAGTCACGATCTATGAACTCTCCACATGACAAAGGTCACATGATCTATCAACTGATCACGAAACAAAGGTCACATGATCTATCAACTGACCATGACACAAAGGTCACATGATCTATCAACTCACCACATGACAAAGGTCACATGATCTATCAACTGGTCACAACACAAAGGTCACATGATCTATGAAATAACCACATGACAAAGGTCACACAATCTATCAACTGACCACGAGACAAAGGTCACATTTCTCCAGTTCGGCCTCTGCCTTCTCTATGACCCCGGGGTGAAGACTTTCGCCAAACCAGACAACGTGTACCCGCAGTAGACCTCCACAGCCTGGCTGTTGACACCTGAAACAACAACACCTGCAGTAGACCTCCACAGCCCGGCTGTTGACACCTGAAACAACAACACCTGCAGTAGACCTCCACAGCCTGGCTGTTGACACCTGAAACAACAACACCTGCAGTAGACCTCCACAGCCTGGCTGTTGACACCTGAAACAACAACACCTGCAGTAGACCTCCACAACCTGGCTGTTGACACCTGAAACAACAACACAGGCAGTAGACCTCCACAGCCTGGCTGTTGACACCTGAAACAACAACACCTGCAGTAGACCTCCACAGCCTGGCTGTTGACACCTAAAACAACATCACCTGCAGTAGACCTCTACAGCCTGGCTGTTGACACCTGAAACAACAACACCCGCAGTAGACCTCTATAGCCTTGCTGTTGACACCTGAAACAACAACACCAAAGTAAAAAGTAAAGGTAAGTTCTTATACAGCGCAGTAACCAGTCTTCAAGACTGCTCAAAGCGCTTTACACTTTACTCCCTGACAGAACTGTTCAATTAACACCATCTCGACTTCTCTTGGAAGCATTCAGCCATGCTGCAATTAATGCACAAATGTTATTCATACACAATTATTCACCACAGTCTATAGCCAGGTACTCATTCATACAGATGAGTGAACTGGAGCAACGTAGAGTGAACGAAGTTCAACACCGCAGCACAGGATTTGAACTCGGGATCTCTCGATTGAGAGTCTGATGCTCTAGCCACTGTGCCACTGTGCTCCACACTTACTCTGTTCACGGCTTGCAGTAGACACATGTACGGAGTTAATGACAGCATTGCCGTAGTAGTAGTACACACTGCCTACTTGGCGCCTCACACCAGTGTTCTGCCTTCACCACAAAAATATTCTGGTCAGCCGGACAGCAACTTCCATTTATTGGTTCGGTAGCAACATTAGTGGTCCACATGTTACAAAGGGCCAACACACAAAGACCTAAAAAATAACGTTCTGGGTAGTTTTTGTTTACAATAAAAATCACTGTAATGTACGTACTTCGTGAGTGCAGCAATTTAAAGGCAAACATTTTTGTAGGGGCGTAAAGAAATCTGTTCCTACAACTGCCACAGTCCATATTCAGCTAATATGAATACCCTGGAATAAATTGATAGTCACATGGACCAGCAACTCTAAAAAGTTACTGACCTGGAGGAGAATCGGTGGTCACTACCACTGGTCATTGTACATTTCAAACACTGTTTCAAATGCCAGATCGAGATGCAACTCCAGCCGCAACGCAACAAGCACCAACGGGTTAGAGACAGAGACCACATACAACACGTGCTAGCTCATTACCATAGATATATGACATGCCACAGCAAAGTGGGTATAAGTCACAAAATCTGTGAGTAATGAAGCAGTTTTGACTCATAGTGTCTATTGTTTTTTAACATATGGCTCATAAATGTATTTTATTAGTTTTAGCTTATTTATTGAAGAAAAAAACGGTCCGTTGAAAAATTAGATTAAACGTTAAGCATTTCTGCAATAATCACAGAATTAATGGAACATGACCTAGACAGCTATTTTTAGCTCATGTGCAGAATAGGCCAGTGTGACTTCATACCCAATTCACTGAGGTGGGTCACATGACCTAGACAGCTATTTTTAACTCGTGTGCAGAATAGGCCTGTGTGACTTTATACCCAGTTCACTGAGGCAGGTCACATGACCTAGACAGCTATTTTTAGCTCGTGTGCAGAACAGACCTGCATGACTTTATACCCAGTTCACTGAGGCGGGTCACATGACCCAGACAGCTATTTTTAGCTTGTGTGCAGAATAGGCCTGTGTGACTTAATACCCAGTTCACTGATGCGGGTCACATGATCTAGACAGCTATTTTTAGCTTGCATGCAGAATAGGCTTGTGTGACTTTATACCCAGTTCACCGAAGCGGGTCACATGACCTAGACAGCTATTTTTAGCTTGTGTGCAGAATAGGCCTGTGACTTTATACCCAGTTCACTGAGGCAGGTCACATGACCTAGACAGCTATTTTTGGCTTGTGTGCAGAATTGGCCAGTGTGACTTAATACCCAGTTCACTGAGGGTCATATGATCTAGACAGCTATTTTTAGCTCGTATGCAGAATAGGCCTGTGTGACTTTATACAGAGTTCACTGAAGCGGGTCACATGACCTAGACAGCTATTTTTAGCTCATGTGCAGAATTGGCCTGCGTGACTTCATACCAAATTCACTGAGGTGGGTCACATGACCTAGACAGCTATTTTTAGTTCGTGTGCAGAATAGGCCTGTGTGACTTTATACTGAGGCGGGTCACATGACCTAGACAGCTATTTTTAGCTCATGTGCAGAATTGGCCTGTGTGACTTACTACCCAGTTCACTGAGTCGGGTCACACATAGATTGTGAGAGAAGGATAAGTTAGGGACTACATCTTTGGTTGGCACAATGCATTGTAGCTTATAATACTGCACTTGTTAAATAATGCAGTACCGACTCTTAATGTACATGTCAGGAAACAGAAGTTTGCTGTGTAAGGGAATAGTCTGCCCTATTCTAAAAGTACGAATATAATCGTGGTCTTCGAGCTATATTATGAATACTGGCGATGGAATGAGTGAAAACTTACTAGAATGTTGCTCATCTGAGACATTTCAAAAAGGATATATATATGTATGTATATATATATATACAGTGTACATATATCTATATATGTGTGGAAATATTTATGCTAGCGAACTAAGTTTTATTCAACACAATTTAGTCTACAAACTGCCAAATCACACATTTGGTGCCATAGTAATTGATATTTCGGAGGAGAATATTTCCATACACACTTATTTTATGTTCATTAAGGGTCGGTACTGCATTATTTGACAACTGCAGTATTATATGTTATAGTGTGTCTCTTACTTACCTTGGCAGTTTTTCTGCAGGAATTCTCGCGTCCACTGCACTAACATCAGGAGCTCTGGATCCAACAAAAAACATATTTTATTGAGGATTTATGAAGACAATTCTGATAATACCACAACTCGTTAGGGCCACCCCATCGTCACAAGGAACAAGTTTCAGGACGTGCTTTGTGCATAAATAAACAGCTTGGAAAGGTAACTTCTCTCGGATATAAAACAGCCGAATTTGAATGTTGTTGTATATAACAACAGTTTTAAAATGTTTCACATTTGGTCATCACACTGTAGTCAAAGTTTTATGTTTGCTACAAACTATGTTAAATCTTATGTCCTATGTTTAAATACTGGACCACCCAACTGTATCCTTGAATGCATATTTTATACTTTTTCATTATTAACCAACTATTTTGTATTCCATGTGTGTCTACACCTTCGTATTATTTCTATTTTGTATACATATGGACTTTTGTCTAAACTATTCCTATATCTTACATTATTTTTAGCCAATTACTATGCTATGATTTAATGTCCAGTCAGAATGTCATCAAACTGAAATGGGTCCATGACTCCGAATAATACATCTAGGACAGAATATTAATCAATCAATGAAACAGTCAATCAATTATGTTTCACGTAATATAATACAAATTATGTTCTTGCAAAAATGTCAACTGATGGTAGACATCTTTTTTTATCAAACACTATTTGTTCACCCAAACTACTTCCTTGCAAAACGTTATGTTATTTATTAGAATAAACAAAAGGTAGACATTTATTAATCCAATTTTCCATGGGACATCCTGCATAATGATCCTCAACAACTTATGCGCTCAGAGAGGAGAATACAAAATAAGATTAAGTACGATTCTGATCTTCCTTCTTTAGGGAACAACATAACACCCCTAAGGGTACTTACCCTTTTCCGGCAAGGGCTTCGCATATGGGACTATCCTTATTGACGCTGATGTTACCACATTCCACACATCTCACCTTGAAAAGACTGCCTGGAAAATATCAAGATATTACATGAATATCTTTAGCCGGAACATGGGACAATACAAACAGTGTCTTCATCTTGTATCGCAGTGTAACATTAAAACGGACATCTGCTGCCAAGACGGTTAATGTCCATTTCACAAAATGCATCAGATTATACTCAAATATTTCTCAGAAAGAACATAAAATGTACTTTTAAGTCGTGGTTAATCATGAAGACATCTAACAAATATGTCGCAGGACAACTGACATTTTAGAATATTACCTTATGCATTAGATAATTTTATTCTTGCCAAGTTCCTTTTATTTTTAATTATTAATAACATTTTATTAGACAATTGTTTTCGAAATGTGTATTTTATTTTATGTTATATAACTACAGTAGGTATGAAAGGAGGTCTTCGTATGGTATGATGGCTTGTTTGATCTTGTTGTGAACGTCTTCATTAGTAATATTGTCTTCGTATGATATGCGCAAAATCTTCCGAAAGCACCTCATTTCCATGGCTTGTATCCTCTTCTGTAGATCTGCTGAGAGGGTCCATGTTTCACAAGCATATAGAAAGTTGGACATGACAAGGGAGCGCATCAGCCTTATTTTCGAACTGACATTGATGTTACTGTCGTTCCGTATGGGTTTCAACCTTGTAAGCTGCTGTTGTCTGGACATGAAGACCTCCTTACAACGGTCAAGAAGCATAAACTGAAGTGGTACGGCCACGTCTCACAATCATCTGGCCTTGCAAAGACCATCTTGCAAGGTACCGTGAGACGGGGGAGAAGAAGAGGTAGACAGAAAAAGAGGTGGGAAGACAACATCAAAGAGTGGACGGGACTGGAGTTCGCCGACTCCCAGAGGGCTGTGGAGAACAGGGAAACGCGGAGAGAGCTGGTTAAGAAGTCATCAGTGGTGCCCCAACAATCCTTACGGGTTATGGGAAAGTGATGTGAAGAGGTACGTAAGCGAATGACTGCGCAAAAACACACAACAAACATGACATAGTCGCCACGTTAATAATACAGTTTTACAACTATTACATGTAAGCAACAGGCAGAGCATTACATCGGTAGATGAGCAACCGTGACAAAGTTTGCATTTATTTGGGTGGGTTCACCAGGCAGAGTATTTCATTGGTAGACGAACAGGGGCAAGGGTCAACAGCTTTCGCTTGGGTCAGTTCACCAAAGATGAAGTGTTAACCTTGGTTGAGGGGGTATTACCATGCAGTTCGATGAGATTCTTCGTGCCTGCCCGCTTGTGTAGTTCATCAATGTTCTGTGTGATGACAACAACATGGCGGTCTTGTTTGGCCAGTCTTTGTTCACACTCCGCTATAGCAAGGTGTGCCTGCACAATGCAAGAAAACAATTAATCTAGATATTATTATATAAAACACCAAAATGATCTTATATGTGTCATACAGTAACAATGGTCTACGAAAATGCAATTCATAACAAATGTTGAGCACTGAAAAACTGTTAATTTTTTGGTGAAAATCATCCATGCATGCACACGCGTACACCCATGTGTGCACTCATGTACACAGTCACACCCATGTGTGCACTCATATACACAATCACACCCATGTGTGCACTCATATACACAATCACACCCATGTGTGCACTCATATACACAATCACACCCATGTGTTCACTCATACACTCACGTACACAATCACACCCATGTGTGCATTAACGTACACAATCACATCCATGTTTGCACTCATGTACACAATCACATCCACATGTGCACTCATGTACCCATGCATGCTCAGTTTACAATGGTCCATAACTGTTGAAAGTTAAATTTCCTATTGACAATAGTTTATTATCACACCAACTAACACGATGCACCAAGCCTTTATGCAAGATAACATTTTACCAATCCAAAATGTCCTCGTACATACGTGCACCTGGGTGCACATACAATCCAATCCAAATATGCATAAATATGTATAAAACCATACGAGCATACACAAGTGTGACACAGATTCTTAAAGCGTAAAGGTACCAGTGAGTTTTTTGCTCCTCAAATTCAACCCATCCAAAATCAAATTTCCACCCATCCAAAATGAACTCAACCTGTCCAAAAGTCAGTTGGATGGGTCTTTAGGTAAAGCTATGCGATGTGCACATCGACTGTTCAATATTTCACTCCTTGCTACAACTGTAATTCTATTGTACAGAAAATGACCTACTTTATTTGGCTCCTTGGTCAACATCACCTCCCTCCTGTAATGGTAGAATTCCCACACCAGGGATGGGCTTTTTTCAAACGCTTCAGGCGTCGCCAAGTCCTGGAGGAAACAAGACAAATCACAGAAGAAGTATATATAGTTATATAATATAATCAAGCTAGTATAATGTATACATATGTATATTAACATTTTCTATAAGATGGTTTGCATCTTGGGCGTCAAACTTTCAAGGATTTGATTAATCTACAACCTTTTGGATGAAGAATAACGCCTAAACTTTTTATATTCACATTTAAGTAAGGGTTCTTACCGGTTTTAGGGTTCGTACCATATGATAGACCGATGTAAATCGACTGGTCGTAACATTATGCATATATTTCTGTGACTGAACCCAAGAATGCCAATTAGCTAACAAAGTTTTATAGAATGTTAATGCAAAAAATATTCAAATTTACGTCATAAGATTTATTACATGATGACAACAAGAATGTAAACTCACCTGAGCCTGCCATGTTCGCCAGTAACCCCCAGTGCCCCTGAAAGTGGGCACTCCACTCTCTGCACTCACTCCCGCCCCCGTCAAGATTACTATGTTCTTGGCATTGGCAAACTCCTCTCGAAATTCCGCCATGTTCGAACATGGTTGCGTCGCCATCTGTATTGAAAAAGGAAACTTGTTTGCATTCATATTCTTGAACAGTTTTAAATAAAGTGTAATTAAAACAATACTCCAAACAGAATAAGATATTCTGAAATATTGTTATGAAATTTAAGTAAAATTTTAATTGTGAAATATTCAAAAGTCAGCTAAAATGTCCTAATTTCCAGTTTAATGAATAAGTTGAACTGTCACTGAACAATGTCCAGCTTTACTCAGAAAGAATACTGACTGTGATGGGCTTATTTTATTAACCATGTACTTAGTAAAATGTGGAAATAATCCAATTCAATATCACTAAATGTCAGTAATTGGTCATATTATACTCGCATCTTAATGTGAAGTTATTTGACAAACTAAGCAAATGCGACCTTACGGAGTAATAATAAGGGTAATAATAATAGAATAGTAATAATAGAATACTAATTGAATAGAATACTAATAATAGAATAATAATAGAATAATAATAATAATAGAATGGTAATAATAATAGAATAATAATAGAATAATAATAGAATAATAATAGAATAATAGAATAATAATCATATATTTTATTTATACAGTGCCATATCTCCGGATATGAAAACCTGTTCAAAGGCGTTTAAAATAAATCATAGTTAAAACATGATCGCTACAATACAATAATTATTTTACATATAAAAATATATAATAAGAACCTAATGTGAAATTTAAATATACATTTGTAAATAAATAATTTATATAACATAAAGTATCGGCTAAATATTGACTAGATTTAACTACCTAAAAATTAAACTATTTGCTGTTTTAAAATCAATCAAGTAATTAAATTTAAAAAATACTTAAAATGCAGTGTAAAATAAATCATGTAGTGACGTTAGAATGAAGATATTTTTTATAAATAATCTTGTAATGCATTCTTGAAAAGATGTGTCTTTAACTGAGACTTTCAAAGTTTGATAGAGTCAGCGTCATGGATATACAATGGTAGACCATTCCAAAGGCACAGTGTCGTCACAGAGAAATCCTGTTGACCGTATCATTCCATGGCACAGTTAGTAGATTGCTATCAGGGTAATGTTTTGTATGAAATAGTTCTGCAATATAAATACTAAACAATTTGTTATTAAATTTTTCAAATCTGACTCGATGCCATAATATAAAAAATTTACATTTTGGCTCTTTAACCAGTGTGCCATTTCTTTGTTGGTAACTTTTTTGGTTATTTATTCTTTGCAGTGCTATGTCTGGCTATATAATTATGGCTAATCATTTGGTCAAGGTTTTTCGACCATATATGGTTGAATAGCCTGGGGGACTATTTGTCTGGATATGGACGAATAGCCAATGGTCGCCTATACACTATTTGACCAAATAAATAAATTTGCAAACATATCTATATATATATTTATTCGTTTTTTATATTATATATATATATATATAATATAAAAACCGGATAAATATACCATTAACCGCTTATTTGACCGGACAAGTAAAAGGTTATTTACATAAACATGGATTATCTTATCTATGACAAACTCGCATGAACCACTGCTTATCAACAATCTATGACATATCAGAGCATCCGAATCGGCCTAGATTTGAATGCTTTGGACATATTTGATAGCATGGTCTGTTATTTTGAAGGATTCTGGGTTGCCTATAAAAAATAAATGTTTCTTTATTTCTTATGTAATGTGATGTAATTGTACACTTGTTTGACAGGTGTCGTTACTAACAGTATATCCATTAAAACTTTTCAAATCTAAATAATGTATTTACACTTTAATCAATATAATAACTAACTTAACTATTTTTTGTAATTTGTGGTAGGCAGATTCCATTCATAGTTACCAAGAAAAAATAAAACCCCCTCAGGGTATTCTTTATCTTATGAGAATTTAAGCGATTTCAACATTACCAAAATAGCTTAAATTGTGGTGATTCATTTGATATTTATATAACTTTAATACATGATATAATACATGATATAATACATGATATAATACATGATATAATACATGATATAATACATGATATAATACATGATATAATACATGATATAATACATGATATAATACATGATATAATACATGATATAATACATGATATAATACATGATATAATACATGATATAATACATGATATAATACATGATATAATACATGATATAATACATGATATAATACATGATATAACACTCAGCACAACTTAGCCGAAGAAGTAATAGAGCCGAAGCTTCCAGTATTTTCTCTCCGGTGCCGTGGATGCATTCATTACATAATATTTGTGTAATTTATCAAGACACTATGATGTATTATGTTTGCTGTGTTGTGCCTCGGCTTCTGTTGTTCTAGTGTTCCCCTTGTAGAACTGTGTAAAGTTTCTCTGTTCATAACTAGTAACAACTACCGATACATGACCAATTTTAACCAATTGGTCCATCGCAATTGTGCGAATTTGAATTGAACCTCCATGAGATGTGCAGAAATTTGCAGGAGAGAATATCGTATTCGCGCTATGCCACGTAGTTGGGCGTAGGCAGCCCGACAGGTACGGCTAATGTGTGCAGCTATCGACATCGTGGAGTCGAGCTGTACTCCAAGGTCACGTATGTTGGTGGAATTGCAACTGCAGATGTCGATGGGAAGAGGCGGTGGCTGTGGAACACGGTTGGTGCTGTAAACAGTATCGCCTCGTTCAAAAACAGGTAGTGCGGCGCTAGCCATGCCTTTATGTCAGTCACACAACGGGATATCCAGTCGGCGGCGGACGCAAAACCATGTTGCGGAAAATCTACGTAGAGTTGGGTGTCGTCAGAGTATACATGGTAGCGAACACTGTGCTTCGCGAATATGTCGGAAAGACCAGCACAGTATATAGAAAATAACTGAGGGTCCAAAACACTGCCCTGTGGAACTCCATGTCGTAGTCGGCTGTCGCAAGAAAGATGACTGTCAACGCTGACACACGCAAAGGTACGAGGCGAGCCAGCAAAGTGCATTGCTTCGCATGCCGATTCGGTCTAGTTCAGCGACAAGACAGTTGCCCACATTAATGACTGGATTGCTGAAACCACAAGCAATAATGACTTCTACTCAATCCCACTATTAACGAATCACTGTTTTCACAAGATGAGAGAGCGCGATATTGTAGTACTTAGCATATGAAACTTGTCCAATATATAGTTTTATGAGGTATTTTACAAATAATTTTTTTAAATCAGCTTCAAAATGTACTCTTTCCATGTTCAATTCTAACGGCTCCAGGGGACCGTTTCACCAACATTCTTAAGAGCTCTTAAGCCTGATTTTGCTCCATAAAATCGAGTGTTCTCCTTACCTAGGAGCGAAAATGAAAAACTGTATTTCATTAACAATTCATCCTGGATACGATCCATAAAAATGGTCCTAAAAATGGCAATTTCTAAGACGACGTTACACCACCCTTTAACTATTATAAACAGCTAGATTTTACTAACTGTTTTTTTAATTTGGGTCCACTTTCACACAGAGAACCAGTTGTTCACAGCCAAATGTTAGCTTCGTGAAGGTCAAGGTTGTTGTGACATTTGTTAATCAATTTTGAGCCAAGTTTAAGCTGTATCTAACATAACCTGCGCACTACGGCCCTTCATATTACTATACTCGACCGCACAATTTTGGTTTAAGTTGTTGCTGCTCTCTATGCTTTTGAAAACTTGAAATTGTTAACAACGACGCTCTGCAAGATTTTGTTTAAATTCTTTGCACAGTGAACAAAATATGTTGTTGGGCCGAATTTTCAAACACTTTTTGACAACTGTTCAATCTCTTTTGGCAAATTGTGCCAACTGTGTAGATTATCGATTATCATGATGAAAATATCACTCTTTGCTTCAAGATTAATTTAACGATCATGATTTAAAAAATACTCCTTGATTTTTCAGTCAGATTCTGTTCTAGGATGGATTTTCCTTAAGAGCTTAATATCTTAGTGAAACGGTCCCCTAGACTAATAAATTTGACTATTCTAGAAATTTAAAGTGCCTTTTCACTGTGCAAAACTGGGTAACTAAGTCTAGGCAAGTTTTTTAAAGAGAAAACGATTGCCCCTCTGCCCTGGTCATCTGGTCCTGGCACTGCCCCTCGTCAACGACAACACTCAACTGACACAGTAAACAGACGGGTTTGTCACTTTTTTACATTGTGTCATCCCAGTACCAGTGGGCACACGACATCTTAGTTTTAGACGTGTTTTAGGCTTTAGCAGTTATTTTTTGGTTATATGGATGACGTCTTAAAAAGACATCATTTAGACATCTATCAGACATCTACATCTTTACGTAAGAAATGAGACACAAAACAGTCTTCTTCTTCTTCTGTTAAGTGGCCACAATCAATATCTGATTATTCTGCCACTATTCTGGGGATCTGGCATTTCGAAAGAAAAACCCACCTCCTACAAAATAGATAAAAATATACACTACTAATAAACCTTGCATAAGGCAGTGTCAGGCCCAAAAGAACAAAACAAAACACAGAAAAAAAATCAAAGCTAGTTAAGCAACTACTAATACTAGTTATCTACAGCTCTCTAACAAGGACCCTAGCAGTTGAATGTTAGCCTGGAGATCAAATTTAGGTTGCCAGTCTTTCACTGGCAACCTAAATTTAACGTGTTTTAGACGTCGACCTATTTTAAAGTTAGACGTCAAAATATACCACTGGCACTGTGTCTATTGCCATTGGTATTGCCATGGCATGGGCATGGCATTGGCATTGACGTTTTACATTTTTATGAACATTGACGTGATACGTACGATTACAGGTTGGAATCGTTTCAAGGTGCAAGAAATTCTGCTTCCTGTCAGAACTGACGCAACAGAAGCTGATTTACATATCGGACGTAACTGGCGTAACCAAAATAACAGTGACATATTTCCTTCTGGTTGCTTTCATGTTGGGACAGCCAGTGGAACAGTGCTGCTACGGTGGGAGTATGAAAACGTGACCGCCAGGTGTCACCATTAAGTTACGTTTTCACGGGGCGTTTCAGTTCTTCTAGACTAGTTGCTTCCGGTTCTAGTTCTAGTTCTAGTTCTAGTTGTTTCCAGCACTCGGCAACGTTCTATTAACTGACTAGTCTGTATATATTGTGGTTATATGTTATGATCTTATGAGGTCTCATTCAACTCGGTACTCGGCAACGTAGTACTAAACGACCATTCTTTACACAAAATTAAAATACTAGAAACTATGGTCTTACGAGTCTCATTCAACTGGTCAGCCTTTGTTAGAACATGCTAGTCCATTTTTTGACGTGACCGCACATACGCGCTACCGCCCCGGCGTGGCGTGGAGAATCCATGCAGAAGCGCCGCCCACAGAGAAGTGACACTGGAATAACAACATCCGGTGTCGTTGCAGACTTCTAAGCATTACGAACAGTGGACGCGGATCAACAGTAGTTGTAAGGTATGTGAACGTTTTCACAGCAGTACAGTTGCTACATATAACCAGTTGCGCAGTTGGAACGTTTTTCGGCGGTACTAAGGCTAAGCCAAAGGAGCATTAATAATCATGCGATATCGTTATCTGACATGTGACAATGTCAACAGTCAAGTCGTGTATCATGCCTAAGTCATCGTAACCTGTAAAAAGTAGTACTTAGTAGATCTGCCACAGTCAGGTCAGTGTGACATGCGCGTGATGGCTGGAGTACCGCCCCTTGTCACAAGACATAATGATAATGGGTTGCGTCATATACTATAGACTATAGTTTCGTGGCAGAGCCTAGAGGAGATTATATAACGAAGTTGGTTCGGCTGTGTTAGGTCGAACAATTATTCTCAATGAGTTAAGGCTTAAGCGATTTAAAGGTATGTCTCCATTTTTACATCTTGTTGGTTGAATTTGATGAAAGTAGAAACATGCCTTGCATACACATGTTCAGATAATCACAATAATTATAGACTTTCATGGCTATAGTAGGCACTTCAACAAACAATTTAATATCATGCTAGAACATTGGGAATTGGCTTAAATTAAAGGTAATAACTTATAATTAAGGATCAGATAATTGTTTATTTTATTAAGATATCTTTAATAGATAAAAAAATATTGCAATTTTAAGACAGCAAAATAGCATAATTTTTGTGTACAATGGCAAAATGGACTCATTTTTGTGTTTTCTGTGAATAAATATTTGCTTTAAAATGTCATAACTTTTTTATTTAAATAAATATAGATATTTAAATACACCTTTCAGGGTTTTAAAACATATTGACTAGAATATTACATTTACTATATTTTTTATTTTTAGTACTAATTATAACCAAATTAATGCAGTTAATTTTAGTTATGTAATAATAATATTTTATTTTGTTAAGCGCCACATCCAATATTGTTCACAGCGCTTTACAACAGTATATAATGTAGCATGCAAACTCAACAGACCAACACATTCCAATTAAATGCTATAACATCCATGATTATGAAGATATTTATATATAGTATGCAATGTGTATAACCACATTAATAATGGTAATAAAAAACATGCATTAACAAATCATTTAATAATAACAATTTAATTATATAGTCAATATTGGGTAATTATATCGCACAACCTAAACAGACCGACAAATTTCAGTAAAAGGCCATATTGTCCATGACTATGAAGAAATTTATACATATTATGCAATGTGTATAACCACATTAATAATGGTAATAAATATACATTAACAAATAATTTAATTAATTAGTCAGTACTAGCTAATTAGCGCGTAACCTCGACAGATCGACATCATTTAAGTAAAAGGCCATAATGGACATGATTATGAAGATATTTATATAATTTATGCAAGCAGTAAACCACATTAATTATGGATATATACATATATCTCAAAGTAATTGCATTATTACTATTAATATTACAATTAAGAATGGCAGTCAATACTAGCAGTAGGCAGCCATGGCTATGGGCTGGCATGGGTCATATTTCTACAACTAGTAAATCTAATTCTAAGACCAGGTATAGCAGAATTGGCATGGATATTATATAAATAAGGTATAAGTAGTATTGGTTTTGTAGAAATTTTAATTCAAAGAAATGGATTAAGTCACAGTCTGCATCTGGCATCGCCTCCAATGACGCGCACAATCAGTTTCGCCAACACAGAACTTTCAAATGTGACAATTTTGTTAACAATGCAAAACCATATTTCTCAACAGAGCGCGCCACCAATTTTGTCAACACAGACTAAATAAAACTAATAGATAAAGCTAAACACAAAATATTTCAGGCTAGACGCAGCTGTATAATAATATCTGCAAATAAACACAGATGTGGTCGTAAAATAGATGTAATATAGCTTAATTTTTGTCAAAATTTAAACGAATAAACCATGTTTAACTTTCCTCCGAGAACAACACAGCAGTGAATGAGGTAAATGACCGGAAAAAAGCCCGCCAAAACACGAGTTGAAACAAAGCGCTACCGGCGTGCCGGAAAACGAGATGGTGCTGCGATGATCGCGAGTTGCACTATGCGAAACGACCCAGTTAGCAGAATTCGTCAAATGTCTAGCTATAGGCATATATATATATGTATATTATATATATATATATATATATATATAGATAAGATACAGTGGGACTTGGAGTTGGAATGATTCCGATCACAGGATCCACTTGATCAGAACGATTCCTCCTTCACACTCTAACTACTATTGAAAATTTATACTTCCTGGTTTCAGTAGTTACTGTTAGTGATGCTTTATAGCAGGCCTGGGGTAATAATGATATGTAATAGTAACGATTACAAATATTGAAGTAATAGTAATAGGTTGAGCAAAAACTCAAAGTAATAGTAATAGGGAGCAAAGTAATATAGTAATTGACCTATTACTTTTATATTACTATTGAACATTTAAATTGAATTTCAACTACATAACAGTTCCATTTGATTAGGTTGTAGATTCCACTGGTTTCTCCAGGTTTTATGGTTGCTCCCCCTTGTCAACTTCAGCATGGCCCTGGTGAAGTTTTACCCTAGAGTTTTATGAGCATTTACACAGCAAGATACACTGGTACAGTGTGACTGCTGGGTTGACTAAAGGGATTAAACTGGGATTTCATTGCTTTGAAGCCAGTTCTGCCAAGTGCCAAATTGCCAACTACCCTTTTCAAGTAAGCCTATGGGTTTAGTGACTGCTTCCATGGTGCACACAATTCAGCCTAAACTACAGTGGGTGAGAAAAACATCCTGATGTATTTGTACTTGAGCCAATAATTAAAAGTCCACCAAGCACCAGTAACAAGATTTAACAAGATTGTCACCCAGAGAATTAACTCTAGATGGACAAGGAAGCCTGGCTTATGGAGAGTCCAACCCTTTTATTTATGTGTATCCCGCCCTTCTGAGGTATGTGTCGATTTTATTTTTAAACATATTCACGCTACTAGCACCCACACAATCAGCAGATAATCTGTTCCATTCATTAGTTCTTTTTCCTAACATTTCCTTATGTACTATATTTCGCCTAATTAATCCAAGGATTTGATTTCCCTTTGAAGCTGCAATTTCCGCACTGCTCTGAAACCTTCATATCAGCACTAATGGTTAACCCTAAGTCCTTTTCTTTTATGGTAGTACTT
The DNA here is from genome assembly GCA_020002185.1 of Paraescarpia echinospica. NCBI lineage: Eukaryota > Metazoa > Annelida > Polychaeta > Sabellida > Siboglinidae > Paraescarpia > Paraescarpia echinospica. The sequence continues at coordinate 16,083,966 of CM034541.1, forward strand.
TGTATTTTCTACATCTTCATTCCCATGTTCTGTTTGGAGGCATTTACATTTCCCAAAATTTAACAACATTTGCCACTTTTTAGACCTTTTGATCAACCTGTTAAGATCATCTTGTAAATGCTGTCTATCTCCAACACTTTTAATCCTTCTAAACACTTTTGTATCATCCGCAAATTTCAACACCTTGCTTGTTATTTCATCATCCAAATCGTTGCTATATATTAAGAATAATATAGGTCCTAGTACTGATCCCTGTGGTACCCCACTCAAAACTGATTTCCAGTTTGAAGCCTCCCATCAACTACTACATGTTGTCTTCTGTCAATCAGCCATTTTTAGTAGAGCAGTGTGGTTTAATTAGACTAATATAATCCACCTAGTTACGTGGCATTGACAATTGCTTTTGTCTTTCATTCCAGTATGGTATTTAAATATATAATAGAACATATATATATATATATATGTTCTATGGTTTTTCTACTTGTACAAAAAATTACTTTATCAAGAATTATGAATCATGTTGTCATATTTCTAACTGTTACATCTGTCATTCTTAAACTAGACATGGCTTTGCATTTGTTTAAACTAATTTATGTATATACTATGTATACACATACACACACTATATTGTTAATCACATGATAATCATAAAATTATGTTACATCAGTAGGGTGGCTCCCATGATAGCGGCATATAAGTGTCTTAATGGGAGCCTCCCTGACCTTACAATGAATATTATATTGTAGTTTATGTGCTTATGATGGTCAAAATAAATACTATCTGTCTTGTCTGTCTGTAGACCTATCCTTAGTCATTGTAGTTAGTAGATTGTACTAAATATGGTATGTACGATATGTATATATATTTTGTTGTAACTATTTATACATTTTTTTATGCTTTTTAATACTCCCCTAATGATGATGATGAAAGTACTTAGTATTCTCAGATATTATTTCAAATACTTTGGGTATGGGTATCAATAAATGGCAAGTTAGATTTTGTATTCACCTGCCTTGTTTAACTTCTTGAGACTGAGTCAAACAATCGTACTTATTGTTTTTATGCATACAGTGCATTATACCATAAAACGTTCCAATGAAAAATGTAATAATAATAGTAATTGCTTCAAATGTAATAGTAATAGGAAGAATTCAGCATGTAACAGTAATAGGAAGGAAGCAAAATAATAGTAATAGATTACATTGCAATGTAATTGACACCAGGCCTGCTTTATATAGACATAATATTGGCTGGGTATGGACCAGACATTTATCTAGCTAAATTTTGTTTTAACCCCAGCTTTTAAATGATCTTGTACTATATACATCTTGTACTGATTCCGGTGAGCTGATCCTTGTTGGCCACCCCAAATATCTTCAAAAATCATCGATAGACATCACTGCTCTACTACGCCCTGTTTCATTCCAGTAGAACTTGTACGTTGAATTCCATTCAATATTATTGCTCCTGTCCTATTCACATTGTCAAATGTCAATTTTTTTTGCTCTGTTTCATTTGGTATTTTGTAGTGAAACATTGATTATTTGTCTACATTCTTGATTTATTTCTAATTTACAAAGATCTTCAGACTCCTGAAAATGTTTGGCTATTGAGTGCCAATATGATGTTAGTATTGTTTCCAGATTACCTCAGAAGATGTCAGCACCAAGCAACGACCGACAGCACCAGCTGAGCTGCATACAACGCTTCTCATACGGTATCGGACATGTACTCAATGACCTCTGTGCCTCGGTCTGGTTCTCCTACCTTCTAATCTACTTCCACGATGTCATCCAATTTGACAACGTTCTCGCGGGCTATACCATGCTGGCTGGACAAATAGCCGATGCCATCGCAACGCCGTTCATTGGTTACGAGGTTGATAACACGAACGGGTGCTGTAAATACGGGAAGCGCAAAAGTTGGCACATTGTAGGTTAGTATTGGCTGATGTTTTGTTCGCTAAATCAAAAACGATATAGCATTACTTATGCCTGGGTGTTGGGTTGGTCGTCCCCATGTATTGCAGGCAGAACATTGTCATTTATCGAATAAAACATACATTATTATTGACACTACTGTGGATGTCAGAACTGGGTATATAGTACTATAGGTAATGCTTTGGCAACAGTGTCGTCATTCACACAATTTGTTGTTAAATTTCTTTTAATATATATACTCCGTACAATGTTCAGCATGGTTATTTTAATTTCCCGCAAGCAATTATATTATGGTGAAATAAATTATATCTGCCCCTTCTGTACATACCGGTATATAAATTATATCTGTGTGTACATGCATAATATTGTATTGTTGTGTAAATAATTATGTTTGTCTAGATACACAGATGCATTTCTATACACACACACATATGTGTGTGGGTGGGTGTACAATATCATTGTTTGCTTTTTAGTATTTCTTGATTGCAGAATGAAGTGTACGAACTTCTAAGAAGTACCATGGGCCGCATTCAGAGTTCGCGCCATGCTGTGCCACACTGCGACATCGCTTTTTGCTCCGGAAATCGATATTGCCATTCAAAGTAACATCGCGCTGACATGATGCACGCTGTGCCAGCGAGGCTCCAAATATGGCCTCTGTAGTTGGTTTTGCATTTGATGATAATTTTTTTAACGATATGGTTGGTGCGTTTAAGCACACACCCAGACATAAAAAGTTGAGATTTTAACGAAACCAAAGTGTTCCTAATTGTAGGGATAGCGACATTTTCTTCAAAAAACACATTCGATATCAGTAGCATACATTTTGAATGTGACGAACATTGCAGTATGTAAAATTTAACCGTTCAACTGCGATGGATCGCGACATCGCAGCTCGAACTCTGAAAGCGGCCCTGGAGTCTAAACCTTCACTAATCAGTCGTTCTGGATGTGTTTTTCTATAGGTACAGTATGCGTGATGGTGTCATTCCCGTTCATCTTCTCGCAGTGTATAGGCTGCCACCACTCTGCGTGTTGGGCGCAGTTCATCTACTATTTACCCTTCGTGGTGATATTCCAGTTTGGCTGGGCTGCGACACAGATCTCTCACCTCTCACTTATACCTCAACTGACGTCATGTCAGGATGAGAGGGTTGGACTGAATGCTCTCAGGTATGCTTCCACCTGCTGGGATGTCACCATCTGTATGTTGTACCGTAATCACTGTATCCGTCCGTACACTTAAAAATAATAAAATTAACAGCTGTCTGAAAATATACAATGCACAAAAATCAATTATCAAAATTCAAATACACTGTCCGAATATGTATGAACAAAAACGAGTTTTTACGTCATCCCCGATTTATTACCGTAATATTAATAAGCTTATGTAAATTCATTACAGTTACCGCCTAGGGTCCAGTTACATAGAAACAAAAATTACACGTGCGCAAACACACACACACACACTCAACTGATTTGTGTACAATCACTTTACCACATTCCCACTTCCGGTATTCGCAGCAGTGCCTTCATATGGCCTGAGTAAAACCTAAACTACCAAAAACATACAAGTATTATTTAAACATGGCACTCAATGTTTACCCATATTTTAACATTAGGAAGTCTTATTTATACCTTGGTGTGTCCTCCTCAGCTCAATATGTGTATTGTGAATGGCTGAATTAGCTAGGCACAGTGCAACACGCTTATAATGAACTACTTTGTGGGTAGCTAACGAGTTCGTTATATCCGTGAATTCATTATATGCATGTACGCGTTTACCCGCTAGGTGGCAGTGTTGTGCATGAGTTTTTAAACTATTCGCCAGGTGTTTATCAAACGCAAATATATTTTGTTGTGTAACATTTATTTAGATGACACAAGACGGTTACAAATGTTACTATTAAGTGTAGTTATAGCACAAGATCGCAGTCCACTGTCTGTGAAAAAGTAACGAAATACAGTATGACGTAAACACATGCCATGGCGAGCACGTCCATCAAAGCACACAAAACACGAACTGTGGCAGGATGGAGCCACGGTAACTACTACTACTTGTACAACACACACAGAATGACACCAGTTAATCTGCTTCGAAGAAGTCCTCCATTGTTGTTTGTTTGTTGTTGGCTAGGGCACCAGATAACAGGAAATCCTCAAGTCAGTCGCAGTGTGCTGCAGCGTCGTCTGACTGCGTAGCCCTGTTAATGGATGAACTGTCGTATAACGTGCAGCTAACAATCACCTTTGATGATTTCCTTCATTGACCTAACACGTACAGAATGACACCGGTAAATCTGCTTTGAAGAAGTCCTCCATTGTTGTTTGTTTGCTGTTGTCTGGGCACCAAACAAAAGGAAATCCTCAAGCCAGTCGCAGTGCGTAGCAACAATTCGTTGTGTTCGTTATAAGCGTGTTGCACTGTATATATTTTCAAGATGTGAATCTTCACGGATATAAGTATATTGTTTCATATGTCTGTTATAACACTGTTCACTTCAGTCATTGTGTTGTAGGTATACCTTTACAGTATTGTCTAACATCCTTGTCTACGGTGTTACCTGGTTTCTTCTGGGGGTCAACTCCCGAGGCACGCAGAGGGAACTCTCATCGGCCGACGCGCCTCGATTTCAGGTAGATCACTTATTTGTATTTGAATCAGACAAACAGTTTGAATTCATTTGAAATATTTGAGTCTGAATCAGTTTGAAACATTTCCGTTTGGGTCAGTTTTAAGCATTTGTATTTTAATCGGTTTGAAATTGATGTCGGAATCAGTTTGAGTTGTTTTTCTTTTGATCAGATCGAAACATTTCTGACCGAGAATCAGTTTGGAACATCTGTGTCTGACTGGTTGAAACCGTTCTACTACCCTGTATTTGACACAGTTTGAAATATTTGTGATCTGTTTCAAACTGAGTTAAATAGAAATATTTCAGATTGATGCAGATACAAGTTTATATCTGAATAAGTTTGAAACATTTCAATCTAAAATAATATAACTGCGTATGAGTGACCAGTTTGAAATATGTGATCTGTCACAGCACAGTGGGTATTAAGTTGCAAAGTTGTGAAATGGAATGTTGTACCTTTTTGGATTATTTGTCTTCTTCCGATACACCACCTCGCCTCAACATGCTGAGGATACATTCCCGAGATAATGAATGAGCATTAAAATGATACCTCATTTGTTGAAATACCTGCAGTAGTTTTTGATTTATTGCTAAAACTGAAGCAAACTTTTAATAGGCAACATTTTGAGATATGAGGCAACTTCAACTCATTGTTGTCTGTGTTTACTTAAAGGCCATATCTTGTCCACATTTTTTTCCAGGGAACTATGTGTTATTCAATGTTATCACAAATCCGAAGCCACATCTTTGCAAAAACATTGATAAAATTGGTCTTAAACAGTGACTGGTCACAGTGCAAACCTGGAAATGTCTGTTTTCCGGAAACGTCCGAAGGCGCAGATACGTGACATCACTCGTGGAACCGGTCACATGGTCTATGCGGCTAAATGTTATTTAATTATAATTATATACCAGCTGTTTTTATCATTAACATGAATAATTGATGAAGATATGTAGAAGAACGAGTACCACAACAACACCGCTGGCCATTTCATCACAACAACACCACTGGCCATTTCACCACAACAACACCGCTGGCCATTTCACCACAACAACACCACTGGCCATTTCACCACAACAACACCGCTGGCCATTTCACCACAACAATGCCGCTGGCCATTTCACCACAACAACGCCGCTGGCCATTTCACCACAACAACGCCGCTGGCCATTTCATCACAACAACGCCGCTGGCCATTTCACCACAACAACGCCGCTGGCCATTTCATCACAACAACGCCGCTGGCCATTTCACCACAACAACGCTGCTGGCCATTTCACCACAACAACGCCGCTGGCCATTTCACTACAAAAAACTCAACAGCCAGCCATCAGTGAGTTGCCGGACTCTCTCGACGGGTTCATGCCTCGGCCTGTCTACTTAGCACCGCACCGATACCAGGCAATTTAACATCAGCAGAAACAACATTAATCTCTCAAATGTCATCATCACTGTCACGAAAATATATTTGATCACCGTATGCACCGGTCTCTGTAACAGAAGAGACATCGCTCTCAATCAACTGGCCGGCCACCATTTTATGAGTTGTTTACACGAGGTGGGTCACGGTGTGGGGCGGCTGTCAATCAGTCAGGGCGGTCCAAGCTTGTGGCTGTTTTCCACAAGTGACATCACAATCTCAAGCCCCTGTCACTCGGCAGTTTCTGTAAGACAGCAAATTTAGAGGTTCTATTTATCTTGTACGCTCTTATGCGATTCATCAGCATATTTTCAATAGCATCATCTGAAAGTGCATACATCATTTGTTATTATGGAACACAGCACGTTTTATCCCAGGACATGGCCTTTAATATATGGGTTAATGGGTGCATGCAATTTATTAGGTTTGAATTATTTGTAGGAAAAAAGTAAACTGATCGACATTGAACGACGAGATTATGAGCTGTGCATTTCTGCCAAAATCATAAAATTGATGGGACTTGACCTGGACAGCTATTTTTGGCTCGCATGCAGAATAGGCCTGTGCCACGTAATGCCTGGTTCACTGAGGCGGGACACATATTTACATTTGGATTTGTTTGACCAATATTCAATCAAAAGTACTTTTGAAGCATGTAGTTAACTTATTTATAGGTGACATTATTTGTAGATATTTGTAGAAGTATTAGTTATTTGAAAATGCGTTGTACATTTGTCACTTCCAGATTCTCGTGTTGATACTGCTGGTTGTTGGAGCTGTGTTTTGCATCATTTTCAACATGGGGACAAGAGAAGATGTTTCATATGACAACGACCGTTTGAGTGTTGCCGGGAATTGTATAAAACCAAACTTAGATGATGTTCCAAAATCAGACATTCTTCGTTGGTCTTGCTGGCTGAAACAACACCAGTTTTATCAGGTTCGTCAAAATATTAAGTTTGCAAGATGTTTTTAAACAGACACATAGATAAATGTAAAATTCCTTCACTGGAATGTTTTCTTGAATTATGTGTTACTTTGTACAGCTAATTACAATATTAATTTCAATTTTGCGTAAAACTCATCGTTCAATTCGATTTTTTATATCATCATATTTCAGACTAACTTTGCCAAAAATGTAGCCTACCTAGTATTCACTATGGCATGCCGGTTCTTTGTGCATATTTTTGTATTTTACTGAAATTATCAACACAACAAATCAAAAGTGTTCGAGATGTACTTATAGGACTTCAGTCGGGAAACGAACATTTAGCCTTGGATCCCTTGACAAGAAGTGACAGTCTGTTTAATGTTTAGTCTAATTTTATATACAATGGAACCTCATTGTGAAGGTAACCCTCTGGACTGGACAAAGGTGACTTGAATGGCAAAGTGACCTCAATGGCAAGGTGACCTCAATAACAAGGTGACCTCAATGGCAAGCAGGGTTGGCGTTGATTTAATCAAATTGATTAAATCATCGATTAAATCATTGATTAAATCGACATGAAAAAATCAAGATATTGATTTTTTTTTTTTTTTTCAGATTATCTTAAATTTATAATAATAATCCTGAAATCTGTAAGACAGCTGACATTTTTTAATTACTAGGCCCACATGTTTTTACAGCTGTGCTCAATTAAATAATTGCTTGGTGTATTGCTTGGACTTTGGTATGTTGTGTTAGGCAAGTGACAGAGGCAAGTGATACATGTGATCACCGAGGCATGACTTTGACTGATTGGGAAGAGGGCAGAGAGGCATACCTTTATCTGTATTGTCACCTGCCAAGGACTAACTGACTGCAGCTAATTGCATGCTTTGATTTAATCAGCTACCCCAGGGTACCTAAGATGAGTAAGATCAATGTGAGATGGGTTCCAAAGTATAGATAAGGTGTATCCTCAATTTGGAATTAAAACCAGCTTAGTCAAAATCTGATTATTTGAACTACTCTGATCAGTGTTATTTTGTCAGCTTGCCTGTCAGGAACATATTATAACAATATTTCTTATAAGATTTGTCGAGAATGTTGAAAAAATCCAATAAATCGATTTAATCAAAAAAATCCGATTTATTCGATTTTTTCTAAAAAAATCATGATTTTTTCCAACCCTGATGGCAAGGTGACCTCAATGGCAAGGTGACCATATTAGTGGCCTAATTTCCTATACTTTACTGAATTACAGAAATAATTTGGGACTGTCCCAGGGTGACCTGAATTGCTAGGTGGCTGTATTATCAAGGTAACCATAAATGAGGTTCTACTGAATAGTAAGATTTCTAAGTGCAATACTCTTTCATCAGGTGGCGCTACTGTACATGTGTTCTCGACTGATCGTCAATCTGTCGCAAATCTATCTGCCAATGTATCTGACGTCTTCCCTCAAACTTGACAAGGTGGGTACTTCTCAACATTCACAACTAAATTTCTAGGGCTGACTTTTGGGGATATTTGTTATTATGATAGCTGTATTACCGTTGCAGTACCATTGCGATAGTGCCTTAACTGTTACAACAGTGTTGCAATAATATAATTATCAAGGAATAATAAATACCCAGGAAAAGCCGTTCAAAACAATACATTATGGGTGACGTTATTGCAGGATTGTTTTATTTAAGTTATTGATTTAAATCACTCAAAAAAATCAAAAAATCTTTTATTTACAATTTTTTACTTCTGATTTTTTTAATCAATGCTGTATATGAATGGGTGGAATGCATAGACAGTCCTATGCATCTACAGATGCATGAGCTGCTAAATCTAAGTATATAACATCCATACACATAAAAAAGTGATTGGTGAAGGAAGATCAGTTTGAATGAACAGGAAGCTCTGCATCATAAAAGGACAACTGTGGTGCAATACAAGCAGATAAGCTGATCCACTCTCCAGCTGAATCTCCTCCTGAACCAGAGGGGGTACTGGTGAACAAAGGCTACCAGGGTCAGTGGGTAAATCTAGCCAATTGCAGTGCCATGGATTATGCAAAATAAGCAGATTAGGCAACCTGGATCTCAGGCTGAGATCAGCATGGATTGCACTGAACACAGGCCAGAGGTAGAGCCTAAACAAGGCTGCAACCAAAATTCAAGGATATCAAGGCCATGAATTAGGATTGGTTTTCAATGATTTCAAGGCCCAGTACAGACACTGGCTTGCCAACACAGCATCAAAGACCTAGCTGTTGACTTGCAAACATTGTCTATTGACCACTGCCTAATTATACAAGTTCTACTGCTTCAATAAAAGTATTGAAATAACAGACTGGTTGGCAAGTTGCAAGCTCTCGAGTTGAGCCTCGAGTCATTTCACTATCATGTCCGAGTCAAGTCTCAAGACATCTCTGAGAATGTTGAGTCACGAATCACCTCTTAAAATTTTGAGTCATGACTCAAGTAATTTCTCAGAATTTCTAATCAAATCTTGTCATTATTTTCAGTCACTCATTCACATTCCAACATATGTCTTCCATATTTACCTCGGTGGTACCAACCTCTTGATGCTATATATAGAACCTGCTACATGATGTGATTTCATTGGTCTGTGACAAGTCTTTCCAATAACAATGACAATATGACACAGCAGAGAGCAGAATACAGCTGCAGATTATTGACATCATATTCAAACCACACTTTGCATGATTATTGGCATCATATTCAAACCACACTTTGCATTATTATTGGCATCATATTCAAACCACACTTTGCATGATTATTGGCATCATATTCAAACCACACTTTGCATGATTATTGGCATCATATTCAAACCACACTTTGCATGATTATTGGCATCATATTCAAACCACACTTTGCATGATTATTGGCATCATATTCAAACCACACTTTGCATGATTATTCGATCAAGTCAAACATTGACATAGGCATGAGTTATTGGCTCGAGTGAGTCATTTCGTAGTCGAGTCTGAGTCGAACTCAGAACTCAGAATCAATTTATTTGACCAATGTATACAATACATGTACAATGAATAACTTAAGTAATACGTAAGGTCGGGAGATTCCCATTAAGATATATTATATCGCTAGCACAGGAGCCACCCCATCAATGCAAACAAGACAAAATATACATGAAACGATCAGGATGATATATGACTTAAATAGATACAGTAAACCTAGCCTAAGTCGGATTCAGTCGGACTGAGTGATTTAATCCGAGTTACGCGAAAATCAAACTTAGCCAAAGATGACATATCCCAGCCCCAAAGGCTACCCTCTAAAAGCCTTTAGGTAACTGAATAACACTTGAAAGTGACTGGATACTGCAGTAATTCTACATATGTTGATGTCCACAAGCACTCAACGACACATGCTCCATAGAGTTTGATCTTACTTGTTGGTAACCCAAGTTGCTGACACACGCTGATGGACCGAGGGGACATAATCCCCCGCCAGTTGAACATGAGGGCCCCGAACAAGATCACACCCATTTCCTCACGGGAAGGTCAGTTAGACTGGCACCAGTCATGGACAGCCGGGGTGTTGCATTTTGCACACTTGCTATTGTGGGCGTCATCGAGGTCAGCATTATCGGCGACAATGGACGCATCGATGACCCAACAAGTATTGTGCTAATGCAGCACCCCATCCGGTATCTGGGGGGATCCTCCCCGCACAGGTATTACCGGAGCGTGCGTGATTGACCAGCCATGGAGCTCCAGGTCGTGGAGCAACTTCTCCATGAGGGCGTCGTGCCTCTTTATTCGTGACCCCCATGTCCTGTGGCAAATTTGGACGATATGTCCCAAGGTCTCGGCCTGTCCGCATGCGTCGCACTTATCATTTCCATTCGGTCTGCCTCTAGCAGCTCTCTTTTTAGTAGCGACTGTAGCTCCTCTTATCTGGGTTGCGTGTATGAATGAGGCGCCAGTCATTAGTGCAGTCCCGTCCGTGACCAAAGAGTGTATGCACGGGACCGCAGCTGACGCCTCTAACCCATAACCATCCGCTGATTTGTATAGGTCGTTAGCAAGGGCACGTCTTGCCTCTTGCTTGTTAGCGACCACCACCCCGTTGATTGATATCGGGGGGTTAGAGCATTTCGCTCTTTCCTTGGCAAAGTTGGTGAGTTTGATACCAAGTTTTTGATGATCATGTCGTTTGTGGCATCGTGCTGTAATTTAAGCCAAATTCTTACCTTGCCACGCACAATCTTATCCAGTCTCCGGACAACACCACCACTAGACCTCGATAGAACGAGCCTGTGATGAAGCTTTGGCAACAGGTGAGTTCTCAACATATACAGCCTCTGTTGAGGCTTCAACGGGGCAGTGGTTAGTTGGTTCAGACCCCTATTGAGGATATCCTCCGGGGTCGAGTCACACTCTCGAGCGCTGATGGCAACGCTGAAGTATTTATAGCTCTGGGAGATGGACACCGCAGGCAACTTCCCGCCTGCGAGGGACAGGAACGGAGAAGGATCACACACCCACTTCTTAGCCTTCCCATTCACCGCTATCCGTAGCGTCCTCGACTTCTGCAGGTTCAGCGTTAGACCGCAGCGCCTCAACGCCCTCTCAAACTGACAGCAAAGATGCTGGACGCCAATCGACGACCGGCACAAGAGAACGACATCGTCCGCAAATGCCAGGTGATTGAGGCGATGGCCCTCACCTGCAACCACACCCATTTCAGGATCAGGAGACCCCAAGGCCCAATCGATGACACAGTTGAACAGAAGAGGGGACAGAGGGTCATTCACCAAGGGGCCGCTCAACTGGCCATCGACGTGTAGGACCGTTGTTGCCTTAAGGTAGAGACTATGCAGGTAACAGATGAAGGGTCCAGGCACCCCATTCTCTCTGCTGCCAGAAGAAGAGAAGTGTGGGACACCGAGTCGAACGCTTTCGATACATCGAGAAACACTATGGACAATGGTTTGAGCATCTCGCAGCTGTCCCTCAACAGGCATCTTAGGAGGAACACGTTGTCTGCGATGCCATCCCCCTTCACAAAAGCACGCTGTCTGGAGTTGAACTCCACTAACTCAGACAATCTTCCGGCCATAAGCCTATCGAAGACTCTAGATACGAAAGCCAAAATCGCTATTGGCCTGAACTGGCCAGGTTCTTTCGGTTTGGCCACCTTAGGTATCAGGACCGTCCTGCTGTGACAGAATTCCGCAGGCTGTTACCCAGCGAACAACCACTGGTTAAAGTGTGCTAGGAGGGCACGGGGATCGAGTTTTCGAACATCATCACGTGAGATTTTGTCAAGCCCTGCAGCACCATCCTTGGTCTTCCACAGGGCGGCATAAATCTCATCAGCCGTAATGGGCTGCACAAGGCTCCACAATACCATACCCTGAGGGTGGACGATCCGATCGTCATGTTGAGACTCGGCCCCGAATACTCGACTCCAGAAGACCACTTGGTCCTCCAGAGGAATACTCGGGGTGGCCTCATTTTGCCACTCACCACTCAGAATCTTGCGCGAGCACTCATTACGTTTCGCTCGGTACAACTTTTGTACATAGGCGTAGTCTACCCTCCTCCGCTTCTTCCTTCCTGTGGGAGCCACCAGGCCAGTTGCATCCTCCCGCAATGACCCGCTTCCTGGCTCTCCTACGAGGCGCTTTCCTGGAGTGGGCATTGGCCAACTCCGACTTAATCCATTCTAGGTATTCACAATCAATTTTCTCTTTCTGCTCTCTGTTTAGCTGGCCTTGCTGAAACTCCAGATGATCAAGGGAGTCTTCCCATCCTATGTAATACCCATGGGCCAGTACCACCTCATCACTCAATTTCTTTCTCCAATTGTTGTAATCAACACCCAAACAGTTTGTCTGTTCCACGGTATCACCGATCGGGGTCGGATGATCATCGGGCGTCCCACAACCAGGATCCGGGCTCGGTAAATTCGCACACTCATTTACAGTGTTACTCGTACTGGTATCCTTATCATCACTCTCCAGATCTATCACTGTCATTTACGTTAGGTAATTCATTACCAACATAGATACCAGCACTACTGTCACTCTCAGTAACCATATCGTTGTCAAAATCGTGAGTTGCCGCAATTGCACCATCATCGCGGCCAGTTCGGCTCACGCCTAGCTGACCGAGATTACAAGACGGACTTGGCGTCGCCTTCTCAGGAGTATCGTCATTTTCATATTCTGGTTCGGTCGACCAATCCAGTTCTTCGCCAGCTTCGTTTTGTACGTCTCCGGTCGGGAGCGTATCATCTCTCTCTGAATCCATCAACAATTCACTCCTTGACAATAAGTCAGTACATTCAACATCCAATGACTCAACGTCACCAAGAGGAGAGCGGACTAGCTCGATGGGGCCCAGCTGGTTATCACTTTCTCGCATTAGTGAGTCCAGAAGACTCCTATACTTGGGCGTTCTTCTCATCCCTTTTATTCCCTCCAGCGTATGCTGGGGAACTACCTTGTTCAATTGTATGTTCATATCAGAACACCATTGCTAGCTTCACCTCCCACCTGACGACATCGGCCAATTGCTCGTACGGCCACCTTTATCTTAGGACCTGTCCTGTCTTTGGGTTCGGGGGTGGTCCATTTTCTATCACCATGTTCCTCAATCATGTGGCCAGGGGTGTCCCCGGCAGGGGAGGCGCCCACTTCTGCCGCCAGACTATCTCTTAGGGCAAACCTTTCATAGAATCCATTGATCTGTGCGGGAATGCCCTACACAGATCTGCATTTACTCTCACAAGCTTGACGGGCCCGACTCTTCTGGCTACCTCCACCAACCTGTTCTCCTCCTGGCCACCAGTACACATTCCTCATGCGACCAACCAACCCGATACACTCATGGTACAATTAAAGCATGGTAGTACTCAGGATGTCTGCTCCTTTGGTGGAGGGACAGACTCCTAGCCGTTGCGAATGTTATCTTGCATACTGCACAGATCATCAAACCGTGACCTGTAGGTCCCCCATCATCAATCGCTTCGCTTACCCCATCTACTGGAGTGCTTGATGGAGCAGTGGCCCCACCTTCATTGATGCTAGACATATTTCTAGCTGAATAATGCAATGCGTGCGCACTTACTACTTCGCTGGATAGACTGCCCAACGAAGAGGTGGATTCTGCCATTCCAACCCTAAAGGCGAGGAAAAACACATTATATCAGATCAGATGGACCGACTCAGTTATTCTGAGTTAGGCGAAGATCCGACATACATAATCCGATTTAGATGAAGATTTTTATTTGTAATACATTACAAATCAACCACTCCTCGGAATCTCTCCGAGTTAAGCGAAGATCCGACTTAGGCGAATCCGACTTAGGCGAGGTTACTGTAGTTGAGGATTACTCAACATACATCCATCTATACATGTACATATTATATGTTTTTATGTATTGATGTACATATAGATACATATGTATACATTTCTATATGTATTATGAACTACAAATATAAGAATAGTGAATACTACAACAGGATCTATAATTTGAAATAAAGTAATTTTTTGTGTATGTCAAAAAACCATGTAGACTGTGGGTGTAAATTTTATTAATGATAATACTTGGTGCATTGTTTACTGTCTCTACTAGGTTGTGTCTAAGGCATATTTGGCATATACATGTTTGACTCTGGACATATACAGATGATTTCTTTCACTCGTGTAGTGCTGATGAATGTCATAGATCTGTGTGTTGGGAATAACATTGAAGTAATTGGGTAAATGATTGTTAATTGATTTGTAGTAAAACTTTAGTTGTTTCATTGGTCTGTCGAGTCGCAAGTTGAAATGTGTGACTCGAGTTGAGTCCTTGTGAATCGAGTCCTTGTGAGTCGAGTCCTTGTGAGTCGAGTCCTTGTGAGTCGAGTCCTTGTGAGTCGAGTGAAATAATATTTTGTTTCCTCATTTTGTTTCCTCATTTCGGGATGTTTGAACTATTCCCTTTCCGAATGTATTAAAGCCACAAAACCTGTCTTCAAAAGGGAGTGTCTTTTCAATTTAAATTAAATAAATCTGAAATTAAACAATCATGTTTTTTAAGTATGCGTTGTTGCATAATCCTGGAGGCACTTCATTCTCAGTATGGCAAATCTGCTAGTGTCAAAGTTTGTTGATGGTAGGATGGAAAAAAAGGAAAATCACAAAATAAAATTTAAAAGCATGTTTACAAACATTGTTTTTGTAAAGCACAAGTAGACCTGCTGATACATTTGCTAACTATCATTACTACTGATAGTTCAGTGAACTATCATTACTACTGATAGTTCAGTGAACTATCAACAATAACTATTGATTATGGTTTCTTTGTCTATGTTTTGACACGCTACAAATGATGTTACGTAATGTTTATGTTGTAGTCTTACATCGCTATCATCCCCCTGGTGGTGTACATCAGTGGTTTCCTCTCGTCTCTAGTCATGAAGTCACTCAACATTTGTGCGGGAAGGAAGGTAACTTATCACCACGTATTGTGCCAGTTTTTCCAAGCAAGCAACATAGGGGTCGTTTCAGCATCTGTATCGTTTAGCATCATATGTTGATGTTCAGTGTATGATTTACCCATCAAAAACATGCATACCATCGTGAATAATCGTTTTTTGCCTAATGTCTGGAAGAATCTCTTAACCAGTAAGAACCTATAATAAATGAGTTACTTCTCTTTCCAGGGGTTGTAAATGGAAGCCTTTCCAGGGGTCATAAATGGAAGCTTGGTAACCGAGATGCAAACCAGAGGAAAAACTGAAATTTGCATACACACAAACACATGCATACAACACACATGTGCATACACAACGCAACCACACAACACACGCACACCCATGTATGCATGCACATACAAACAAACAACACACCTGCACATCACACACGCGCACACACACTCACACAAACAAACCCACGCACACATACAACACACACACTAATTATACCTAGTAAACAATCATTTTATTATGCTAGCTTGTTTACTGTTGGATATGTGCCTGGTATTTATACTTTTAGCAGGTTGCTTAAAATAAACATGAGTGTGATGATTATTTCAAAGGAAATTCAAACAACCTAATAAATGTGTAAATACCAAGCACAAATCCAGTGTGAGTGTGTTTGCGTTTACTGTTGTAAAAAGTAAAGTACAAGTAAAGGTAAGTTCTTATATAGCACAGTATCCAGTCCACAGGACTGCTCAAAGCACTTTACACTTTACTCCCTGGCAGACCTGTTCAATCAAACACCATCTCGACTTCTCTGGGAGGCATTCAGCCATGCTGCAATTAATGCACGAAGACAATTTGTACACAAAATATCCACCACTGTCTATAGCCAGATACTCATTCATACAACTGAGGGAATTGGAGCAACGTATTGTGAACGAACTTGCCCAAGGTTTGACACCGCCGCATAGGATTCGAACCCAGGTTCTCTCGGTCGAGAGTTCGAAGCTCTAGCCACTGCTCTACTGCGCTTGTTGTCACATATGCAGAGAACATCTGATCCCTGGGTTTCCTGGCTTCAGTGCAGAAACACAATCTGTTGATGTTTATCCCTGATAGGCTGCTGTAACATGGCAATGATAGGCTACTGTGTATCATAATCTGAGATATGCACCTGTAACGTGGCAATGATAGGCTACTGTGTATCATAATCTGAGATTTGCACCTGTAACGTGGCAATGATAGGCTACTGTGTATCATAATCTGAGATATGCACCAGTAACATGGCAATGATAGGCTACTGTGTATCATAATCTGAGATATGCACCTGTAACATGGCAATGATAGGCTACTGTGTATCATAATCTGAGATATGCACCTGTAACATGGCAATGATAGGCTACTGTGTATTATAGTCTGAGATATGCACCTGTAACATGGCAATGATAGGCTCCTGTGTATCATAATCTGAGATATGCACCAGTAACATGGCAATGATAGGCTGCTGTGTATTATAGTCTGAGATATGCACCTGTAACGTGGCAATGATAGGCTACTGTGTATCGTAATCTGAGATATGCACCTGTAACATGGCAATGATAGGCTCCTGCGTATCATAATCTGAGATATGCACCAGTAACATGGCAATGATAGGCTACCTTACGTTGGCAGGTGACATATGTCCTTGGTGCAATAACAGTCATCGGCTACTCGGTGTGGACGTGGTTCCTCAGTGCTGCCTCCTTGTGGCAAGTGTTTGCGATGGCCGTTCTGCTTGGTGTTGGGACCAGTACTGTCCTAGTCACTGCCCTCTCAATGACCGCTGACCTCATTGGTGAAAATGTAGTAAGTAATGCTTTCAGAAATGGTTACCAAGTAAATGTATGTACCTCATGTATTAAAAGTTATTTAGACATTATTCTCAATGCAAGAATAACTATGTTGTACCAAACTGCATCTAATAAGCCCGAAACAGTATTCGCAGTTTCAAAGTTGTGCCCACGACATGTTAAAATTTTAATTAAACACAACTAATCAGCCACTATTGTCTGTAATTGACACTTATTGCCGAGGAAGGCATCCCTAACTACAAACACATGTGGGGCAAAATGCATCTGATTTAGGTAGTTAGTGAATGTTCAGAAGTACAGTGTATAATATAGTTTCATTTCACTTTCATTTGGTGTTAAATATTATCAGTAGATACAGCACGAGTCATAATTTCAGTGACTTGTTTGTAGCACCTTTTCATTTGTGTCACCTTCTTGTTTATGTGATCTTCTTGTTTGCATCACCTTCTTGTTTGTGTAATCTTCTTGTTTGCATCACCTTCTTGTTTGTGTAATCTTCTTGTTTGTGTAACCTTCTTGTTTGCATCACCTTCTTGTTTGTGTAATCTTCTTGTTTGTGTAACCTTCTTGTTTGTGTAATCTTCTTGTTTGTGTAATCTTCTTGTTTGCATCACCTTCTTGTTTGTGTAATCTTCTTGTTTGTGTAACCTTCTTGTTTGTGTAATCTTCTTGTTTGTGTAATCTTCTTGTTTGTTTAATCTTCTTAATTTTGTAATCTTCTTGTTTGCGCCACCTTCTTGTTTTGTGTAATCTTCTTGTTTGCATCACCTCCTTGTTTGTGTAGTATTGTTTGTGTAATCTTCTTGTTTGTTTAATTATTGTTTGTGTAATATTATTGTTTGTGTAATCTTGTTTGTGTAATATTGTTTGTGTAATATTCTTGTTTGTGTAACACTGTTTGTGTCACCTTCTTGTTTGTGTAATATTCTTGTTTGTGTAACACTGTTTGTGTCACCTTCTTGTTTGTGTAATATTCTTGTTTGTGTAATATTGTTTGTGTCACCTTCTTGTTTGTGTAATATTGTTTGTGTAATCTTCTTGTTTGCGTAATATTGTTTGTGTAATCTTCTTGTTTGCGTCACCTTCTTGTACCATTTTCAGTCAAGTGGGGCCTTTGTGTATGGGGCACTGAGCTTCACTGACAAGTTGTCAAATGGGATTGCCGTTCTTGTGATACAGCACCTACACCCATGCAGGTAGGGCCAACGGCTTCACTCATCATATATAATTCAAATTTTGAGATCAGACAATCATTTATAAAGTCCTTTAATTGTTAGGACACGACATCGTGCGCAACCTTGACTCGGGACGTTGTGTCATGCTGGTTCTTCTTGACACGAGTGCAGCATTCGACACGATCAACATTGACGAATTGTTGAACACTCTGGTTTCACGATTCAACATCGGCGGTATGGCACTTGACTGGTTTAGATCATACTTGACCGGCAGATCTCAGTGTGTCACGATTGGTTCATCTTCTTCGAACGCGTGTGTACCTCAGAGTTCAGTACTTGGACCAGTGATGTTCAACACATATACGACACCCATTGCTGACATCTGCAAGAAACATCATGTGCTTTACCACCGATTCGCTGATGACATCCAGCTATATGTCAGCTATAACCCTATAGTGTCTGACGAACTGGAAAACAGCTGCTCATCCAGTGCATCGCCGAGATTAGAGCCTGGATGCTGATTCATCAACTTAAACTCAACAATTATAAAACTGAGTTTATCGTGCTGCAGTCAGCGCACAACCTACGTGTTTGTGTCAGCCCTAGCTTGGAACTACCTGGACTTACCTTGCAATCAACAGATGCAGCGAGAAATCTAGGCTGCTGCTTCGACCAACACATGCAGTTAGACCACCTCATCTCCAGCTACTGTTCTTCGACCTACTACCATCTACGCCTGATCGGCAGAATTCGTCACCTGCTGACGCGAGACGCGTGCCATGCTGCAGTACGCTGTCTTGTGTTAAGTCGCCTCGACTACTGCAATGCTCTACTCGGTGGATTGAACAATGGACAGACCAACCGACTTCAACGAGCTCAGAACTCAGCCGCTCGCCTTATCAACCGTGTCAGGTGGCGAGATCACATCACACCAATTCTGCAATCACTGCATTGGCTGCCGATCAGAATGAGAATTACTTTCAAGATATGTACTTACATATTTAAGATCCTGCATGGCTTAGCCCCGAACTATCTCAACTGTGCGATAGCTCGCAACGCACCCACACGTGCATTGCGATCGGCGAGTGACGCAACGCTTCTCGCAGTGACGGTGTCTAAGAGAACTATCGGACGGGGCAGCTTTGCAGTGACAGGTCCACATATGTGGAATAGCTTGCTAAAGTGTATGCGATCGGTTGGAACATTGGCGGCTTTCCGGAAACAACTTAAAACCCATCTATTTCGCCTGCACTACATGCCTTGATGCAAGCACTGCTGCCACATCTAAATGACACTGGTTTCTATTTTATAGTATTGATTGGTTTTTAATTTCATTGTTTGAAATTGTATTATTACACCCTAATTTATTCATTTTTATTTCTGTATTTATATATATATATATATATATATATTTTTTTTTTTATTTATTTATTATTTTTTATCTTAGCTTATTTATTTAATTAATTGATATTTTAGTATTTAGTGAACACGTCATTTTAGTATGTGAAGCGCTTTGATTAGTATTTACTTACTTAAAAAGCACTATATTAAAAAACGGAATTAATATTATTATTATTATTCCCAGAAAATTTTATATATGTGTTTATATGTTGTTTTTTAACATGTTGTTGGTAATTTTTAAGTTTTAGGAACAATTGAGGTATCCAGTACATAGCAGTTTGCCTATGTCACAATCAAGATTTTGTGCATGACCTCCATCAAACTTTGCCTTTAAAAAGCCACCAATGTTGATAACGGTTACATACATGAATTACATTACTATTGCTGCATGACATCTCATAAATGAAATATTCCCGCAAACAGTTGTCAATTTAAAAACTTTGCCTTATGTTTTTGTTATAAAGAAACCCTTTTGTGACTAGAATTTCAACAAAATATATAACAGAATGTCCGAACACACCATATGTTTTTCTGATGGCTTGACGGAGGTTTCTCTAGGCAACAGGTCACGTGATGGATAGGTCAGTTCTGTTGATATTATGTCCTCTGTGTAAGGTCAAGATGGTGAACTTATTTAAAAGCCATAACATTTACTTGTAACGTTTTCTATCTGCATCAAGGTCACTGCAGAGCGGTCGTGTTATGAATTATTTAAAAAGTATTCCATTCCATAATTCACATATCATATATTGCAGTGATAACACATTCACTGATTTTGTAATTTACTTAAATTGGCTCCATTTTATGTAAGAATAATACAGTGGACATTCACTAAGAAACATGTTGGGACTTTGTGAGACTGTTCCTTATATCTAAGGGTACATGTACTATATCTAAGGGTACATGTACATGCTGCACAACATGACACGATGTAGGCCAAAAAAGAGGGTTTTCAAAGTTGTACATTTAAAAATCAAAGTCTTTATAGCGAGCAACCGCTGCAGTTGACTTGTGGGGTGCAGTGGTCATTCGGGGATCGAATCTTGGAGCCGCCGGGCGGTGGTTTGGTAATGGTTCCACCGCTGTGTAATTTTGTATATTTTCAGTTTCGTTGCGTGTGTCTTTTGGAAGAGACACTACGCCGTTGGTTCCTCCTACCTGGTGTGGGGAAGTAAAATATGGAAATGGAGAAAACCTGACATGAACTCACAGAGCTGGGATATCATTCTCTAAATACCTAATGCCAGAGTAATCAACTAGTCTTGATGATTGTGGGCATTAAACGGGAGACGAAGAAAAAGAGCATTGAATAAATATTGGATGACTCCATTTGTTTCAGGACTGTGGTCTGTTGCTCGGACTGTGTGTGGTTCTATCGCAACATACTGACCTTCGTTCCTGCTGGTTTTGCAATCCTTGCCATCGTGACCTTACTGACCTTGGCCCCGCAAAGAATTGGTCAACTCATTAAACGCAAAGGTGCGTACATAAACAATTGTTGACGATGCGTTTCTTCTTCTACTGCATTAAACACAGAGTTGATATTTACTATTTTTTGGTTTCTTAGTCAGGGTAAATAATCTAAAACTAATTAGTGTGCTTATTTTTTTAAATTAGATATGAAAGTACTTGTGATGCATGGATCCCGTACAGTTTACATACAGGGCAAAGAGGGGTGTAGCAGATGCAATGTTAAGCTGTGCTTAATCTGATTTCTAGTCACTAATTATTTAAAATAAAGCGAATGAGCTTTTCAGTGCAATAAAAATAGTTCTACGTATTTTCTTTAATATTATACTTTTATTTATTGACAGGTTCACTAACAATGAATGGTGAGAGATCACCACTTCTTGGCGATGACACAGATCGATGACAGCGATAACACCGATTGGTGACAGAGATGACACAGATTGGTGACAGAGATGACACAGAATTGGTGACAGCGACAACACAGATCAGTGCCTGCTCCTGGAGGAAACTTTGGTATTGGTTCTAGCAGAACATTCCACTCTCAATTTGTCTGCTTGGTTGCTTTGGGGTGTTTAGTACAGTTAAGTCAAGGTGAGATGGGTTTAGATCAAACTAAGTTTAAAATGTGAAGGCTTCAATCAGTAATAAAAAAATAACATAGCACAGCATATTTTGAGATGCTGTATCTTCTTATGATGTTTGTAATAAAATGTGTTCTCAGGGTTGTAGACAATTACGGGATTTCGTCATTACTTTGTCTACAGATGTTGGGAATGCTGTAAGAATTTAGTACTTCAACCTCGCTTTTTACCTTTGTCATTACCCGAGTAAACAGTTTGTTTTGTATCAAAAGTGAAATGATTCAGCAGTGTGCATTGTTGAAGCCTATTGTCAAAACGTGTTTGTGTGAACCTTTCATGAAACCGGCTGGGACTGTCACCACAGTGGCAGGAAACTTTGTGTCTTACAGTAGTCTGTCTACTTGAAGTACTAAAAAAAATGCATGTCTGTATTTTTGTGCACATCACATTAAACATGTGCTCTAAAATTGTGGATTCTCACTGTAAGGAATATGTTGGGATTTTGTCAAACTATTCCTTATATCCCTGGGCACATAACACAGTGCATGTCAAAAAGGGAATTTTAAAGTTGTTCCTTTCAAAGTTGCATTCTGACGTCGTCCATCTTTAAATACAAATTTCCAGCGAATCAACTTGCCCCATATATTCCTCAACAACATATATACTTTGTTTCACATAGTATGCAATTTTAAGATAAAACAACGCAAAAGACAAATAATGAGTTATATCCATGTGCATTCCATACAACAAGTTTATTATTCTGCTGGCCGGACATGGCGACTGGTAATTTTGTGAAATCACAATTCTTAAATAACATCAAATACCAGTGATATATATGATATACAGAGTGTATATATATATATATATATATAGTATGATCAAATAAGTCGGTACATACTTTCTTAAAGGGAAACAAAAGGCAGTTGTTTGGGTATATACCCCTAAAAGAGTTAACACAATCTAACCATTTGCACCTGAAATCAGCAATATCACCCTGGTGGTTTACTTAGAATTTATTTTCAGAGTGGGAGATTCTAGTGAAATCTTCCAGTTTCTGATGGCCGACGTATCGAGACATGCCCCCGATGCTTCACCAATAAGCACCTAGAGTTTCTGTGACCATGATGCTGCGGTGACGCGTTGAATGCCCTTGTTTCCTTCGAATCAGAGTTACACTTGTAATAATTGTTGTAATGCCTTACAGTGCACTATGTGGACGTAACGTCTTAGTAGTTACAACGCCAAAACAAATTCGGCAACGCTAACTAGAGCAATATACTCAGTTTGATGACTAGCAAATTGGGAAGAGTTGGCATTGCCATTGGTGACATCGGGCTTTCTCTGTCACAATGGCACTATCAGTGCAATTTAAATGATGTGTCTTCAACAAGGTTATTCTAATAAACTGCTGGTATAAGATTCTTGGTTGTAGTTATGGTTAGTTTTTATTAACTCGTTTTAGATGCATAGGCCCAAAAGATGCCTTTCGTTTCCGTTTAAAAACAGTTTAAAATGGTAGTTTAAATCAGAATGCAACTTTAAACAGGTCTTCCTTATTCCAGGAGTCTACCGAGTGTGGCTCTGGCTTAACAGACTAATTTCTTAATTTAAAATATGAGCAAATTTGTAATTCAAAATGCCACGTCCAGTGTGTATATAAATATGCCAAGTTCTAGACTACTCTTGACGTACAGTTTTTACTGTGTATACTACGATTATACGTATGTAAATATACACTGGAAGATGCAAAATGTAGGGGTAATATAAAAATACGGGTGGATGTCTTGTGTACAGAATGTGTAACTTTATTTCATTATATAATTAACAATGGTTGGAACTGGTCTGCTATGGTAGCTTTGGTCAGGTTGCACTGTTAAAGACTATTATGTATGATTGCATGCATGTGTATATGTATATGTCAGAGCCGGAATGTAAAGAAGTACTTTTAAATAAATGTACTTCTACCAGCTCTGGTATATGTTAATGTATATAAAACAACACACATATAAATTACATGTATACGTATTTCAGTATACATAATCACGATTTATCAGTGTATATTCGTCCAGTGCACAAATATTTGTAATTATGTGGAATTATAGAAATGAAGTTGTGGTTTCAATTATACATTATTATTGTTTACTTATTAATAAAGATTGTATTGTGCAGTAAATGAATTATATTAAATTATTTAAAAGAAATATTTGACACTTGTATTCATGCTTTCAATAGGAGATTCCACGGTTAGTGTAGGTAAGTTTTTGTGTAGCACGGTATCCGGTCCTCAGGACTGCTCAAAATGCTTTACACTTTACTCCCTGGCAGATCTGTTCATTTGAACACCATTGCAACTTCTCTGGGAAGCATTCAGCCATGCTGTAATTAATGCAAAAAGATTATTTATACACAAATATCCACCAATATCTATAGCCAGGAACTCATTCATATAGCTGAGTGAACTGGAGCAACGTAGAGTGAACGAGCTTGCCCAGTGTTCGACGCAGCAGCACAGGATTCAAACCCGGGTTCTATCGAGTAAGAGTCCAATGCTCAATCCACTGCAGTCCATTTAGCTCATCTATTTTTGGTCTAACATTTATCTATAATATTATAAAAAGAGTGTGGGTCTCTGCATTCTTTGTGTTTGAGTATATCACCGTCACTTTAGTGGGAACGGGACAGAAATTGGGTAGGCGTACAAGTGGGCCCATTAAGGTGGTTTGTAGATTTTTTATTTTTAAAATTTCACCCAGGGAAGCAGGAAGGGAATCTTGAGTGCCAACAAAACGTTGGCATTGTCTGTTACAGATGGCATCTACATTTGAACAGCGGCAGTCGGCAGGTGAGCATCTGCTATTTCTGGCAGGATTACTTAGCAACAAGCACCAGTGTGGCTTTATATAAGATTGTAGCTATCATATAAACTCTTCGGTCTAGACATGGCTTTAAGTAAAAAATATTAATAGATGTTTTTTCTCAACATGCAACGGCAGGGTTACTCAGTAGGAAATGTAGGAATCGAGGAGAAAAATATGGGACATTTTTAACAAAATATAGGAACATTTCGGGTGGCGTCATCTACTGTGATTTGATTATGATGGTGTGACTCGCACATCCATCTATAATCCAGCTAGTACGTGTATGTCAACATTTTCCTCCTACATAGTTTGCATGTGGGGTATCCAACATCCAGACGTACATCTACAAACATTCGAAAGAAAGGCAACATTTAATTTGTTTACATTCCCCGTAGGTTAAGGGGCTTTACAGTTCATACCGGACATTGGGTGGATATTGTTCGAGTGTTCACAATGTTATGAGTATCACCATAAGGAAGAACAGCACAGGAGAGATAGGCCTCGCCCTTGAACAAGGCAACCAGGAGGAAGAATAGTACAGGAGATAGACCTCACCTTTGTACAAGGCAACTAGGAGGAAGAACAGTACAGGAGCTAGACCTCACCTTTGTACAAAGAATAGAATACAACGAAGAACAGTACAGGAGCTAGACATCACCCCTATAAAAGGAAGAACAAACGTCTCAAGCAAAACTGTGTCATGTTGTAATAATTTTATTGCAAACATTTACAAACACCAAAAAATCACTTTATAAGCAGGAGATGGAGAAGTGTGAACTCCCGGTGAACTTAAGATGGCGCCCTTGCTTGCGACCAATTAGCAGTCATCTTATACTCGGTCCCATGGCAAACGTACTAGTAGGCTTAGTCAATGTCTCGCTTCTATACTAAGCAGTGTTCGACAAGTTCCTTCCATCGTGTCAGACAAAACAATCAAATATAACTACACATCAAGATAGGCCCGACATAAAAATACCACATTTAGTGAAAAACACCAAAACAGTACTCGTTAATTTATACATCGTTTGCAAAACCAAAACAAATGTCAACCCTCTTCAAAGATCATAACATTAGATAAGTTCAGGAATTGTTTTAATTCTGATTCAGAATTACCTGTTTTACTAAAAATTCACTAAAATGGGTTGTGATAAATATCAACTTCCAGGATTAGAATTTGAGGAATGTTCCACTAAACTAAGTAACATGAACTTACAACTTTAAAGTTAGTACATTATCTAAAACAACAAATGGAATAATCCAAAGATCATTCCTATCTTCAGAGTTGAAAACGCATGCCTGGAAGGCAACCACATTCTTTTGTAAGCCTCTATATGTAACTAGTCACACCAGTTCAGACCATAAGGTGCATGTCACAAAAGTATGGAAAAGCCAAAATTTTCATTGTTTGCACTTTAGAACAATAAACAATTAATTTTAGTTCCAGTTTGAATAATGCAATTTGGAATTATTATCTTGAAAGAAGTGTTTCTGATGTGTGTTTTTGATTGGATGACGTGATTTGAAACTTGTATACCTAACTTTGATGTCGGTCTCAAAACTTGAATTCTTCAGGTGAGTCAATTCAACCACTCATACTTTGCAACAGATTGACTTACACGGGCGACACTGGTATTGATGTAAAACGGAAATGTTGCCCTTTAACAAGATGCTTATAACTTTCTGTCAAAATGTACTCTAAAAGCTGATTCATTGTGACGTTTAGGACTCTTTTATTTTAGTCTTTGTTTTGAATGTAAATGACATCTAGGGAAGGAAATGTTTTGTACAGTACATTCATGATTCATGGAGTTAGTCGGCTAGCAGGGTGTTACATTACACACGTGGAGCACAACTACAGGAACATTCATAGGCTGAACTGCGGAACAACAATTATTTACCATTCCACATGGCAATAGTCGACACGAATGCAGGCAAACTGCATTCTGCAGGACAAAGCACTTGATCACTCTGTCCACTCAACATGGAGTAAACTCGGGTTCAGGCAGTTGGTCAGTGGCCTGACCCGCAGCCAGTGTAGCAAGCCTGTTGATATCCTGGGGTTTTATAGAACCCGGGGTTTCATAGAATCCGGTGCTTTCTAGAACAACTCCACCACCAACATGGCTGCCAAACAGATGCATCCGATTCAATGAATCACTTTAATCACTTTATGAATACTCACACGTTGTTTCATTACATGAATGCACGTAAAAGTATTAAGAAGCACGACGGCTTTGAGCAAACCAGCAGATTTAAATCTGCATTCAAGTGTTCAATTTTCAAGCACGGTTAACCTTGTTTAAAAACTTGCCATTCAATCACAAACAGTCCGCTACTTAACTCATCCACGGCTGGCAGCACAAAGGAAACCCGCGTGGAATATAGTAGGACTTGGAGTGCTCCTATCTGTCTGGCATGTTATCAGTCAAAGTCAACTAGGAAATAGCTGTCAACACTTTGCAAAGATACAGGGCACTATTTGCCAGTTTCCACACAATTATGTACAGTTCGTCTTCAAAGAATGCTTTTACAGATGCACAAAATGGGACAACTGATAATCAACAAGTATATGTTTTAGTCGCTCTATCAGAACCGACCTGTCGTTTACATAATAGATGACCGCTTCTCTGTACATATCTGTATGTCTGGTGTGTGCATGAGACTGTTTATATACACAAGAAACTCGCGCATGCGTCAACAATAGTCAGCCGTATGACCAGTTTCACTTTCGGTTTCACTGCCGCCATCACTAGTTAGCTATTACTCACACGACTGTTACAACTTCGAGGATTGACAAAAGGCGGCATCCGCAGAATCAGCTGCAGTCGTGAAATCACACTCTGCAATATCGTACGGGTTATAAGCCAGATGATTTCGAGATGTCACAAACATGCTTCCGCATCAACGCCGCAAACAATTTACACAAACAAAACCCGACCAACCAGCCGAACGAGGAGAACATTAATACTTTTAACACTAGTGTTCTGCTATTATTAATCCAGCCTCAGTGATGCCCAGTCAAAAAAATGGCATAATGGTAGAATCTGCGACATCACTTGCGATACTTGGAATGCGCCACCTGAGAGGCGCTGCTGAACTGCGCTCACGCCAAGTCGAGGTAATCCCACAATTCCTTCTCGTATCCCTCGTGAACGTGGTCCAGTAATACCTTGCGACGACTCTCGCAGTACCTGAAGACACAGATGAATCTACTGAGAGATCTTAGGTCAACAGATTAATGGTCACAATTGGGGGTCAAGCATCCTCGCACACCAGGGGGCACTGTTGATTACTCTGTACACTACATTTTACATTCCCTCTGGCAGATTGTACTGTCCAAACATTAAATATAAACTGAGCTCATTATCCAGTCCTTACACTACCAGTCCAGAATCTGTGATTTAGATTTTAGATAATCACGGCTGACGTTACACGTCGCATTGAATGGTTGGACTGATAATTATATTGGGACTTTCTAGAGTCGATCTCAAGACCAGCGCAGGGACAAAGAACAACTAATTGAGTTAACTTGCGGACATTGTTCTCTGCCAGGGGCGGTGTAGTCAACTACCACGCCTGACTGGCAGGGAATGCACCAAGTACATATGATCAAATACAATTCCAAATACAAGTTAAATACAAATCTAAGTACATTTTGGTCGTAATGATCAACAACAATAATACTATACAGGAGCCAATTATTAACGATACATAATCACTGTTGCGCATCACACAGGCACAACAGTAGAGAAGTATTATTTTGTATTCTAAATACTCAAATTGTGTACTTGAACCGAACTTGAAATGTACCTGATATTTTTTCACTTGGTAACATGCTTAGTTTACACTATCTTCATTGGCCGAGTCATTCATGCATCATTTACATCAATCATACAACACATATTAACAAACGTAGAAAGGATTAAAATTAAAAAATCATAACATACATGAAACATATAAAAACAAATGGTTGTTTTGAATGTTGTTGCGAGACTCCCGCAGTGTCCTACCTGTACTTGTCCTGCACCTTCTGCTTGATGTCAACAAGCATGTCTGACGTGATGTCACGCTCCAGGTACTCAGAGAGATGCTCCGTCGAGTTCTCAAGGTCCTTCTGGTTCTCCTGTGTGAAAACACACGACACGTGGGTCAGTTAAAGGGTAAGTTCTTGTATAGCGCAGTATCCTGTCCTTAAGACTGCTCAAAACTCTTTACACTTTACTCCCTGGCAGACCTGTTCAATCGAACACCATCTCGACTTCTCTGGGAGGCATTCAGCCACGCTGCAATTAATGCGTGAAGACTATTCGTTCACAAATATCCACCACAGTCTATAGCCAGGAACTCACTCATACAGCTGAGTGAACTGGATCAATGCAGAGTGGACGAACTTGCCCAGTGCTGGCTGATTTGGGTGGTCAATGAGCTGGTTATATTGTTGGTACTAAACAGCTGGAACTGTGTGATCTCAGTGATTAAGAAGGAAAGCTGATCACATTTACCATGGTGCCACTCATCCACTCAGTTCTGCTTTTGAAACTCTGCTCTGGTCAACGGCTCAAAATGCCCATTGCATGCAAAAACTGCTACAAGAAATATTTTGTTCTGTCAGCCATAAGCACACTTCTACGGACTGTACTTTCAGTTGTACATCATGCTGAAGTGTCATGTGCAAAAAGTGTGACACTGACTGGTGTACTGTACTTCCAAGCTTGTCTCATATATGATATATGTCTTATCATAGATATCATAGAGTGAGGCCAACGAACAATTTCCATATTATGGATGGTCATTGCCTTGTAGATTTCTACTGTAAAAATCATTTTGTGGTGAATCGCAAAAAAACATAAAACCGCCACAATTACTGGTTGAAAATCAGATTTAAAAAAACATACAAACGGCTGTGAATATATAGGAACTACATCAAATTGAACGCAGCTGTAGCGATCACTGCAACGTATGAATTCACAGGCGCGCACTGACCTCAAAGATGATCATTTTGTGGTGAATTGCAAAAATTCAACAAAACCTCCACAATTACTGATTGAAAATTTGAACTTTTTGGAAAACATCAACTGCTGTTCGGGTGCACACACTCACCTCGAAGATGATCGACTGGTTGTTCTTGTGTAGGTAGAAGGCGAACACATAGGTGTACATGAGGGTCTGGCGACACTGACACAGCACGTCGACTGCTTTCTTGAGGAACTGCACCTCGATCCATGACATGTTGTGCTTCTGCATCTCCTCCATTTTCAGGCGGATGCTGGCATACAACTGGTCGCCACGGCAACGAAATAAACATGTATCAATCGTCTCTTTCGAGGGTATTTACATGTTGTATAAATATAATGTGAGCTTTGGCAGCCTTATATCCAGATGACTAATTGTGGGCTTAGTCACAGTCCTATTAGGTGCAATGACTGTAGTATTGACATAGCTTCTTTTATCTGTTCTAGGAATACTGCTACTGCGTTGTGTTGAAATGTGGGCTCTATCAACCCGAGGTACACAAGACTAGTAATGGCTTAAGTTATAGGCCTGACAATGAGAAATTGAGTCAACATTTTCTTTTCTTAACCGTCTTAAAGGTTCATGTCCAAAACGGCTTACACTTATCCCACATAATAAACGTCATCCATTTGGCCTTTTCATATCTATATCAGACTTGAATTCTTGATTACATAAATACAGCCTCATGTTTAACTGACTACACAGCAACGAAAATGAAGAACACGCATCGGTTTGTGATGGATACAGCTTCGTGTTAACTAAAGCAGAACCTTGCCTTACAATCACTTCAGCAATATAGCCACCTCTGAATTAAGGTCACCCTAAGACAGTCCCAAATTAGTTCCCTAAAATTAAAGTATAGGAACTTAGTGCCACTATTACGGTCACCTCAATATTAAGGTCACTTTGGTCCAGTCCCCAGGTGACCTTAATAGTAAGTTTCAACTTTATCTTATTTTATAGCAAATACATTTTCTAACATATTTCTTCTTCCTCTTGCATGGTGCGATCTAATTCTACATATATGTATATATAATGTATATATAATATATATTAATATTCAGTCTACCATGTTGTAACTTCCTGACGTTTGTATTCTGATATCCACAATACCATTACCATGTATCAGTACAGTGCCCAGAGAGTGGAGGGGAAAAGGAGGCAAGGAAGACCTAGTCTGTGGTGGGAGGACTGTGTAAAGAGACTTGGAAGGATTGGGAGAGGAGTGGAGAACGAGAGCGAAAGACAGAGACCGGAGTGGAGACAGTTGATGGAGAGAGCAGTGCAAGATAAGTGAGAGAATAGAAGAAAACTGAAATCGAGGAACGGAATTGTGGCCAACCTGAACCCTGACGACAGGGAATCAAGAGGAGAACACGTACATGTTCCACTCAATAAGTGGTGCCACTGTGTTCATTTATTCTCCCCGTGATACGTGGTGACAATCAAACGACCACCACCACCACCCACACACAATGACACGTTTTTTGACTTCTCGAACTAATGCTACCGACACCAAAGGCCAGTTTATACAAGCAACTAATTGTCTGACTAATCGGGCCACGACACACAAACAATCAGACAATTAGTTACTCGTGTAAACGGACTGAAACCCCGTAAAAGTTTGCAATGTTAGTCTCACCTTGCTTTCAAACTTGAGACTCTGCATGTGGTTCATATATCGGTTGCAATAGAAGAGGTAACGCTGCAGGGCTGAACGCGACTTCTACACACCAACAACAGACACTCTCATTAACAATAATAACATATTTTATTTAATACAGCGTCAGATTCAAATGTATTAGTGGCGCTTCACCATATATATATTAAAACACACAAATTAGTATAGAATTGTACATAAATATATAAATTATTTTTTGGTCATGATCCATTTTGGGTTGCAACCCAGGGGTTAAGAACCACTGGTTTATAGTGTCGGCATTTGAGGTAGAAATTTTGTCCACAAGCCTGCTTTTTAGAAACAAGTTTGTTCCCAGTCAGGCCTGCTCTCAGTTAACATGTGGCCCACTAACTGGCAGCTATGTCTATCAACTTTACAAAGACAGTTGTCCTGGGGACACGTTTCAGTAACATTCGTATGCATTTATAAGCCACATTTTGCTCTTAGAATAAAGTTTGCACCTTAAAAGTGATTTTGAAAACTGTTAAGACCAAGATGCAAGTGGTAAAGATGACACTTTTTCGAAAGACTCATAATTATACGAACCTCTTGTGAATCCCTAGCCTTCTTTGCTTCGTCTTCGTCATACCTGTTGCAGTTGTACCTAGCAACACAACCGCACACGTACAGCAGACATTACAACAACAAGTAACACACACACGTAACCACAGGTTGACTCATCAACAGTTCAAAGGTACAAATTGTGTTGTTTTATAATCATAGCAGCATGCTAGATACACTGTACCATGATATAAACAATACATATCCTAACAAATGTGTTTTAATAAAATGGTCACAATTTTAACAAATGTGACCATTGTGTTTTAGATTATTTGCACCAAATATGTTAACATTGCCTGCTCAAAGTCAAGATGGATATTTGTAATCAAATAATGGAGAACAACAATTTTAAATAGTGAATCCTTAAAACACCTTTATGAGATGAAAATGTCACAATAGCTATATATATATATATATATAGCTATATATAAATATATATATAGCTATATATATATATTTATATATAGCTATATATATTTATATATAGCTAAATATATATATAGCTATTGTGACATTCACCATTTACATTTTTTTCTCTCCATTATTTGATTACAAATATATAGATATATATATATATATATATATATATATAGCTATGTAAATATTATAATAAGCTTTTACAATAAAAACATTAGACTTCTGAACATTTAAATAACCCAGTTAACTAAGACTGAGAAATGGAGGTTTAGAAAGTGAAAGTGACATCGGGAAGGGAGTGCACTGTGTACTGACCAAGATGACCCGTGGGGTTCCCACGGTCCAAGGCACACCCAGCAGAAGTCAAAGCGACACTTCTTACACACCATGTGGTTGCAGCCTCCGTCCTTCTCTATGGTCGAGTGACACTTGGGGCACTCCTTCAACAGGTAAGACAGGTAAGATGCAGGTAAGACACAGGTGAGACGTCAGATAAGATGTACTGTTACTGTGGCAGCAAAGGACTATTATCATGGCAGCGTATGATTGTTAATATAACAGCATAACACTGTTACCATAACAGCATAAGACAGTTTTCAGCAGCAGCATAAGACTGTTACCATTGCAGGATAAGCAGTGCATTATGTTTGAGGCGAGCGATTGCTCTCGTTCCCTACCGCTCTCGCTCCCTACTGCTCTCGCTCCCTACAGCTCTCGCTCCCTACCGCTCTCGCTCCCTACCGCTCTCTACCGCTCTCGCTCCCTACCGCTCGCGCTAATCACTCCCTACCGCTCTCGCTCCCTACCGCTCGCGCTAATCGCTCCCTACCGCTCGTGCTACTCGCTCCCTACCGCTCGGGCTAATCACTCATCTAGGGAGTGATTTACCATTCATGCTAATTGCCATTATCTAATTGCATCACCAGACTTGCTGCATGGTGCCATCTAGTGGCAAAATATAAACCCATTTATTTGAAAGAAAGTCTGGTCTTGTCACGTAAATTAGCGTTAACGCGATCTCTGCTCGGGTGATGGGTGTGTGTGGTGGTAGCCGCGGTGCCGAGAGCTAGCGTGTGTCCCATAAACAAAACAACTTAATCATCAGCGTCATTACACTGCTGTTATTTTCTGTAACATCATCACTAGTACTTCCTGTCTCAAATGTTTTATCAGCATGCAACTTTTAAATCTGTGACAATGCTTGATGTCCCGAATTGACCCGATCGAATTAATCTTGCGTAATGGATACCGCTATGGCATGGCTAGCCTCGATTGCGTTTTGGCATGACTGGGCAGTGGCATCACCAGACAGACAAACAGGAATGCCACCTAGCAGATCAAAACAAAACTAATAAATCATTCACAATAAATTATTTGGCATATTTAGGTGAGCGATTTATCGCTCACCTGGTTTTTTCAAACGTGAAGCACTGGATGGGACTGATACCATGGCATCGTAAGGCTGTTATCATGGCAGCATAAGACTGTTATCGTGACAGCATAACACTGTTATCATGACAGTATAAGACTGTTACCATGGCGGCATAGTAAAGGTAAGTTCTTATATAGCGCAGTATCTAGTCCTCAAGACTGCTCAAAGCGCTTTACACTTTACTCCCTGGCAGATCTGTTCAATCGAACACCATCTCGACTTCTCTGGGAAGCATCCAGCCATGCTGCAATTAATGCGCGAAGACTATTCGTACATAAATATCCAGCACTGTCTATAGCCAGGTACTCATTCATACAACTGAGGGAACTGGAGCAACGTATTGTGAACGAACTTGCCCAAGGTTTGACACCACAGCACAGGATTTGAACCCAGGTTCTTTCGGTCAAGAGTTCAAAGCTCTAGCCACTGCACCATTGCGCTCTGCTGTTACCATGGCAGCATAAGACTGTTTTTATGACAGCATAAGACTGTTCTTATGGTAGCATAAGACTGTTTTCATGGCAGCATAGGACTATTCTCATAGCAGCATAAGGCTGTTGCCAAGGCAGAATAAAACAGTTACCATGGCAGCATAAGGCTGTTGCCAAGGCAGCATAGGACAGTTACCAAGGCAGCATAAGGCTGTTATCACAACAGCATAAGAGGTTTATTACCACTGCAGCATAAGACTATTACCATGACAGCATAAGTCAGTTGCCATGGAAGCGTAAGTGAGTTACCTTGGTGTTGGCAGCTATCCAGTTAGACGTCTCACTGTCGTCATCACACTTCTTGATCCACCTCTTCAGCCACATACACCTGACAGGATCATGCCAGTTCTCACCGCAAGCAAAACTACAAATGCCATCAGCCAATCACATCACACGCACAGCTTAACACAGCCTACCTGAGTCAGAGCGAAACATTGCTTTGGTGATATAATAAATGGGCCAAGTGGCCCTGAAGTCATTTGGACTAATACGTCTATATGTGACCCCGGCTGACCAAAGTGATAAGTCGGAAAAATTGTAACATTGTTTTCTTACATCCTTGTAAAGGTTTGGTAGGGTGCTTTACACGGTTTCAAAAAATATGACTGCTACAAAAATTGGCAAAGTTATGGAGCATTGAACATGGTAGGGATCAAAAAGTGAAAATGAAGAAAACGGCTGTTGAAGTTTTACATTATATATGCAAATGGACTGCATGAAAATATTACATGCACAACATTCAAATGTGGCACACAGTATGTAATATGTATGTTATGTTGCAATGATACACTGGAAGTACAAATGTGCTGCTACAAAGACTTATCAAGTTATGCCAGAGTATGTCTTCATGTGTAAAACTAAGAGGACAGATTATTTGAGAGCAAAAGGTAGACT
This sequence comes from Paraescarpia echinospica, assembly GCA_020002185.1. Lineage (NCBI taxonomy): Eukaryota > Metazoa > Annelida > Polychaeta > Sabellida > Siboglinidae > Paraescarpia > Paraescarpia echinospica. The sequence continues at coordinate 16,119,169 of CM034541.1, forward strand.
CACTGTTTGACATACTTTAAAACCTACAGGCAACTGTCCAGTTTAACAGTGGTCTAGTGGCTAAATGCTTTCTGTTGACACAAGCTACTGCCAGTGACCAATTACACATTAGTCACAGTTTCCATCAAACAATAGCATGAAGAGAATCTTAGCTCCACAGCTGGGTGTAATACACAACCAGAGCCACCACTGATTCATGGTCAAGTAGATTAGCTCAATGCACCAACTAAGACAATACACAACACTGTGAGTGACAGTGTCCAGAGTGGGGCCTAAGCAGTCTCCTCATTGCTGAATAGATCAATTAAACCTGCCAAGTGGGTGACATTCTTAGGTGATTTACTCCAAACAGCCCAAACTTGAGCTAACGCAGGAGTTGTATGGTGCTTGTTTGTGCGCATGCATTGTGGGTAGTTTGTTTGTTTATTTTATAGGCATTTTAGATGATTGGGTGTGGTGAAAGGGAGGTTCATGATCGCTGTTTGAAACGCTGTGGGGCTTTCTAGTTCAGTAATCGGTGGTGGAATCATATTCCAGATTCGAACAGCTCGAGGGTAGAAAGAGAACACTGCTGCACAAGTGTTCATTAATCCTTACTGATTGTTCAGAACACCAGACTGACCACATACCTAAACAAAGCGAATGTAATAGGTGAAGAACAGGCAGTGTTCAAATAGGGGTATTGGTTGAATTGTATTTGTCTCGACGCAAAAGGCTTTATTGTGCCTTCATCGATTATAAGAAAGCATTTGATTTAGTAGACCGGTCCTCCCTGTGGTCTAAGATAATTTCATGCGTTGAAAGTTGTATACAACATGTACAAAAATACTAAATCATGTATAAATCAGGGTCAGGCTGTGTCAGCCTTCTTCTCATGTGATGTATAGGTATGGCAAGGAGAAAACTTGTGTCCTTTGTTATTTGCTATTTACCTGAATCAGTTTGAACACTGTTAGTCACAATTATAACGGACTTGACATGGCAGCTGGTGAAATTTACAACAACCTTAGTGATGAAGATGATGTAGAATATGTTATGTTCTACTCTATGCTGATGACACTGGAATGATTAATCAAATACAGATTTTTTGCTTGTGTATAGCGGAACTATGTCAACTCTTCTAATAGTTGACATTTGGTTGTTTCAGGTGTCAACTATATTGTGAATCTATAATTATTAGTCTATATTGATACAATTGATTTACACAGTACCATGTCTACACAAGGCATGACAAGCGTAAACAGAACAGTAGAATGCATTTGATATAAATAAAGTGTAGGATATTTCATTCTATAGTTGTCCAGAATATTAATTTTCTATGTTTGTCACCTACAGGTGATAGAATATTAATTTTCTGTTTGTCACCTACAGGTTTCTACAGACAATACATCTTTAACCAATAGACACCACAGTCACACCATTTTATAATAATTAAATGAACATCAAAATAAACACAACTTGCAATTATAGAAAATCAATAGTTTTGAAGATACAATTTAAAAGTGTTAGGCAACTGTTCAGTCTAACAGGGGTCAAGTGTGTCTACTCTGCCTGGGCACTGTGACCAATTAAAGATTAGTCAAGGTCTCAATGGAACAGTAGCACTAGGCTGCAGAGTTTAGTCATGGTGTTGACTTTGTGTCACATTAAACAAAATCTATTGTTGGGGGTGGTCTCAAGGGCCTTTCTCAAAACCACATCACTAGATAATGTAAAACTTTTGCACTTTGGGGGCCCCTTAGAATGATTCAATCAAATACAGATTTCTTGTATATAGTGGCAGCACCCTAAGATACATCTATGCAAAATTAGAAAAAAAGTTGAACAGTTTTTGAAAAAATAGGCCAAATGTTACATTTTTACCAGTTTTGGGGTCCTTGGAGGCCCTAGGGAGCCCTTAAAATGATTCAATCAAATACAGATTTCTCGGCGGACAGCAGACGCAGAGTGATAGCAATAGTCCCTTGGACCTTCGGCCAAAAGGACTAAAAACACAGTAATCATTTAACAATATCCAAGTGACGAAGAATTTTTAAGACTGGACCCAACAAATGATTGCAGCTATTGAACTGTAAATTATCGTAGACAGGTCAAAAGTATAATGTACAGTACACTATGTACGTGGAGCAACAAGCCAAGGGCAGCAATTGTCACAGTTACAGCGTTTACAACTTACACTCGTTCCCGTGACTGTTTAATTACAGCGTTGCATGCAGTAGATAATTTTAACACAACCCGAGTGGCGCCACCTGGGGAACGACTGACAACTAAAAAAGTAAAAACTCAAATAACTACCTTTGTGTTTTTTTTCAAATACATTACCAATTAGTTGCTCCATGGGTGGTCGTGAGCCAGTTGCAAGTATTGCAACACTCCTGTCAGATGTCATTTAAAATGACCCAGTCTGTTCATCTACCCAGAATTAGCGGGCGTAGTAATTTTTAACAGGAAGTCTATGTTGAACGTGGGAAAGTTGAACATCAAAGGTTATAGCAGTTAACTCAGCCCAACTCGGCCGTATTGCCAATAAAACTTGTTTTGAAACTGGATGTTTCATATTCTTAAGAACGTTATATTTTAATTAATTAATAAATAAAAAACTACGAACAGACTGCCTTCTTTTAACCCTACAGGTGACCACTGGGCCGAATTCGGCCCGCGCGATCAGTGCAAAACTGCTCCCGGCCGATTTTCTGCCCGATTCAGAATCACTCTTTTCACAAAAATTTTGTTTCCGTCACTAGCAACTGACAGGGGAACGCGAGGTATAATTGGAAAGCTGAATTATTCTTCTTCCTGTGGCATTTTTATCAATGAGTTGTATCGCGTCATGATTCAGTAATAGCAAATCACAACCAAGCTTTAAAATGTCGTAGATGCCCAAATATGGCCGATTTTACTACGCTCTGCGTCAGGATTTTACATTCTCATTCATATGGTCTAAAAAGAGAAATGGAGGTACTGATGGAAAGCCCAACGATTGGTCTATCCAAATAAATTTACGTCAACGGTCAACCAATCAGCGCATGGCCCTAAAACATCTTCTTGTTGACGCTGGTTTCATTCCATCACGATGAAAGTCCGTCAAGTTTTTTGTCTCGCTTCGATTATATAAGTTGAATTATTTCAAATGTCCGCGCCAACATATCAGCAAAATACATGACAGTATTTGTGGATCAAGTTATTATACTAGTTCAGACACTTGCACCCGGACATGGGCCGATTCGGCCAGCCTACTCGGTCCACCAGCAAAGGATACAATGCATTCACAATTCAAATACAACATGTCCTATAACCTGATGACATATATGTATGTAATTAGGGACTGTAGGTATTACTTACTTTATTGATATGTAAGGAAATTGATAATAGATACGTCATGTTATCGGACAAGTGCGCCACAGCACGCAACGGTAGGCCTGCGAGGCCTGTTGCCGTATTAGTTGTATTTGAACGTTCTACGAAAAATACAATAAAATGAAAAGTTCTGAATATATTTGAGTCTAGTTTTCAATAACACGCAGCTGAAATGTATAGCTACATTTGTCACACTACATGCATGAACATACAAGTGCTCAATAATTATTTTGTTACTGGGCTAACTTGGGTTTCTACTTTACCCTCGTTCTGACGTTCATGAATAATAGTCTAAATTTTATGTGTCTACCTAAAAAAATTCATATAAAAAACTTCTGAGTATATTTGAATAATTTTTTCTGTACTCATTAGTTTATAGACATGGCTATATTTCTCTAATTGGACATTGACACATACAACCACTCGGAAATTAGCTTGTAGTAGGACTAACAAATATTTTTTTGCATTTATTTTATATAAACTTTAAACAGTTATATCTTCATGATTATTTGATGTTATGCAAATATCAACACTGCAAAATAATAAAGGGTCTTTTTGTCAACAAAATGATAGCTCAATCATATTTTTGCGATACATATTAGCGAAGTTGTGATTTTTTAAAAGCACCCCTACAAATAGCTCCAAATTGTGTACACCGTGAAAGTTTACTATTGGTCACCTGCAGGGTTAACTGACGGGAAGAAGAGAGAGAACTCACCAGAAAGTGTGGTTACAGATGCACGTGACAGGCTTGTTGTCAAAGAACTGCACTTTGATGACGTGACCACAGTCAGGCATTGGACACCAGCGTAAAAGGCGATTACACTGTCAACAGAGATTATTACAAGTTGACACTGGGCTCAACATGTGAATATAGTGTCAACAGAGATCTTTACAAGTTGACATTCAGCTCAACATGTGTCTATGATGTCAACAGAGATCATTACAAGTTGATGTTCAGCTCAACATGTGTCTATGCAGTCAACAAAAATCACTACAAGTTGATATCGCGCTCAACATGTGTCTATGCAGTCAACAGAGATCATTATAAGTTGATATTGCGCTCAACATGTGTCTATGCAGTCAACAGAGATCATTACAAGTTGATATTGCACTCAACATGTGTCTATGCAGTCAACAGAAATTATTACAATTTGACATTGAGCACATGTGAATACAATGTCAATAGAGATCACAAACAAATTTGGCACGTAACTTGTGGTTACACAGTACGGACATGTCTGCAGCAGGATTAAAACATTACTGATAGATGTATTAGGCAAAACTTGAAACTATTTATTCATTTTACAATCTCACAAAAAATTGTAACATTTTACTTTCTCACAAAAGATCTGTATCTGTATTTTGACTGGCAAAATGTCCTATGGACACATCACGCCAGTGCACATGGTGGCTCTTATGGATTAATTTTTTACATGTTGGGCTAGACTAATCTGGAATGAATTCAGTAATGTACTTGATACAATGCTTGGAGGTAGAGAATTCCACTCTTTTATTGTGACTGGGAAAAAGCTGTTTCCAAATATGTTTGTCGAGTGCCTGATTTGTACTAACTGTTTATTATGTTTACGTGAGCATCTGGTGTTGCGTTTGATGTACTGATCTAGTGGGATATCTATGAGGTTATGTTCCATTTTATATAATATGCTAAGTCTTTGGGTTTTTCTTCTTGATTGGAGGGTGTCCCACTGGAGATCTTTAAGGAGTTGTGTTACCGTTCCTGGCTCTCTAGAATAGTTGTTCTTACAAAATCTGGCGGCTTGTCTCTGGGTTCTTTCTATGAGTTTGATATTTCTTAGGCAATGTGGATCCCATGATGCTGACGCATATTCAAGTATAGGGCGGACAAGGGTTGTGTAGGCTATGGACTTGATTTGGGTTGGGCATTTATTTAAATTTCTTCTAATAATTCCCAATGTCAATGGCTTTTTTGTGACTGAGTTGCTTTGTATTGTCCAATTTAATGTATTTGATATATGTATGCCAAGATAACAGTGTGATTCAACAGATTTAAGTTGTTGTCCGCAGAAGGTGTAGAGATTTGATATCGGTTTTCTTGAGGCTATTGTCATTGTATAACATTTAGTGGGGTTGAAGATGACTGACAGTAGATATTGTAACTGTGGAAATTCATTCAATCTTAGTGCATAGGAGTCCAGAGAAGTAGTTCCTACATACACGCACACACAAGCGCATGCACACACACACACCACATTCAAACAAACAATAATAAACGCCTAGATATAAATCAACACACCTACCTCAACAAAACTATTTGTGATCAGATGTTGATACTTTAGCTTCACTTTGGGATCTTTGACTAATTTCCTGTAGGAAAAACAAACTTGTAGACATTAAACCCTGCAGAGCAAACATTATTAGATTAGAATCACAATGTTCATTGAAAACAAACAACAATCAGAATCGTGTCGTTACACTTACATAATTTTCACATCTAATCGCATTCATCTGATTGTGGCTATGCTGACTTTGACACCATTCAGCTGCTCTTGATAACTGTTCCCAGCCAGTATATGACAATCCTGTCAATTTCAAACCGATGCTTGCTACAGCTAAACACTGCTCTACACGAGTAGATTTTTTTACACAAATTGCCAGGCAAAACCGAATCACAAGAAAACATGCAAATAAATTATACTTGTGTGTACATATGAACACAAGTCTAGATATGGTGATCTAGATCTGAAATCTCGTCACTTTTGCCATTCCCATTTTGATTAAAGGTCACGCAGGGGTCATTTGGTGTTGGTCCCAGATTAACCACTTATTATTGCGTGATACCATGTGATATATCAGCTGAAAAATATGATAAAAATTGCCCAAGTAGACACTACCTGCAGCCACTAGACAGGAGTTTAATGTGGGTTGAATATATAGACAACTGTAGTAACTGTTATATTGTAAATACAAGTGTACTATTGGGTGTGTACATTGAATATCCGATCTCCTATGTTAAGTTGTACAGAAACACAACCAAAAGTCTGTGTGTAAATATTGTTACTAACACTTCTGCAGTCAATTAATACAGCACCAAGATAGTAAGTTAAACTATTCCAAGATGAGTGTCTTTTTACCAAGAACGGCTTTGTCTTTGTAGAAATACTCACATTACGGTGGCATCGTCGACAAGAATGTCACAGTTGTGAGCAGCACACGAGATGGTCTGAAGTAGAACAGCATCTTGGTGTAGCGACCAACACTCAACAACAGACAGCCACAGCCAGGCACCAAAGTGACCAAACACACAAGACTCGCTCAGAAGCAACCTCAAATTACTTGAATGTATCAAACTTCTGTTTTCTTGGCTTACTTTAGTAGCCTGAGGTTAAATTAGATCATGAGAACTGGCAGTGGAGAAAAATCAAGGAAACAATTATTATAAATTAAATTCCAATGAATGAACAATCCTTCTCCAGGTTGTGTCACATGACACTGATCATGTGACACACCCGCAGTTGCCAATCTGCTAAAGGCTGTGCAATGCGGGTGAAAGCGGAAGCCAAGTTTATCGTTGAGGTAACTAAATTCTGTCTAATCTCAAAATGAGTTGTGATATTTATTACCTACAAATATAGGTCTACAATTTTTTTCCAATTTAACTCTAAATTCCACTTCAATATGTTAATGTTCAAAAGCTTTTTATAAAAATAGAATTAACAGATAGGATTTCAAAGCCACTGAGAATGGCACGTTTTATGATTCATAAGGTGTTCATAATTATATCACACTGTATCACAAACATAAGAGTTGTAGAAACCTGCATACAAAGACAGAGCTATGCTACAAAGTAGATGTTAGTTACTACTCTAAAAGCACCACAATGATAGAGCATGCAGATGTTGTGCAGACAATTGACAGGTAGTGCTTCAAATATCTGAACTCGGTGCTTTGGTGCAAAAAAGTGACACAATTAATTGTAATGTGCACAAGGAATGTCGCTGATTGTACTATTAGGCCTTGACTTTAGAAGACCATGATCACACTTCATATTTCAATTATGGGAACATTAATTTGTTTGCTTCTAAAACGTGAAGAAAAATATTTTTCCCTTTGTATTGATATCTTTGTCGTCCACACTGTTTACTTTTAGGAACAAAAACGGCATGTATATATTCACCGATTTTTAGTGAACTTTTGCAATCGTAGTAGCACTACAAAGTGTGCTGCTCTGATCATAGTGAATGTGCTAAAACACAATCTTGACAATTTTAAGCACATGAGCCCTTTTATACCTGAAACGAATTGGTATGTTTGCCAGAAATAGAGATATGGGGCAAAACTTCACACATTCAGCAACCATTTGTTTGTCGCTGAAAGGGTTAGCTGCACTCGACTTGAAGTATGTACCAGTAAAACAACCCACACGTGTGATGTGCCTCTGCATTATGTAGGACTGTCACTATCCATAATTTTATCAATTTCAAGGTTTGTATCAGTGTCATAATACTGATTGCATATCGCATAAGAGTTTCGTCGTGCCATCTGTAGAGTGCACCGTGAATCAGTGCTGACTGCGCCACAGTATGCATGCATACACATATATTACAAAACGCACATGCAGAGTAGACAATGCATACATATAGTACAACGTGCACACATATAGTACAATGTGCACACACAGAGTACTTAATGCACACTTGTAGTACAATGTGCACACACAGAGTACATAATGCAC